>CM041298.1:94982621-95117621 GCA_023052935.1 Piezodorus guildinii
ATAGTGTTTTCAGTCGAATTTAGCATTTGTATTTTTAGCACTCTTAAAAAAAAAAAAAAAAAAAAAAAAAAAAAAAAAAAAAAAAAAAAAAAAAAAAAAAAAAAAAAAAAAAAAAAAAAAAAAAAAAAAAAAAAAAAAAAAAAAAAAAAAAAAAAAAAAAAAAAAAAAAAAAAAAAAAAAAAAAAAAAAAAAAAAAAAAAAAAAAAAAAAAAAAAAAAAAAAAAAAAAAAAAAAAAAAAAAAAAAAAAAAAAATTTTTTTTTTTTTTTTTTTTTTTTTTTTTTTTTTTTTTTTTTTTTTTTTTTTTTTTTTTTTTTTTTTTTTTTTTTTTTTTTTTTTTTTTTTTTTTTTTTTTTTTTTTTTTTTTTTTTTTTTTTTTTTTTTTTTTTTTTTTTTTTTTTTTTTTTTTTTTTTTTTTTTTTTTTTTTTTTTTTTTTTTTTTTTTTTTTTTTTTTTTTTTTTTTTTTTTTTTTTTTTTTTTTTTTTTTTTTTTTTTTTTTTTTTGGGATTTTTTGGGTTGATCCTCTTTCGTACTTCAGATAATTAAACATGAAAAAAAATGATTTTAGCTAACATAGTGTTTTCAGTCGAATTTAGCATTTGTGTTTTTTAGCACTCTTAAGAATTTCACTGAAAACACCAAGTCCCAAATTTCATATATCTGTGGGATTTTTTTGGGTAGATCCTCTTTCGTACTTCACAATGTATAAAATGACGGAAAATTGTTTTAGCTAACATAGTGTTTTCAGTCGGAATTTTAGCATTTGTATTTATAGCACTCTTAAGAAATTGACGTGAAAACACCAAGTCCCTAATTTCAGTATATCTGCGGGATTTTTGGGTTGATCTCTTTCGTACTTCACTATGAATAAAATGATGCAAAAAAATTCCGAGCTAAAGTTTTGTTTTCAGTCAGAATTTAGCATTTGTTTTTTAGCACTCGTAAGAATTGACATGAAAACACCAGGTCCCCTATTTCAGTTTATCTGTTGGATTTTTTGGGTTGATCCTCCTTCGTACTTCATAATGTATAAAATGATGCAAAAAAAAATCCAGCTAAAGTAGTGTTTTCAGTCAGAATTTAGCATTCGTATATTTAGCATTCTTAAGAAATTGACGTAAAAACACCAGGTCCCCTATTTCAGTTTATCTGTTGGATTTTTTGGGTTGATACTCTTTCGTACTTCACTATGAATAATATGATGCAAAAAAATTCAAGCTAAAGTAGTGTTTTGAGTCAGAATTTAGCATTCGTAATTTTAGCACTCTTAAGAATTGACTAAAAACACTATGTCCCCTATTTCAGTATATCTGCGGGATTTTTTGGGTTGATCCTCTTTCGTACTTCACTATGAATAAAATGATGCAAAAAAATTCAAGCTAAAGTATAGTTTTCAGTCAGATTTTAGCAATCGTTAGCTAATATGTTTTTCGAATTTGATGTATTTAGCATCTAAGATTGACTGAACCGTCCCCTATCATACTGGATTTGGTTGACTCCTTATTCACAGAAATGATCAAAAAAAATCACTAAAGTGTTTCAGTCAGATTGCATCTTTTTTCTTAAGATTGACATGAACACCAGTCCCCATTTCATATTGGATTTTTTGTTGATCCTCTTTCACTACATATAAATGAGAATTTTAGCTAATTTTTCAGTCGGAATTCTGGTTTAGCCTCTAAAATTCTAACCATCCTTGTTGGGATTGTGCTCTTTATTCACATTAAAATAGAATTGTTAGCTAACATGTTTTCGTCAATTAGATTTGTTTTTAGATCTTAAGAAATTACGTGAAACCCAGTCCTTCTTATTGGATTTGGGTTATCCTTTTCTACTTCATGAAAATGATGAAATTACTAATGTTTTCACATTTAGATTGTTTTGCCTCTAAAATTACTGAAACACCAGTCCTATTCAATATCTGGATTTTGGGTGATCCTCTTCGTATCACATGAATAAAATGATGCAAAAATCAGCTAAAGTGTTTCAGTCGAATTTAGCTTCTTTTTGCATTCTTAAATGACGTGAAACACCAGTCCCTATTTCATTCTGTGATTTTTTTTGTTCTTTCGTACTTCACAAAATGATGAAAATCAGTAAGGTATCAATTTACTGTATTTAGCTCTAAAATGACGTAAACACGGTCCCTTTCAGTATGCGGGATTTGTATCCTCTTTCTACTCACTATGAATAATATCAAAAATTCAAGCAGTTTTCATTAGCATCTATTACATTAAATGACGTAAAACACAGTCCTATTCACTATCCTTGATTTGGTTATCCTCTTCGTATTCTAAAAACGAGCAAAAAAATCATTAGTGTTTCAGTCAGAATTTAGCATGTTTTGACTTAATGACTAAACACAGTCCCTTTCTATATCTGGTTTTGTGATTCTTCGACTTCACATGAAATGACAATTAGCTAAATATGTTTTCAGTCAATTTAGCATTGTATTTTAGCATCTTAAGAAATTACGTGAAAACACCAGTCCCTATTCATATATCTGCGATTTTTGGGTGATCCTCTTTCGTACTTCACTATGAAAAAATGATGCAAAAAATCAGCTAAAGTTGTTTTCAGTCAGATTAGCATTCGTTTTTTAGCACTCTAAGATTGACATGAAAACACCAGTCCTATTCTTATTGGATTTTTGGTTGATCCTCTTCGTACTTACATGTATAAAATGAGAAAATAGCTAAATATGTTTCAGAATTTGCATGTATTTAGCATCTTAAGAATGACGTGAAAACACAGGTCCCTTTCAGTTATCTTGGATTTTTGGGTTATCTCTTTCGTACTTCACATGATAAGAGAAAATTAGCTAAATAGTGTTAGTCGAATTTAGCATCGTTTTTAGCATAAGATTACTAAAACACAGTCCTATTTCAGTATATCTGCGGATTTGGTGATCCTCTTTCGTACTTCACATGAATAAAATGATGCAAAAATCAGCTAAATTGTTTTCAGTCAATTAGCATGTTTTAGCATCAAGATTGCTGAAAACATCCTATCATTATTGGGATTTGGTATCCTCTCGACTTCATATAAAAAGAAATTAGCTAAGTGTTTCATGATTTGCATTTTTACTCTAAATATGAAACACAGTCCTATTCATTATCTGGTTTGGTACTTCGATCACAGTTAATTGGAAATAGCTAAATGTGTTCATCGAATTACATGTTTTTAGACAAATTACGGAAAACCGTCCTATTCAGTATCTGGATTTTGGTATCTCTTTCTACTCACTTGAAAATGAGAAATCAGCTAATAGTTTTCATCAGAATTAGCATTTGTATTTTTAGCACTCTAAGAATGACGTGAACACCAGTCCCTATTATTATCTTTGATTTTTTGTTGATCCTCTCTACTTCAAGTATAAATGATGCAAAAAACAGCTAAAGTAGTGTTTTCATCAGATTGCATTCTTTTAGCTCTTAAGAAATGACTAACACCAGTCCCTATTTCATTTATTGTTGGATTTTTTGGGTTGATCTCTTCGTACTTCACATGAATAATGATGAAAAAACAGCTAAATAGTGTTATCGATTTAGCATGTATTTAGCACTCTTAAATTGACGTAAAACACAGGTCCCCTATTCAGTTATCTGGATTTTGGTTGATCCTCTTCGTACTTCAATAAAATGATGCAAAAAATCAGCTAAAGTATGTTTTCAGTCAGATTAGCATCTTTAGCATCTTAAGAATTGACTGAAAACACCAGTCCCCTATTCACTATACTGGGATTTTTTGGGTTATCCTCTTCGACTTCACAGATAAAATGATGAAAAATTAGCTAAATGTTTTCAGTCGATTTAGCATTTGTTAGCATCTTAAGATTACGTGAACACCAGTCCTATCTATATCTGGATTGTATCCTTTCTACTTCACATAAAAATGAAAAAAATCACTAAATATTTCATCGATTAGCATTTTTTTACCCTAAATTGACTGAAACCAGTCCCTATATTCTTGGATTTTGGGTGACCTCTCGTACTTCACATAAAGAAATTTAGCTAATATGTTCAGTCGATTAGCATTTTTTCACTAAAAATACGGAAAACACAGTCCATTCAGTTCGGTTTGGTGATCTCTCGACTCCAGAAAATGAGCAAAAAATCACTAAAGTGTTTCGTCAATACTCTTTAGCACTCGTAAGATTTGACATGAAAACACATTCCTTATTTCACTATATCGTGGGATTTTTGGTTGATCCTCTTTCGTATTCTAATTTGTATAAAATGATGAAAATGATCAAAAATGTGTTTTCAGTCGAATTTAGCATTTGTTTTTAGCATCTTAAGAAATTACGTGAAACACCAGTCCCTATTCATATATCTTGGGATTTTTGGGTGATCCTCTTTCGTACTTCACATGATAAAATGATGGAAAATTCAGCTAAATAGTGTTTCAGTCGAATTTAGCATTTGTATTTTAGCACTCTTAAGAAATTACGTGAAAACACCAGTCCCTATTTCAGTTTATCTGTGGATTTTTTGGGTTGATCCTCTTTCGTACTTCACATGAATAAAATGATGAAAATTTAGCTAATAGTGTTTTCAGTCGAATTTACATTTGTTTTTTAGCACCTTAAGAAATTCACTGAAAACACCAGTCCTAATTTCATATATCTGCGGGATTTTTGGTTGATCCTCTTCGTACTCACTATGAATAAAATGAGAAAAAAATCCAGCAAATAGTGTTTTCAGTCAGAATTTGCATTCGTAATTTAGCATCTTAAAAATTGACGTAAACACAGGTCCCCATTTCAGTTTACTGTTGATTTTGGTTGATACCTTTCGACTCACTATATAATATGATGCAAAAAAATTCAAGCTAAAGTATTGGGTTGATCCTCTTTCGTACTTCACTATGAATAAAATGATGCAAAAAAATTCAAGCTAAAGTTGTTGTTTTCAGTCAGAATTTAGCATTCGTATTTTTAGCACTCGTAAGAATTTGACATGAAAACACCATGTCCCCTATTTCACTATATCTGTGGATTTTTTGGGTTGATCCTCTTTCGTACTTCACAATGTATAAAATGATGCAAAAAAATTTAACAAAAATAGTGTTTTCAGACGGAATTTTGCATTTGTATTTTTAGCACTCTTAAGAAATTGACGTGAAAACACCTAGTCCCCTATTTCACTATATCCTTGGGATTTTTCGGGTAGATCCTCTTTCGTACTTCACAATGTATAAAATGATGGAAAATTGTTTCAGCTAACATAGTGTTTTCAGTCGGAATTTAGCATTTGTGTTTTTAGCACTCTTAAGAAATTCACGAGAAAACACCAAGTCCCTAATTTCAGTATATCTGCGGGATTTTTTGGGTGATCTTCTTTCGTACTTCACTTTGAATGAAATGATGCAAAAAAATTCGAACTAAAGTAGTTTTTTCAGTCAGAATTGCATTGTTTTGCATCTTAAGAAATTGACGTGAAAACACCAGTCCCCTATTTCAGTTATCTGTTGGATTTTTTGGGTTGATCCTCTTCGTACTTCACAATGTATAAAATGATGAAAAAATAGCTAAATAGTGTTTTCAGTCGAATTTAGCATTTGTATTTAGCATTCTTAAGAAATTACGTGAAAAACCAGTCCCTATTCATATATCTTGGGATTTTTGGGTAATCTCTTTCGTACTTCACAATGATAAAATGATGAAAATTCAGCTAAATAGTGTTTTCAGTCGAATTTAGCATTGTATTTTTAGCACTCTTAAGAAATTGACTGAAAACACCAGTCCCTATTTCATTATCTGGGATTTTTTGGGTTGATCCTCTTTCGTACTTCACAATGTTAAATGATGCAAAAATAGCAATAGTGTTTTCAGTCGAATTTGCATTGTTTTTAGCATTTAAGAAATTGACGTGAAAACACCAGTCCCTATTCACTATATCTGGATTTTTGGGTAGATCCTCTTTCGTACTTCACAATGTATAAATGATGGAAAATTGCAGCTAAATAGTGTTTTCAGTCGGAATTTAGCATTGTTTTTTAGCACTCTTAAGAAATTCACGGAAAACACCAAGTCCCTAATTTCAGTATATCTCGGGATTTTTTGGGTGATCTTCTTTCGTACTTCACTTGAATGAAATGATGCAAAAAATTCGAACTAAGTAGTTTTTTCAGTCAATTTAGCATTGTATTTAGCACTCTTAGAAATTGACGTGAAACACCAGGTCCCCTATTTCAGTTTATCTGTTGGATTTTTTGGGTTGATCCTCCTTCGTACTTCACAATGTATAAAATGATGCAAAAAATCCAGCTAAAGTAGTGTTTTCAGTCAGAATTTAGCATTCGTATATTTAGCATTCTTAAGAAATTACGGAAAACACCAGTCCCTATTTCAGTTATCTGGGATTTTGGGTTGATCTCTTCGTACTTCACTATGAATAAATGATGCAAAAAAATTCAAGCTAAAGTAGTGTTTTGAGTCAGAATTTAGCATTCGTATTTTAGCACTCTTAAGAAATTGACGTAAAACATGGTCCTCTATTCAATACTGGATTTTTTGTTGTCCCTTTCGTACTTCACTATGAATAAAATGATGCAAAAAAATAACTAAATTGTTGTAATTTTAGCATCTATTTTACATTTAAAATTGACGTAAAACACAGTCCCTATTCTATATCCTGGGATTTTTGGTTGTCCTCTTTCGTACTTCACTATGAATAAAAGATGCAAAAAAATCATAAGTATGTTTTCAGTCGATTTAGCATCGTTTTTAGCACTCTTAAGAATTCACTGAAAACACCAGTCCCTATTTCCTATATCTTGGGATTTTTGGGTTGATCCTCTTTCGTACTTCACATGATAAATGAGAAAATTACTAAATAGTTTTTCAGTCGAATTAGCATTTGTTTTTTAGCACTCTAAAATTCATGAAAACACCAGTCCCTATTTCATATATCTGGGATTTTTGGGTTGATCCTCTTTCGTACTTCACAATGATAAAATGAGAAAATATTTAGCTAAATATGTTTTCAGTCGAATTTGCATTGTATTTTAGCACTCTAAGAATTGACATGAAAACACCAGTCCCTATTTCATTATCTGTGGGATTTTTTGGGTTGATCCTCTTTGTACTTCACAATGTATAAAATGATGGAAAATTTTTAGCTAAATAGTGTTTTCAGTCGAATTTAGCATTTGTGTTTTTAGCACTCTTAAGAAATTCACGGAAAACACCAAGTCCCTAATTTCAGTATATCTGCGGATTTTGGGTGATCCTCTTTCGTACTTCACTTGAATAATGATGCAAAAAAAATCACTAAAGTATTTTTTCAGTCAGAATTAGCATCGTATTTTAGCACTCGTAAGAATTGACATGAAAACACCTGTCCCCTATTTCACTTATCTGTGGGATTTTTTGGGTTGATCCTCTTTCGTACTTCCAATGTATAAATGATGAAAAAAATTAACAAAAATAGTGTTTTCAGACGGAATTTTGCATTTGTATTTTAGCACTCTTAAGAAATGCGTGAAAACACCAGTCCCCTATTCACTATACCTGGGATTTTTGGGTAGATCCTCTTTCGTACTTCACAATGTATAAATGATGGAAAATGTTCAGCTAACATAGTGTTTTCAGTCGAATTTAGCATTTGTGTTTTTAGCACTCTTAAGAAATTCCGAGAAAACACCAAGTCCAATTTCAGTATATCTGCGGATTTTTGGGTGATCTCTTTCGTACTTCACTTTGAATGAAATGATGCAAAAAATTCGAACTAAAGTAGTTTTTTCAGTCAGAATTTAGCATTTGTATTTTTAGCACTCTTAAGAAATTGACGTGAAAACACAGTCCCCTATTTCATTATCTGTTGGATTTTTTGGGTTGACATCTCATTCGTACTTCACAATGTATAAATGATGGCAAAAAAATTTCAGCTAAAGAAGTGTTTTAACACAGAATTTAGCATTTGTATTTTTAGCATTCTTAAGAAATTGACGTGAAAACACCAGTCCCCATAATTTCAATAATCTGTGATTTTTTCGGTGAATCTCTTTCGTACTTCACATGTATAAATATGACATGAAAACATTCTTCAAGTAATAGTGTTTTAGTCTAAAATTTAGCATTGTAATTTTTTAGCACGCTTAAGAAATTTACGTAAAAACACTTAGTCCCTATTTCAGTATATCTGCGGGATTTTTTGGGTTGATCTCTTTCGTACTTCACATATGAATAAAATGATGCAAAAAAATTTAAGCTAAAATATGTTTTCATAGATTTTAGCAATTGTATTTAAGCATCTTAAGAAAATTGCGTGAAAACACCGGTCCCCTATTTCACTATATCCTGGGATTTTTTGGGTAGATCCTCTTTCGTACTTCACAATGATAAAATCGATGCAAAAAAAAATTCCAGCTAAAGTAGTGTTTTCAGTCGGAATTTAGCATTCGTTTTTTTTAGCACTCTTAAGAATTACATGAAAACACCATGTCCCTAATTTCAGTATATCTGCGGGATTTTTTGGGTTGATCCTCTTTCGTACTTCACTATGAATAAAATGATGCAAAAAAATCAGCTAAAGTTTTGTTTTCAGTCAGAATTTAGCATTCGTATTTTTAGCACTCGTAAGAATTTGACATGAAACACCATGTTCCCCTATTTCACTATATCTGTAGGATTTTTTCTGGTTGATCCTCTTTCGTACTTCACAATGTATAAAATGATGGAAAAAAATTTAACAAAAATAGTGTTTTCAGACGGAATTTTGCATTTGTATTTCTAGCACTCTTAAGAAATTGACGTGAAAACACCTAGTCCCCTATTTCACTATATCCTTGGGATTTTTCGGGTAGATCCTCTTTCGTACTTCACAATGTATAAAATGATGGAAAATTGTTTCAGCTAACATAGTGTTTTCAGTCGGAATTTAGCATTTGTGTTTTTAGCACTCTTAAGAAATTCACGAGAAAACACCAAGTCCTTAAATTTCAGTATATCTGCGGGATTTTTTGGGTGATCTTCTTTCGTACTTCACTTTGAATGAAATGATGCAAAAAAATTCGAACTAAAGTAGTTTTTTTCAGTCAGAATTCAGCATTTGTATTTTTAGCACTCTTAAGAAATTGACGTGAAAACACCAGGTCCCCTATTTCAGTTTATCTGTTGGATTTTTTGGGTTGATCCTCCTTCGTACTTCACAATGTATAAAATGATGCAAAAAAAATCCAGCTAAAGTAGTGTTTTCAGTCAGAATTTAGCATTCGTATATTTAGCATTCTTAAGAAATTGACGTGAAAACACCAGGTCCCTATTTCAGTTTATCTGTTGGATTTTTTGGGTTGATACTCTTTCGTACTTCACTATGAATAATATGATGCAAAAAAATTCAAGCTAAAGTAGTGTTTTGAGTCAGTGAATTTAGCATTACGTTAATTTTAGCACGCTTAAGAAATTGACGTAAAAACACTAGTCCCCTATTCAGTATATCTGCGGGATTTTTTTGGGTTGTCCTTTTCGTTACTTCACTATGAAAAATGATGCAAAAAAATCACTAAAGTATAGTTTTCAGTCAGATTTTAGACGAATCTATGTTTAGCATTCTTAAGAAATTGACGTGAAAACACCAGGTCCCCTACTTCACTATATCCTGGGATTTTTTGGGTTGATCCTCTTTCGTACTTCACTATGAATAAAACGATGCAAAAAAAATCCAGCTAAAGTATGTTTTCAGTCAGAATTTAGCATCGTATGTTTTAGCATCTTAAGAAATTTGACATGAAAACACCATGTCCCCTAATTTCAGTATATCTGGGATTTTTTGGGTTGATCCTCTTTCGTACTTCACTATGAATAAAATGATGCAAAAAAAATCCAGCTAAAGTTTTGTTTTCAGTCAGAATTTAGCATTCGTATTTTTTAGCACTCGTAAGAATTTGACATGAAAACACCATGTTCCCTATTTCACTATATCTGTAGGATTTTTTGGTTGATCCTCTTTCGTACTTCACAATGTATAAAATGATGCAAAATAATTTAACAAAAATCGTGTTTTCAGGCGGAATTTTGCATTTGTATTTTTAGCACTCTTAAGAAATTGACGTGAAAACACCAGGTCCCCTTTTTCAGTTTATCTGTTGGATTTTTTGGGTTGATCCTCTTTCGTACTTCACAATGTATAAAATGATGGAAAATTGTTTTAGCTAACATAGTGTTTTCAGTCGGAATTTAGCATTTGTGTTTTTATCACTCTTAAGAAATTCACGTGAAAACACCAAGTCCCTAATTTCAGTATATCTGCGGGATTTTCGGGTTGATCCTCTTTCGTACTTCACTATGAATAAAATGATGCAAAAAAAATCTAGCTAAAGTTTTGTTTTCAGCCAGAATTTAGCATTCGTATTTTTAGCACTCGTAAGAATTTGACATGAAAACACCATGTTCCCTTATTTCACTATATCTGTGGGATTTTTTGGGTTGATCCTCTTTCGTACTTCACAATGTATAAAATGATGCAAAAAAATTTAACAAAAATAGTGTTTTCTGACGGAATTTTGCATTTGTATTTATAGCACTCTTAAGAAATTGACGTGAAAACACCTAGTCCCCTATTTCACTATAGCCTTGGGATTTTTCGGGTAGATCCTCTTTCGTACTTCACAATGTATAAAATGATGGAAAATTGTTTCAGCTAACATAGTGTTTTTAGTCGGAATTTAGCATTTGTGTTTTTAGCACTCTTAAGAAATTCACGAGAAAACACCAAGTCCCTAATTTCAGTATATCTGCGGGATTTTTTGGGTGATCTTCTTTCGTACTTCACTTTGAATGAAATGATGCAAAAATATTCGAACTAAAGTAGTTTTTTCAGTCAGAATTTAGCATTCGTATTTTTAGCACTCGTAAGAATTTGACATGAAAACACCATGTCCCCTATTTCACTATATCTGTGGGATTTTTTGGGTTGATCCTCTTTCGTACTTCACAATGTATAAAATGATGCAAAAAAATTTAACAAAAATAGTGTTTTCAGACGGAATTTTGCATTTGTATTTTTAGCACTCTTAAGAAATTGACGTGAAAACACCTAGTCCCCTATTTCACTATATCCTTGGGATTTTTCGGGTAGATCCTCTTTCGTACTTCACAATGTATAAAATGATGGAAAATTGTTTCAGCTAACATAGTGTTTTCAGTCGGAATTTAGCATTTGTGTTTTTTAGCACTCTTAAGAAATTCATGAGAAAACACCAAGTCCCTAATTTCAGTATATCTGCGGGATTTTTTGGGTGATCTGCTTTCGTACTTCACTTTGAATGAAATGATGCAAAAAAATTCGAACTAAAGTAGTTTTTTCAGTCAGAATTCAGCATTTGTATTTTTAGCACTCTTAAGAAATTGACGTGAAAACACCAGGTCCCCTATTTCAGTTTATCTGTTGGATTTTTTGGGTTGATCCTCCTTCGTACTTCACAATGTATAAAATGATGCAAAAAAAATCCAGCTAAAGTAGTGTTTTCAGTCAGAATTTGGCATTCGTATATTTAGCATTCTTAAGAAATTGACGTGAAAACACCAGGTCCCCTATTTCAGTTTATCTGTTGGATTTTTCGGGTTGATACTCTTTCGTACTTCACTATGAATAATATGATGCAAAAAAATTTCAAGCTAAAGTAGTGTTTTGAGTCAGAATTCAGCATTCGTAATTTTAGCACTCTTAAGAAGTTGACGTAAAACACTAGGTCCCCTATTTCAGTATATCTGCGGGATTTTTTGGGTTGATCCTCTTTCGTACTTCACTATGAATAAAATGATGCAAACAAATTCAAGCTAAAGTATAGTTTTCAGTCAGATTTAGCAATCGTATGTTTTAGCATTCTTAAGAAATTGACGTGAAAACACCAGGTCCCTATTCACTATATCCTTGGGATTTTTTGGGTTGATCCTTATTCGTACTTCACTATGAATAAAACGATGCAAAAAAAAATCCAGCTAAAGTAGTGTTTTCAGTCAGAATTTAGCATTCGTTTTTTTAGCACTCGTAAGAATTTGACATGAAAACACCATGTCCCCTATTTCACTATATCTGTGGGATTTTTTGGGTTGATCCTCTTTTGTACTTCACAATGTATAAAATGACGGAAAATTGTTTTAGCTAACATAGTGTTTTCAGTCGGAATTTAGCATTTGTATTTTTAGCACTCTTAAGAAATTGACGTGAAAACACCAGGTCCCCTTTTTCAGTTTATCTGTTGGATTTTTTGGGTTGATCCTCTTTCGTACTTCACAATGTATAAAATGATGGAAAATTGTTTTAGCTAACATAGTGTTTTCAGTCGGAATTTAGCATTTGTGTTTTTAGCATTCTTAAGAAATTCACGTGAAAACACCAAGTCCCTAATTTCAGTATATCTGCGGGATTTTTGGGTTGATCTCTTTCGTACTTCACTATGAATAAAATGATGCAAAAAAAAATCCAGCTAAAGTTTTGTTTTCAGTCAGAATTTAGCATTCGTATTTTTAGCATCGTAAGAATTTGACATGAAAACACCATGTCCCTATTTCACTATATCTGTGGGATTTTTGGGTTGATCCTCTTTCGTACTTCACAATGTATAAAATGATGCAAAAAAATTTAACAAAAAAAGTGTTTTCAGCGGAATTTTGCATTTGTATTTTTAGCACTCTTAAGAAATTGACGTGAAAACACCTAGTCCCTATTTCACTATATCCTTGGGATTTTTCGGGTAGATCCTCTTCGTACTTCACAATGTATAAAATGATGGAAAATTGTTTCAGCTAACATAGTGTTTTCAGTCGGAATTTAGCATTTGTGTTTTAGCACTCTTAAGAAATTCACGAGAAAACACCAAGTCCCTAATTTCAGTATATCTGCGGGATTTTTGGGTTGATCTTCTTTCGTACTTCAAATTAAGAAATGATGAAAATAATTCAGCTAAAGTAGTTTTTCATCAGAATTAGCATTTGAAATAGTTTTTTCACTCTAAGAATTGACGAAAACACCATGTTCCCTATTTCACTATTCTGCTGGATTTTTGGGTTGATCCTTCTCGTACTTCATGATAATGATGCAAAAAAAATAGCTAAGTTTTCAGAAATTGCATTGATTTTGCACTCAAGAATTGCGAAAAACTGTCCTATTTCCTATCTTGGATTTTTGGTGATCTCTTATTCACATGATAAAATGATGCAAAAAAATTTACAAAGTGTTCACGATTGCTGTATTTTAGCATCTTAAGAAATTCGGAAAACGTCCTATTCACTATTCTGGATTTTTCGGTGATCTTCGTATTCACATGATAAAAGAGGAAAATTTCAGCTAAAAGGTTTCTCGGATTGCATTGTTTTAGCCTCTAAGATTACAAACACAAGTCCTATTCATTTCTGGGGATTTGGGTGATCCTTTCGTACTTCACTTGAATGAAATGATGCAAAAAAATTCGAGCTAAAGTAGTTTTTTCAGTCAGAATTCAGCATTTGTATTTTTAGCACTCGTAAGAATTTGACATGAAAACACCATGTTCCCTATTTCACTATATCTGTGGGATTTTTTGGGTTGATCCTCTTTCGTACTTCACAATGTATAAAATGATGCAAAAAAATTTAACAAAAATCGTGTTTTCAGACGGAATTTTGCATTTGTATTTTTAGCACTCTTAAGAAATTGACGTGAAAACACCTAGTCCCCTATTTCACTATATCCTTGGGATTTTTCGGGTAGATCCTCTTTCGTACTTCACAATGTATAAAATGATGGAAAATTGTTTCAGCTAACATAGTGTTTTCAGTCGGAATTTAGCATTTGTGTTTTTAGCACTCTTAAGAAATTCACGAGAAAACACCAAGTCCCTAATTTCAGTATATCTGCGGGATTTTTCGGGTTGATCTTCTTTCGTACTTCACTTTGAATGAAATGATGCAAAAATATTCCAGCTAAAGTAGTTTTTTCTGTCAGAATTTAGCATTTGTATTTTTAGCACACTTAAGAAATTGACGTGAAAACACCTAGTCCGCTATTTCACCAAGTTACCAAGTTGTTTTTAATATGAAATTTCAGTTTCATAGGACTTTTAATTTACGCGCTGGAGTTACCCAACACACAATCACAGACACACACACATGATTATAAACATTAATGATAAAGTCATTGCTGGCTAAATTACCACATGCAGATTAACTTTTCTAAATATTACTCTTTCCAACGGTATATTATACATCTATGTTATTAATTATATTTCATTAATACTTTTTTATGAGTTGGTAACAGAAAAATTTTTTTTTCCAGTTTAAGAAATGCTACATTGCAATGGATTTTACTTATAACCATTGAGGAATGAAGGAAATGTCCTAAATGATGGTAAAAACCGTATCAAAATCCGTTAAGTAGTTCAGACGGAGTTGGCGGAAACCAATATCGCGTTATCATTTTATATTTATAAAGAAGAAGTTATGTACATTAAGAATATGCCAAGAGTGGGTGTTTGAAGAGACGAGGGAGGAGGTACCTTTAGATAAGAGATTAATGTTTAGAAAGGATGAGGGTTACTATTTTATATTTATAAAGAAGAAGGTATGTACATTAGGAATATGCCAAGAGTGGGTGTTTGAAGAGACGAGGGAGGAGGTACCTTTAGATAAGAGATTAATGACTAGAAAGGATGAGGGTTACTATTTTATATTTATAAAGAAGAAGGTATGTACATTAGGAATATGCCAAGAGTGGGTGTTTGAAGAGACGAGGGAGGAGGTACCTTTAGAAAAGAGATTAATGTTTAGAAAGGATGAGGGTTACTATTTTCAGGGTTGGGCGGAGCTCGAAGAAAAATTCAATTAGCTAGGTTAATGGAGCGTCGGTTAGGGTCAGCCTTCATTCACCAGAGATATTGAGCCAAAATTAGTGAGTCGTTCCAATGGCAGGTGGTGGGGTAAGTAAAAATAATAAGAACATTTCCTCAGAGGAAGGAGCCACAGTTGCAGCTCACTCTCGCCTACTGTCACCTATCACCTCTATCGTCTTTTAGCATCGTCTACCAAGATAGTGCCTCCAGCTATCAGGCTGTTAGTATATTCTCTTCTTTGTGCAGCTACACCATAAAGCATTTCTAATTAGCTTCTTAGAGTTTAGTGTCAACCGATTTTGATTTATAAAATCATGTTTTAGTTGAAAGGTGAAAAGGTTAATCGAGAAGGATCTTCCTCTACCATTTGGCTTGGAAGGTGAGTATGATGCATTTCAACACTAACCATGGCAAAAAATGGCTAGAATAAAAGAAATTTATTCGAAATGTTTCCCGTAACGAGCATTTCATCAATAATGTAGTCTTCACACTAAATGTCAAACCTAAAGGAACCAAAATTTACAAAAAAACGCTGCAAATGATTACACAATGGTTTATTATTTCTCAATAAAAATATTAGGGTATAACTGTTTATATTGCTGTTTGTAGCCAATGAACTAATATGAAAAGCAATAAATAATTGCATATTTACAGCTTTATAAACAGTTATACCCTTATATAAAAAAATAACCATTGAGTAATAAAGTGCAGCTTTTTTGGTTCATTATTTTCAATAATAAACCTTTGTAATCGACCAAAAAAAAAAATAAAATAAAAATAATCCCCCCTCAAAACTCGAGAGCTTAAGTTTCAAGATGCATAGAGCCCGAAAAATCCGTTTGTCCGTCGTACTCCGTCGGCCGCCGCGGCATTCTCCGAAACTACTGAATCAATTTTTTTTTTTTGATTCGCCACAAAAATACTATTGCATGCAACGATGATCTAAAAACCTTGTCGTTGATAGCAGCTGGTTATTCTTAAAATTGCAGCAGATTGAAAGTGATTTAATTTCAAGTGATAGAGAAAAACTTTATTAATGTTTTTAACCCAAAACACCGCGACTAATTATAAAAGTGAATAGAAAAAAATATAAATTGTGCCCAGAAATACTCCCTCATAACTCAGTTATTTTTGAAGAGAGAGAAAAATGTGTATAGAGTTCTAGAACCAGTAAAGCGCCATAAACAAGAAAAACATATAAAAAAAAAAAAGGAAAATTTCATCCATAAATACGCCCATAACTCAGTTACTTTTTAAGATGGATAAAAATACGCATAGAGTTTTAGAATCAGTAAAGTGCGATAATTGAAAAATAAAATTATATATATATATATATATATATATATATATATATATATATATATATATATATATATAACTAGCTAAAACTCGCGGCTTTGCTCGCGAATATTTCATTTTTTTCTTTATTTAAATTTGCATAAATGCGTTTAAGAGTGGTAACTATGGTATAAAGGTATAGAGTGGTAACTATGGTATAAAGTTATAGAGTGGTAACTATGGTATAAAGGTATAGAGTGGTAACTATGGTATAAAGGTATAGAGTGGTAACTATGGTGTAAAGGTATAGAGTGGTAACTATGGTGTAAAGGTATAGAGTGGTAACTATGGTGTAAAGGTATATAGTGGTAACTATGGTATAAAGGTATAGAGTGGTAACTATGGTATAAAGGTATAGAGTGGTAACTATGGTATAAAGGTATAGAGTGGTAACTATGGTATAAAGTTATAGAGTGGTAACTATGGTATAAAAGGTATAGAGTGGTAACTATGGTATAAAGGTATAGAGTGGTAACTATGGTATAAAAGGTATAGAGTGGTAACTATGGTATAAAGGTATAGAGTGGTAACTATGGTATAAAGGTATAGAGTGGTAACTATGGTGGTATAAAGGTATAGAGTGGTAACTATGGTATAAAGGTATAGAGTGGTAACTATGGTGGTATAAAGGTATAGAGTGGTAACTATGGTATAAAGTTATAGAGTGGTAACTATGGTATAAAGGTATAGAGTGGTAACTATGGTATAAAGGTATAGAGTGGTAACTATGGTATAAAGGTATAGAGTGGTAACTATGGTATAAAGTTATAGAGTGGTAACTATGGTATAAAGGTATAGAGTGGTAACTATGGTAACTATAAAATCCAATTAGTTTATTACTTTCACTTACTATATATAGTTAGGGAAAGTATTGAGATCCTGCAAATTTTCGAATTCCAGTTTTCAACGGAAATATACGTGTTAGAAAACATCTGTGTGTGTGTGTCCTTTTGTGGTAACTCCCTGGCGGAAACGAAAAGTCCTATGAAACTGAAATTTAATATTTAAGACATTTGTCATAATATAATACATTTGTACGCCCGAGACGTTACAAAATGAGCTTACCAGAAGAGCCTCTTTATACCATGCACCTTTTTTCGATTTTCACAAAAACGGTTCCAACGATTTTGATTAAACTGCTAGATAATGTAAAATTTAATAGGCTTTAACATCATGTAGGTTTCATTCTGATTAAAATAGTCTGACAGGGCTTTAATGCCGATATTTTAAATTGTCTTCTTCTAAAGTACCTGTAGATTTAAAAAAAATTAGAATATCATCTTATTAGCATTGATAAATAACGGAAAAATATGCAAGAGCGAATTTGATAAACAACTAAATGAGTAAAGTGCAAACATATTGTTTTATGAATTTTTGTGATTTTGAATATAAGAATAGTAATTTAGATGTATAATATACCGTTAGGAAGCTAAAGATTTTAGAAAAAATATTATCAAATACACAGAATTTGAAAGGTTAATGGAGAATGATGAAAAGCCGCTTAAACTAACTGATTTTTGTAGATAGAAAGGTAATAGATTATTTAATAAAAAAACATGTTTTTATTGAAATTCAAAATAATTTATTCTTTAACCATTTATTTGTATTATTAAATGCATTTAAAAATTTTTAAATTGATTTTAACAACGGAGATAAGGGAAAGTCGTGTGTTGCGCGCACCAGATTTTCTCTCTCACTTACTGTTGTGTTTTCTTGGTGGCTGCGTCCTCAGCCAACTTCCTTACCGTATAGTCAAAACGGTCAACAACTACTTCATTATTATAAGACGTATAAATTTTCAAGAAATATAAACATTATATTTTTTTAATGTCAATCAAAGTTTTTTCAAGTGAAAATATTCCTACTCGATAGATCGATGTACCAATGACTATATACCACGATTGCGTTACAGCTAAAATATGTTGAGTAATTTTGGGTATGCCTACTTCTACTGGATCGCTATTGTAATTTAACAGAATAAAATGGAAACTTATTAGACCAAAGTTAGAATTATGGTTGATGAGGAAAGTGATTTCGAAACAACTTAACATATTACTATAATTAATCTAATATAACTATAAATATCTTGTTTCTAATATCGAGACACATTGAAAAAACTAGAACAAAAACTACACTTCTTTATCTTTGTTTGCGGTTTGGTGAATTCAATTTGATAAATAAAATAATTTAAATTAAAATTGCTACAAATAACGAAAGATGTTGATAGTGACTATGTTGAATTAGGTTATATAAAAGAAATACAGGTGAATAGCAATGAACTACTCTGTTGATGATAAATAAAAGATTATTATTTCATGTTAGATATCAAATTTATTTACTCAATGTTACAATTACATACTAGTACCAAGTAGCCACATCCAAATTATTCAATAACATCGTTTTATCTTTTAAACATAACAGTTATATATCACCATAACTCCTTTGCAACTCATTCAAATGAGTACTTATAATTTTTCTGGAAACGTATAGTAATATGTATTTTATTATAAATGGAAACTATAATGTGATTGTATATTTTATAAATAAGAACGCAGAGAAACAATCAACACACACTTATATTTGAATTAATAATCACATATGTGAAGATATGGGAAGGTAACCAGTGTTGCCACAGTTAAACAAATTTTGTTTTATGTTTTAGAAAAATATATTTTTTCACCATTTTGAAACGTAATAAAAACTATCCTATCATTTAAGTTGGACCAAATAACAGATACTTACTAAGTTTGATCCAAGTCGGTTCAGTAATTTCAGAGTTTATCGCGAACAAACATTGTGACACGAGATTTTTATATATATATATTATATATATATATATATATATATATATATATATATATATATATATACAAAATTTTCAATATTAAAAATATTCGGAGATTAGTGCTGTGTGTTTGTGTGTGAGAATGTCCATACAAGACCAATAATGCATAAACGGATGAATTCATTAATAAAGAATTTCGAAAGGTATTAATAACTGATAGAAAATGATAGCCTCATACAGTGAGTGAATGCGCCTCGTTAACAATGCGCCTCGTTAACAGTATGATTGATTCCTTCACAGGATTTAGTCTCTTGTTTCAAGATCTTTTACAGACACATTTTGAGGAGGCTTGGCCTTAGCTTACTGCGTGCTCACCGTACATCACAGTGTCTCTTAACGCCTCAAAATCCCAACAACTCCCATAAATTCATTCCCTATGATTACGAGTAAATTGTAATCATTGATCATATCTCCTAAATACCTAATATTTAAGATATCAACCCAGTTGCCTCCAGGTCTAATGTAGTTCTGTTCAATTGCTTGTAGAATTTAATGACTTACAACCTTTATTCCAGATATTTTGCCAAACATGGATTCCTGCGAAGCTAAAGCTGAAAATGCCTGAAAAGGATTTCGACCCTAACATTAGATTCTTAACTCTGCACATTTCTAGACACACGTCCTTACCACTTTTTTTTCCCATCTTGAGATCTTTAATTCACCAGTAAAGGCTAGCCACTTGACCCTGAAACACTCTGTATGGATATATATACACATACACACGCCCGTAAAGATGGCTGTATTTATATTTAAATGAAGGTTAAGGTGGCAGTTCCTGACTCAGAGAATATTCCTGCTAACAATTCTAGATTATAATGAGGCATTTATAGACAGGCTAATTCTCGGTTTCATTTGGCAAAGATCCCCGCCATCAAATTAGTTGTGCATTCTTTAGAATTATAATTAACCTTGAAACTTGCCCGGCGCTAACTTGTTAATCTTCACCTGGCCCCCTTCCATTTAATCCAACATTCCCCAGAGCTAAACTTATATTTTTCTTTTAGCGGTAAAGTTATGCTTCCTCTGGATGAAATGTGCTCACTTGAAGTATTAATCTTCTCTTGATTCCTAACTTTGCTACATCTATCTTATATTGTAATAAGACGAGCCTATGTAGATGTAGATTGTACATACTTTAATTCTTGATGTTGTAATCTTAGTTTAGGCTTACCGCCTTTCAGCAGTACCATTTTAATGATCGCCTTTTTCCTTCTGGTTTATTAGTATCAAAAATGAACCTTTGTAGTCGACCAAACAAATTAATTTGTTTCCATTTTTGGCTCAAAGGCATCAATTAGGACAAATAGCATTAAGCTAGCTAGGCTATGCAATAAAATGTATGCGTGTGTAAAAAGTGATAATAAAGGCCTTGATAATGGGGACAGAACCGCGAAACATAAAAAAGTATCTAATAGATATTGAAGAAAATTATTTTTTAAAAAAAGGAAGTTAATGAGAGTTTTGTTAAATATGAAATATATATGAAGCTTCCTAAAAAATATAAAAGAAAAGATTCTTTTTTCATTTTATCGAAAATTTAATTCTCTATCAAATTTTTGGTGTTTATTTATTAGGAGAAACGGATTTTTTTTATTCGTTATTCGGGTTCTACGCATCGTTTCATGAGCCCTAAAAATTTTGAAGGGGGGAGGGGTAATTTTTGTTTTGGTCGATTACAAAGGTTCATTATTGAACATAATAAACCAAAAACGCTGCCCATTATTACACAATGGTTTATTGTTTATTTTTAGGGTATAACTTTTTATAAAGCTGTAGATGGGCAATTAAGTAATATGAACTATTTTATTTTATTTTCTTTCGATTTCCATTCAAATAATTCAAATAAAATTTCTTGATTCCAGAAAACCTTACATTTTATTTTTTCCTCGCAGTCGCGCACGAGAACACCTAAAAGGCGGCTGAAAACTGTTAAGTTTTTTTTTTTTTTTTTTGTTTTTTTTTTAAAAATGACATTTTAAAAAAATTATGACGACGCTGCTGAAAAGCGGTAAAATTAAAATATAATGGAGATGGATATGCATGAAGCTTGAAAATGGCCCTAGAGGCTGAAACGTCGCGATACTGGAATAAATAAATTGTTTTAAAAAAATATCCAAGAATTTCTTTTGCAAATCGGCCTGATAATTATCGAAAAAATATTAGAACAAAAGAACAATGACGACAATGATGAGAACTTACATTTTATATTTATTATCAATAATAACCGAGTTTTCAGGTAATCACTTCTCTTATAAGTTGTGGCTTGACCATATAACATAATTTTTTTTTTTCAAAAAAAAAATTCAAGGCGTTCCTTGATCTCGAAAATCTTTTCGATTTTTCTCTATTTTCAATAATAGGCAGATTTTTGCTGGAATTAGGTCCATAATAATTTGTTACTGGAATATACATATGGATTTTTTTAAGATATATTTTATGTATTTATGGATGAAATTTCAATGTTTTTCCTTCTTCTTTTTTTGTTTGTCGCGTTTTACTGATTCATTCTAAAACTCTATACACATTTTTCTCTATCCTCAAAAATAACTAAATAACAACTTTTTTTTCTGTACTTTTTTCATAATTATTCGCGTTTTTTTTTTGGTTGAAATACTAATGAATTTTTTCTCAATCTTCAAAAATAACTAAGTTATTTAATTGAATCACTTCCAATCGGCCACCATTTTATAAATAACCAGCTGGTATCAACGTCTAGGTGTTAGCATCATCGTAGCATGGACTAGTATTTTTGTAGTGAATTTCAAAATTTGATTCATTAGTTTCGGAGAAATGCCGTGGACGGCGGACAAACGGATTTTTTTGTATTCGTTATTCGGATTGTACGCATCTTGAAACGTAAGCTCTCGAATTTTGAGGGGGGGAGGGGAGAGATAATTTTTTTTTTTGTTACAAAGGTTCATTATTAAATATAATAAACCAAAAATGTTTGTCCGCCCTACGCCGTCTGCGGCATTTCTCCGGAACTACTGGAGCGTTTTTTTAAAAAAATCCTACGACATGGAACGATGTAACTACGTTATTATGACGGGATGATAAGGATTTCTTACTGTTCATTGTTCATTATTCTAAGGGGACTTGATCCCAGAATAGAAATTGTTTTTAATTTCATATATTATCGGGGATAGAAACAAAATTCATTAGTATTTTTTTAACCAAAAAACACGAATAATTATAAAAAAATGAAAAAAGTTGAAATTTTATCCATAAATACGCCCATAACTTAGTTTTTTTTTTAATATAGAGAAAAATATGTATAGAGTTTTAGAATCGGTAGAGTGTGATAAAAAAAAAAAAAAAGTTGATGTGTAGATTCAGGTCAGAAATTATAATAGATGTGATTCCACAAAAAAGTCGGTTATTATTCAAAGATTATGTTATTATGAAAAGACTTTTGAGATCAAGACAACGCGATGAACAAAGAGAAGATAAAAAAACTTATATGATGAAGCTACAACTTACAAGAAATGTGATTCCCTGATAAGTCCGTTATTATTGATAACAGAGAAAAAATATAAAATGTTCTGGAATCAGGAAATTTGATTTGATAAAAATCGAAATAAAAGAAAATATTAGGAAATCCTTACGCAATCTGGCACAAATGCTTTTGGTTTCTTATTTTCAATAATGAGCCTTTGTAAATGACGAAAAAAAAAAAAAAAAATTGCCCTCCTTTAAAATTTGAGGGTTTCATGACGCGTAGAGCCCGAAAAACAAATTTAAAAAAAATCCGATTCTCCTAATTAATAAATAAATAAATACCAACATTTTTTTTCTTTTTGTGCTATTTTATAGAGAAAGTTTTTTTATTTAAATATTTATTGAGATATATTGCAACTTGTTTCAAAATGAACAATAGTAATACATATCACTATTACTATAGAACACATTCACACAATATATACAGAAAATAAAGATAAAGTCAAATTACATAATATATATATATATATATATATATATATATATATATATATATATATATATATATATAATTTTGTTTTAAATAATTCGGGTTTTGGGCCATTAAACTTTGTTTAATGGCCCAAAACCCGAATTATTTAAAACAAAATTATAATATAAAAAAAGGGTCGATGAATTAATTTCTTGTATATATATATATATATATATATATATATATATATATATATATATATTATATATATATATATGTATGTAAAATCAAGAATTTTATTATTCTTGATTTCATTATCATATGTTAATATTTTACCAAGGGAGGTTATATCTCTGTTATGATAGTTAAGTGTATTAATCAAAGGACTGTTAAACAATTCTTTATTTTAGGTAGGTTCATTGTTAATTATGTATGTTATCCAATTGATTATTTTATGTCATACAAATTGTAATAATTAAAACTTTATTTTAGCATCGTTTAACTCCTGATTCATTTATATTAGAAGAAGAATTACAAATTGTTTAACTGTCAGTAACGATGGCCGTCGAGAAGAAGAGGTTATATCTGCATATTATAAAGGGAGTTGAGGATTTGTTTGAATTGGTAGCTTTGTCTAGCGACAAAGTGCTATGGTATGCGCTCCCTCCTCAATTGAAGAATTTAACCTTACATAAGGAATTGTTGGCCATAAAAACCGTTACAGGTAGTATAAATTCCATTACTAGAATAGGGGATTATCGTAAAATTGCAGTTCCATTCAGTACGGCGTTGCAAAAAAAGTATTGGGATGAAGAAGAAAATTTTTGTATAGACGAGAATTACCTAGAAGAATATAATGACGAAAAAATATCATGTATCAACGAATTTAAATCTAATGAAATTTTTTTTATAGAACGAATTAAAGAGTTAGAAAACCGTATTTTAGCAGCTAATGAGATCAGTTTAAGGGAAATTGAACTCAAATTCTTAATATCTAAATACGACAGTAAGAAAAATGCAACTTCTTGGATAAATGAATTTGAAAAAGAATGTGTTAGGTTCAGTATCACAGATGATGTAAAAAAAATAGAAGTTTTAAGACTTTTTATTGATGACAGTGCGCAAGAATGGTATTGTGCTAATTTAAATAAATTGTCATTAACTCGTTGGAAAGACTGGAAAAAATCGTTTTTATTAGTTTATAGTAAGAAGGGTTTGTCGGCCATTCGATCAGCATTTCATTATAAACACATCTTTGGCTCTTTGATTGAATATGTTCTGAAAAAAGAACGCTTATTGCTCGAAGCAGACAAAGATATTCCAGAGAAATTTAGACTTTATCAAATAGTTTGTAATCTACAGATAGACATACAGGATAGATTAGACAGAGACACAATAAAAACTGTAGATGATTTAATAAGAGAGCTAAAAAAAATTGATGATTCATATGTTATCAGTAGAAAATCAGATGAAAGGAAAGAGGAGGGAAAGAAGAAACACGATGATAAAAAGATAATTGTCAACTCAGCGGAATTTAAGAAAAAAAACATGTCCAATATGTGAAGCACTTGGTTATAGAAATCGGTATCATCCTACAAATGTCTGTTGGAATAAGATCAAGGCATCGCAACATAGGAAAATTAATTTAACCGAAAAAGAAGATGATGAGGAAGAGAAAGACAAATTGGACATTGAGAGGAGACAGGATGACCTTAATCCAAAAAACTAGTATGCCCGGAAAAGTCTACACCATGTTCACTGATAAGAATTAAAGTAATAGTAGATAAGCGTAAAGTAGTTAAAGCGATATATGATAATGGCTCTACTTGCTCTTTAATTAATGAAAATATCATTAATTAACTCAAAGCAAAATTAATTAGTAACAGAAGTGTTTTAAAGACAATTACTGGTGTAAATTTTTCTCAGAACCGGGCTAATTTACTTATAAAAATCGGTGAGATAGAAGACAAATTAGATCTGATTGTTGTCAAAAATAGTAACTTTGATTATGATTTATTATTAGGTTTAGATGCAATAAAAAAATTCAAATTACTACAAGATGAAAATTTACAAATTAAACAAAAAGTAAATCATAAATAGTTATTGTAAACAGTGTGAAGTGTGTGCTAGAAATAAATCGAGATCAAGGCCACCGATCGGGTTATTGTCAAAGTTAGGACCACCAGAGTACCCTTTTCAAATTTTGTCAATTGATACAATAGGAGGCTTCGGTGGAAACAGGTCTGGGCACAAATACATGCATGTATTGGTGGACCACTTTACACGACATGCATGGATATCAACTTCAAGAGGACAGATCGCTAATGATTTCATTAAATTATTGGAACCAATTTCTGAAGAAAATATGAAAATAATTTTGGCAGATCAATACAGTGCTCTAAATTCTTCTAAATTTAAAACGTTTATAAAAAAAATAGGTGCTCAGCTAATCTTTACAGCCGTTGACAATCCACAATCCAATTGTTTAAATGAACGTCTAAATCAGACATTAGTAAACCGCATACGATGTCGATTGAACGAAAACTTCAAAAGAAGGCCGTGGACAACAATAGCTAAAATCTGTGTTGAAGAATATAACAACACAGTTCATGGCTCCACAAAGTTTTCACCGGCTTATTTACTATATGGGCGTGCCATTGAAATTGTTCCAAAAGAGTTGGAAAAGGAACATAATTTACAGACAGATAGAGCAGAAGCGTTCAAGAATTCACAAAGAAGTTTTGAACGGAACAAGAGCAGAGTAGACCAGAAAATAATTGATCACGAGTTTAAAGAAGGAGATTTGGTCTATGTAACGAATGGTAATAGTTTGAACAGGAGGAAGCTGAACCAAGTCAGAATAGGGCCACTCAAAATTAGAAAACGTATTTCCACATCTATATATGAAGTGGAGTCTAATAAAAAACGGAAGGAAGCGAATGTGTTCCACTCTAGTAAGTTGGTTCCTTACTCTTTTTCTCCTGGATAAAAGAGTCTCCGACCAGCGGAGGTGTAAAATCAAGAATTTTATTATTCTTGATTTCATTATCATATGTTAATATTTCACCAAGGGAGGTTATATCTCTGTTATGATAGTTAAGTGTATTAATCAAAGGACTGTTAAACAATTCTTTATTTTAGGTAGGTTCATTGTTAATTATGTATGTTATCCAATTGATTATTTTATGTCATACAAATTGTAATAATTAAAACTTTATTTTAGCATCGTTTAACTCCTGATTAATTTAAATTAGAAGAAGAATTACATATATATATATATATATATATATATATATATATATATATATATATATATATATATATATATACAAAAAAAAAACAACAACCTATAAATGAGATAAATACAGAGTGATAAATAAATTAACATCACAAACACAATCATAACTATACAATACTAGCAGTAACCCGCGGCTTTGCTCGCGAATATTTTGTCATTAATTAAATTTTTATAAATGGGTTTAATAGTAGTAACTATAAACGGCATATGATACAGCAGTTGTTATTTTGTTTTTACTGGTGTGTTTTCTTAGTGGCTGCGCCCTCAACCAATTTCTCTAGCATTTAGTCAAAACGGTCAACAACTACTCCATTATTATAAGACGTATACATTTTCAAGAAATGTAAATATTATATTTTTAACAATTACAATTATCAAAGTTGTTTTCATCTGAAAATATTCCCATTCGTTGGATCAATGAATATCAATCACATTTATGTTGCAAACGTAAATTTTATTTAAAAAAACGAGGAACCTTACAGCAGTCGCATATGATGCGTAACATTAACATTAGCATTAATAAGTGTTAAATTTTTTTTTTTAATTGTATACATAAATTACTTACACAGATCTTTGTTTACCTTGCTACATAAATATTTTACATATTGGTACTGATCTGATCAGCTAATATTTTGGAAAGATTAACCCCTTGATAAAGTTCCAAATCGGAAATAAACAAACAAAATAGGAACTTAATTAAACTCGAGATTTCCATATCTTTGGCTGTGAAGTTAGTCCATACCAGTTTGAAGTTGGAGTCCTTACCAAAAAGTTGATATTGAGGCATCACAGAGTATACAAACATATTTTTTTTAACTTTCTTGCTTTTATACATGAGGTACCTTTGAGAAGTTATAATTTTTTATTGCAATTAAGTTTATTTTAAACCGTTCACGAAAAAGATTTAGTGTGAAACAATTTCTGCTCTCCAAATTCTACATTTTATTGAAGACATCAGTCTTTTCCAATGTTTAGACATCCATAATCTTTATTATTAAACTAAATATATAATATTTTCAAAACCTTCTATCAAAATAAACTATTTTTCAGAATGTTACTGATACACCAAGCTTTATATTATATTAAGGTTGTAACTTTTTTTTTTTTTTTTAATAAAGAAATGGACAGGAAAAACAGTTCATGAGCCATTTATCTTATTAATTCTTATTTAAAGAATGGCTAATTTACTCTCGATTACTTCTTTTTGAATATTTAAAAACACCCTTTGTAATATTTAAAATTGTCTTATGTTTTATTAAAACAAATTGGCAATATTTCTAATATTTCATAGTGACATGCTAATATTATCATTATGAACGATTATATTCTATAATAGCTTTTTCTATATTTATTTTTAGTGAGATGCAAGGTGTATGAATGCAGGCAGATGTATATTGATAACTAAAAGAGCAGATAAGATAACCTTTACTACGCCATTTATCTGAAGGGACTCTTATTATCCTGATAACGTGAAAAAGCTATGACTGGTGCCCCTGAGAGAATTTGCGTTGACGTCGTCCAAAGCATTCAGTTACCCCAAGTCGCGCCTAAAGAAATTTCTGTTTCTAAAGAAGTTCCGGTTCTGGGATACGATGATGCTTTGGTACTGCTGGGCGAAGACACGGAAACTATACAACTAAATACAAGTGCGATAATAAAAACTGGTGAAGAAATAGGTCTCGAAATACAAGGGGGGACCCAAAAGTTACGGGAATTGGGCTCAAGCGGGCCGGGAGGTTGGGGAAACACATCTTTCGACCGCGTGTCCGTCACAGTCACGCCAACCGAGTTAGTGTGCGACGTTGTGTCCTGTGAGTGCATCGATTCGTGTGTAAGAGTTTTTTTAGTATAACAAAATTTTCAATTACGGTGAAATCGTGATGGCAGATTGTCGAGAGCAACGCGCGGCTGAAAACGTTTGTTTCTTGTTAGGGAAATCGGCCATGGAAACCAAGACTGATTATGGGGGTGTTGCAAATAAGAAGGGTTGCAGCCAAATTTGTCTCTCACCTTCTCACAGACGAGCGAAGGGAGCGCCGATTTGAGACATGTTTTAGGCTTTAAAATCAGATCAAACAGGACTCTGAATTTTTTCCAAGGCGATTACTGGTGATGAACCGTGGAGCTATCTATGTATTTGAGCCCGAAACAAAGCAGCAATCAAGCCAGTGGAAGACAAGTTGCTCTCCTCGCCCCAAAAAAGCTCGCCCAGTCAAGTCAAAGTCAAACATCAAGACAATGCTCATTTGTTTCTTCGATTGCAGAGGTGTTTTGTACGCGGAGTTTGTTCCTCCATGTCGAACTGTTAACCAGGAGTTCTACTTAGCGGTTTTGAAAAAAATGAACTAGAGTATCCGGAAGAAAAAAGTAGATTTTTAGCGACTGCTTGTTGTTTTTGACCCTCCCTATTCACCGAATATAGCTCCCAGTATTTTCTTTTGTTCCCTAGACCCAAAAGGGACATGAAATGAAAGCGTTTTGCTACTGTGGAGGAGGTAAAACAAAAATCGCTGGGAGGGATAAAGAACATCCCGATAAGTGAATTTAAAAACCGTTTTGAACAATGGAACGATCGTTTGAAGAAATGAGATGCAGTCAATTGAGAGCCAATTAGAAGCAGAAACGGTGACGATCATGGAGATACTGATAGATCAAGACATACTTTTGAGCACGTGGAGAAATTTAAGTATTTAGGTTCAATGACAACAAGAAAAAATAAAATACAGAAGGAAATAAAGTCCCAGCTAAAGGCGGGAAATGCGTGTTCAGTTGCGAAATCAATCAGCTCGCGGCTTTTGTCTAAAACTTATATGTTAGAATTTATAAAACTATTATTCTTCCGACGGTTCTTTAGGAATGTGAAGCCACTTACTTTGAAGGACGAACAACGTCTTAAGGTTTTTGAAAATTAGGCACTAATTAAAATATTTGGTCTAAAGAGAGATGAGTCCACTGAGGAGTTTAAAAGGTTGCACAACACGGAATTGCGGAGCATGTATGCTGTGAATATAATTGAGTTTGTAGCATCGCGGAGACTCAAATGGGCGTGTAAGGTGTTGGGCTCAATGAGGATCGGATTCCGAGAAAGTTGGTATTCGTTGAGCCGTAGGCGTCCAAAAGGTAGTTCAGAGCGTAGATGGGACGGTTGTGTTAAGGTTTATCTCGAGGGCTTGGGCGGTGATTATTGGACGAATCTGTGTAGGCAGTATTTGGTGGTATCGGCATTGAACCTTCGGGTTCGGTAGGACTAGTATTATTATATATATAAAGTTGAGCAAGAGTCTTGCCTAAACGTTCCCGAAACCCCAATCGCATACCACAATTTGTTTTCTTTATGGCTGCTAATAGCCGTGGAAGAGGTCGAAAATTGTAGCATGGACCGTAAGTCTTCGGCAGGACCTGAAGGCATCACTGTTAAGCAGTGGGAGTCAGTTAGCGCTCTGCGCCGGACCATCTTTTATAACTTATACCTTCACTACCAACCTCATATACCAGAATTTACTACAGCCCGCACTATATTCATACATAAAACTGCTGACCCTGCAGACCCTGGTGAATGCAGACTAATCACGGTGGATTCAGTTCTTCTAAGGCAGCTGTACAAGATTTTAGAAACTCGAATTAATGAAATGGACCTACAAAATTTAAGCCAGCGAGCATTTATTGCTGCTGATGGTACCGCCAAAAATATATTCTCATTAAACGCTATCATTGAAGATTCCAAAACCAGTAAGAAAGAAATTCATGTATCATTCATAGACATTGCCAAAGCTTTCGATAGTGTTAGCCACCATGCGCTCTTTAGGGTACTGGAATGGAAGAGCTCACCTATCGGGCTTGTCGATTACTTGAAGAGGCTCTATAGAGAATGTCACATGCGCATATCCCACAATAAAAAATGGTCAAATCATATTACCTGTGGGAGAGGGATAAGGCAGAGCAATCCTTTGTCCTCCTTTCTTTTCAATCTGGCGATGGACTGGGTAATACAATCGCTTCCAACTAGTGTTGGTTACAATCTCAGAGGAACATTAGTGAATTGTCTGGCATTCGCTGACGATATGGTGGTAATTTCATCCACACCAAATGGAATGAATAAACTGTTGACGAATCTTTCCGTCTCTATCAGGGATCCCGGTATGGAGGTCAACCAAAATAAATCTTATAGCTTCTCCTTGGTTAAGGCTGTCGCATCCAGTGTAATGAAAGTGGAAAATAAATACCGATTTATGATTAATGGATCTTATATTAAGCAATTGGGTATTTTGGACTGTTGGAAATACCTGGAGCGAAAATGAGCTTGCAGTCTCGGAATTCTATCGGGATTATCGAAGAAGTTTCAGCACTGCTACATAAAACATCCACAGCTCCCCTAAAACCACAACAGAAAATTACGATTCTTAGGACCTTTCTTATACCCAAATTTATCCATCTCCTCACATTAAGTCCATATCAAAATAGTGAGTTGAGAAAGTTGGATATACTAACGAGTGCCGCCATAAGAGCCTGGTTGCGGCTACCTCAGGATATGCCAACTTATTACTTCCATGCTCCCAGCACTGAGGGCGGACTAGGTGTACCGAGCTTCTCTTTCACCATTCCATTAATCAAGCTGGCTAGACTGCTGAGTATGAAACATTCGGGCTGCCCAGTTGCAAGGGCCGCCTTTGGTACTCAATGCACCACTAGAACGATCAGAGAGCTGTCAGCCAGTCTTACAAGGATGTGTTTTGACCCAACGGATATTTCAAGCAGTGAGAGAAGAAAACATCTGACAACAAAGTTTCATCACAGCGTGGATGGGAGCGCATTGAGGGAATCCAAGAATGGTTCCTCATCAACTCATTGGCTGGCCGAATATGGAACTCCAGTGATTTCCCATACATTTATATAAAGTGTGCGAACTCACATTAACGCCCTGGCCAAAAGAGTAAGGCTCTCAAGAGGACGGAGGGCCTTTATGGAGATTAAATGTAGAGCGGGGTGTGACGCTAATGAAACAGCGAGCCATGTCATCCAGCACTGCTTTCTGTCGCACGGAGGGAGGGTGAAGTGACATGATGCTGTGGTCAATGTTTTCGAGGCGGCTCTCCAGAGGAAAGGATACAGGGTGCTTAAGGAGGTGACCTCTGCTGGGAGTAGAAGGAGGTGGAGGCCTGACCTGGTGTGCTCAGCCCCGAGTGGGAACATCCTCGACGTCCAGATCGTTGGGGACAATCCCAGTACTACCCATTGGAACAACTTAAAAAGGGAAAAATGCCAAGACTTGGTCTGCAGGATGGCCATTGGACGGGAGTTAATAGTGCCGGGCATTGATATCAGAGTGCTCCCTATTACCATAACTTGGAAAGGCGTTTGGTGCAGGCGTTCCTTCGAGGATATTCGGCTGCTGGGTGCACCCTTGAGGGTCTTGAACTCCATAACCATTAGGGTTCTCAGGGCTCCCAACTCAATTACAGTTGTTGGTTTGGGATGCTTCGTGGACTAGAGGATGGGACATGAATTAGTGAAACATATTGTTCATGAAACATATTTATTATGAACTAGTAGTGTGTTGTTGGTGTGTATATGTATCAGTATAGTGACGCAGTTGTTATCACTGTTATAGGATACTGCTCAGTAAGATAATATGTATTGTCCTATTTATTGAGCCTTGGATTCTGCATCCAAGAGATTATGTTGAACTGGTGAAGGTATCACCGTATATATTATTTTATAGTTTGTGGAATATTAACTTGTAGATAATATAATGTATGACCTACCAAATAATAAATAAAATAATATATATATATATATATATATATATATATATATATATATATATATATATATATATATATATATATATACTAGCTGTAACCCCGCGGCTTTGCTCGCGAATATTTTATTTTGTCTTTATTTAAATTTGCATAAATGCGTTTATGGGTAGTAACTATAAAACCAATATGATGAAGCAGTTATTTGGGGATGTGGTAACAAAGAAACTGCCAATAAAAAACACTTCCTTTATTTTTTTCTTATTAGTGTGTTTTCTTGGTAGCTACACCCTCAACCAACGTCTCCACTGTATGTAGTCAAAAGGGTCAACAACCACTCTATTATTATAAGACGTAAAAATTTGCAAGAAATATAAATATTATATTTTTAACAATTACATTTATCAGAGTTGTTTTCAAGTTAAAATATTTCCACACGTTGGATCAATGTGTATCAATCACGTTTATGTTACAAACATGACTATATACTACGATTACGTTACAGCTAAAGGATATTGAGTAATTTTGGGTATGCCTACTTCAACTGGATCACTATTGTATATTTAACAGAATTAAATGGCAATTTGTTAGACTAAAGTTAGAATAATGGTTGATGAGGAAAGTGATTTAAAAACAACCTACTTAGATCCCGAAATTGCATCTACAGGCCTCCAAACACACCTTTCTCAAATTGAAGACTGGTGTAACAACTGGAGAATCAAAGTAAATCAATCCAAATGCAGACATGTCACCTTTACCCCTCGAAGACAATCCTGCCCTCCAGTTCTCTTTAACTCCGTTCCGCTTCCTTTCTCCGACACAGTCCGGTATCTTGGCTTCCTTCTGGACAAAAGACTAACTTGGAACCCGCATACTAGACTTAAACGACAAGAACTTAATCGACGATTTGGACAATTATACAGACTACTGAACAGAAATTCTAAATTATCTATCGAGAACAAACTGCTAATATACAAGACAATACTGAAACCTATCTGGACCTACGGACTTGAACTGTGGGGGACAGCTAAATTTTCTAACATCAAACGCATTCAATCCTTCCAATCAAAAGTCCTCCGAACAATAGTTAATGCTCCTTATTATGTATCCAACCATACCTTACACCGCGACCTAAATATTCCATTTATTTTAGACCTTATACCATTAAAATTCTCTAAATTCCATCAGAACCTTATCCATCACTCTAATCCCCTAGCTCAATCCTTATCCAGCTCCACACATCCTTACCATCCTCCTAGAAGGTTGAAACTGCAGTGGCCTCGAGACCTCTTGTAAAATGTATATTGGAGTTCTAGCATTGGCTAGATTCTCCACTCACGTGCTGTATGCTTGTGAATTGTATATAGGTATGAGTGACTTTTGTATATATTTTTATTGATTTTTTTTTGTATTTATTTATATTGTATTATTATTATATAAATTTATTGTTTTGTATATATCGTGTGAATGCAGTATGAATGTTGTACTTTATCCCTATTAAAAATGTCCTAAATTGGACAGATTGTAATATTGTTCAATAAAGAATTGTTTCTAAAAAACAAAAAAAAAAACAACCTAACCTATTACTATAATTAATCTAATACAACTATAAATATCTTGTTTCTAATATCGAGACACATTGAAAAAATGTAACAAAAACTACACTTCTTTATCTTTGTTTGCGGTTTGATGAATTCAATTCAAGATAAATAAAATAATTTAAATTAAATTTTCTACAAATTACGAAAGATGTTGAATGAGGGTATATAAAATAAATACAGGCGAATAGCAATGAGCTACTCTGTTTATGATAAATAAAAGATTATTATTTTATGTCAGATATCAAATTTATTTACTCAATGTTACAATTACATACTAGTACCAAGTAGCCACATCCAAATTATTCAATAACATCGTTTTATCTTTTAAACATAACAGTTATATATCACCATAACTCCTTTGCAACTCATTCAAATGAGTACTTATAATTTTTCTGGAAACGTATAGTAATATGTATTTTATTATAAATGGAAACTATAATGTGATTGTATATTTTATAAATAAGAACGCAGAGAAACAATCAACACACACTTATATTTGAATTAATAATCACATATGTGAAGATATGGGAAGGTAACCAGTGTTGCCACAGTTAAACAAATTTTGTTTCAAGTTTTAGAAAAATATATTTTTCAACCATTTAGAATAGTAATAAAAACCATCCTATCATTTAAGTTAGACCAAATAACAGATACTTACGAAGTTTAATCAAAGTCAGTTCAGTAATTTCAGAGTTTTTCGCGAACAAACATTAGTTTTTTTTTTTTTTTTTTTCCAAATCCCTCAAACAGAAGAACAAATTAACATTAGTAAGTAAATATCATAGTAATAGATAATGATAAATTTGTTGTAGACATACCTTTTTCTACCGGTCTGGTACTTGAAGGGTGATTGGTTCTTATATATAAATGATTGAAATCTATACTACCTGTATATTGCTAACTGTTATTTGGAGGTGAGGGGCCTCCGCTTGTTGTGCGTTATTAAACGAATAAAACTAACTTTTTTTTTTTTTTTTAACATCATTTATTGAAATTTACAACTGTACTTCAAGGTACAACAAGTAAATGTGACAAAAGTTAAATGGCGTGATACAAACTTGAAGAAGAACTACCTAATGGCAGCACTCCTGTAACTTTTCTACACTAGAAGGTCTCGAGGCCATCTTCTTTTCAGACGCCTCGGAGGATTGTCAGGAATCGAGGAGGAAGAAAGTATTGAAACAAGAGGATTAGGGTGGGAATGGAGTTTGTCATGAAAGGAATGGTATCTAGATCGGGCCAAATCAGCAACATACGGAACGTTGAGGTCTTTATGGATAAGTTTGTTCGTGACAAAATAAGGAGCATTTAGGATTTTACGAAGGATTTTGGATTGTAGGGATTGGATACGGAAGTATTCGATGGTTTAGTAGAGCCCCAAAGCTCCACTCCGTAAGTCACATATCGGCCTTATGATAGTCATGTAGATGAGTCTTTTGTAGTTAAGTGGAAGATTAGAACGTTTGTCTAGTAAGTGTTGAAGAAGTCGAAAACGTCGTGCAGTTTCCTGTCGTTTCAGTCTTGTGTGAGGGTTCCAAGTAAGGCGTTTGTCAAGGTGCAGTCCTAGATATCGGATCTGTTCAACCGGAACAAGAGGAGTATTATTGAAGGAGACAGTAGGGCAGGATGTCATAGGTTTACGACGAAGGGTAAAGGTAATTTGGTTGGATTTGTTGGCATTAATTTTAATTCTCCAGTTCTGACACCATACCTCAAGGTCTCTGAGGTGGGATTGGAGAGTTTGAGAGGCAATAGTTGGATCAGTATTGACTGATAACACACAAGTGTCATCAGCATAGGTAGAAAGGAAAGTGTTAGGATGGGAAGAGATATCAGCTGTATAAACTGTGTAAAGAATGGGTCCTAGGATACTGCCTTGAGGAACACCAGCAAACTGACTAAAAATGGATGAATAGGAATTATAAGATTGACTTTGAAGGATCTGTCAGTGAGGTAGGACTGGATAATAAGGAAGTATGTTGGGGGGAGGAATTTGCGGAGCTTGTAAAGCAACCCTGGGTGCCAGACTCGGTCAAAGGCCTGTTCCACGTCGAGGAACAATATATATACAATACAAGCCGCGCTCCAATGTAGACGATACAACGTCCACCACACGATGACATTGCTGGATAGTGGAGTGGGACGTTCTGAATCCAAATTGATGATGAGGAATTATGGAATTAGTATCAAGGATGGGATACAGGCGTTTCAGTATAAGCTTTTCCAAGATTTTTCCCATGATTGGTAAAAGTGAGATGGGACGGTAAGAAGATGGATTTTCTGGCGGTTTCTTAGGTTTGGGTATCATTTTGACAATGGATAATTTCCAGGAAGCAGGAAAACTAACTTAAACAAAATTAATGATAAATTATAAACATAACCATAAAATGAAATATAACATAAACTGAAATATAAACATAAAACATAAATATATGAAATAAAACATAACCATAAGATAGTGAAATAGGATAGGGTGTAGTTGTGGGTGGGGTGGGGAGATGAGAGAAGAGTGGGAAGGGGGAGTAGGATTATGGGGTAGGAGGGTGGTTAGGGAGGTTGCTAGGCAACGGGATGATCTATAATATACTTAGGATTTACTGGACCCTTACGCCCCTGCCACCTCTGAGGGAGCTTGGAGGGGGTAATGGAGCGGAACAGTGGATTGAATTAGGCAGGGAGATTGTCGTAGAACTTTATGTGTCTCCTTGAAATGTGTTGTTGAACAGTTTCAATGTTTAACGTCTCATGAATGAGGTCCATGTTTTGTCTCTCTAGTGTGGTTCGTTTTGTGATTCTTTGGAGTATGTTGTTTTGACATGATTGAAGGGACTTCAGGGTTGTTGGATAGAGGTAGTGTAATAGGGGCGCTCCGTGAAGAAGCGATGGTCTGAGCATGGATTTGTAGATTAGGATTTTGAGTCGTAGTGACAACCCTGGTGAGTATATTAAGTGGTTTAGTTGAGTAGCTGTAGGCGCGTACAATGTTTATTCTGTTTTTGATGTGTGCTGTGAATGATAAGTGTGATTCCAGTTTTAGTCCTAGGTATGTGAGGTGTTTTTTGGTTTGTATTACTTTGCCGTTGAGTTTGGGTTGTTTCTTGAGTGTTTTCATGTAGGAAAAAGTTATGGCGTCAGTTTTATCAGTGTTTATGTGAATGTTGATGTCCTTGAGTTAATTTGTGATTCGTTGGGCTACTTTTTGGACCTTGCGCATTACTTCATCCGCATTCATACTCGCTGCGTATATGGCGATGTCGTCTGCATATGCGGCAACTTGTACGTTTTCGTATTTTTGCCCTACTATCTGGGCTGTGTAAATGTTAAAAAGGACAGGCGCAAGGACCGAGCCCTGGGGGACGCCGCATGTAACGTTGCGTTTTGCTGATAGTTCAGTTTTGACCCGGACAGAAAACGTCCGACCACTGATATAGGATCCAATAATGTCGATCAATTGGTCCGGGAATTGGTGAAGCCGGAGTTTACTGATGAGGATGAAGTGCGACACAGAGTCAAATGCCTGTGTGCAGTCAAGAGAGATCATGGCTGCAGCATGATTTTTGTTGAGGTTATAGCTGTATCGTGCTGTAGCTAACAAACATTGTGACACGAGACTTCTATATAATATAGATATATATATTACTAGTTTCCACCCGACCCAGCTTCATACGACACAATCAATTGACCAAACTTTTGTATTGCAGGCAATTTCTGCGCAGCGATGACGTCGAGAAAGAAGAACCTGCCGAAAGTGCTGAACGCAGTAGAGAAGGGTCACCGGCTGATCGTGAAGCTGTACCTGGACCGGGGGATCGACGTGGACATCGCCGACCAGGACGACCGCACGCCTCTCTACGAGGCAGCCTACTGGGGCAAGGACACGGTGGTGGCGCTGCTCCTCGGCGAAGGCGCCAATATGTACGCCAAGACGGACCGCGACGGCTGGTGTGCTCTCCACGCCGCGGCCGCCAGGGGCACGACAGGGTAGTCAAGGTCCTCCTCGAGAACGGCTGCGACCCCAACGTTAGGAACTTCGACGACAAGACCCCGCTCTTCGAGGCCGCCCACATGGGACACATGTACATCGTCAAGATCCTGGCGGAGAGAGGAGCTGACGTGAAGGCCAAGACGAAGGCGGGAGGATGGACGGCACTCCATGCAGCAGCCACCGGAGGGCACACCGACATTGTCAAGTACCTCCTGGACAAGGGAGCTTACATTAATGCCAGGAGTGCCGAGTACAAGACTGCGCTCTACGAGGCCTGCTTCTGGGGCCACTTCCAGACCGCAAAGCTGCTGCTCTCTAGGGGCGCCAGCGTCAACGCCAGGACCAAGTTCGGGGAGAGCATGCTAGAGGCCGCCACCAGCAAGGGCCATCACGACATCGCCCAGCTTCTCATGCAGCGCAAGTGATTTAGGATCTGGCCCGAGTCTGCAGCTTGTCCAGATCCCAAGGATTTTTTTAACTTACATTTCGATTTTAATAATGACGGAAAACATCAAGATTGCCCAAGAGTTCGTTGTGAAAAAAATCTGAATCTGTATATTAGAAATGATTGGTTCTTCACCGTTGATAGATTATACGTCTTTATTTTTTATTGTTGATGCTGTAAATTTTAGTTTTGTAACATAATGTACCATTAAAAAACAAAAAACAAATGATGTATAGGAAATAAATATTTGTAATTGTTGTTATTGAGATAGGAATTTCACTGACCAGATTCCTTATAGACTGGATCACCTGTGAGCAGAGCTGCAGTTGCGAGCTACTCATGTCCAGCCACGGTTCATTATCATAAGGGAATGTAGTATCACTACATTGCTAAAAATGTCGATTCAGATATCACCTTTATGAAAAAGTATGAGGTACAGGTTAGAGCATGGTTGATTAACAAAGTCATTTAAATCGAGCCATACAATAATCATTTGAAAATTAAACTTATTTAAATAAGTTGATTCAGAAAAGTTAATATTACAGATCAAATATTATTCCATTTATGAAATTCCAGTACAACTTTCACTTGACCACATGCTACCAAGCCGGTAACCAGGTCACGAAGTAATCAGGTCTCGAAGTAACCAGGTCTCGAAGTAACCAGCTCTCGAAGTAAACAGGTCAAGACTTTTCAAAAAGATTAATTGTGAATGAAAAACATAATCAAAGTAAAATAATAACTACGGATCTAATCCTACATAATTACAGCCTAATAATAAGTGAGTGAGTAAGAGGGAGCTGACTGATTGCTCGCTGGGGTTTAAATAGAAGCCATAGTTCGGTGTATGTGTGTGTGTGTGTGTGTGTGTGTGTATGTATAAATATATATATATATATATATATATATATATATATATATATATATATATATATATTTTTTTTTTTTTTTAAATAAGGATAAATAGTATAATAAAAAGGTATAGTAAAGTGTAAACAGTACCGTAATATAGGTAATAATGAAGAAAAGAAAGGATTATTAAGTACAAGTATTAGACCAATCGGTTTTTTGTAGGGTAATACATACCTCTTGAAACACATTGAAACCTATAAAAGTGCTAAATAAAAAGAGATATTTCGAGTCTGGTTTCAGCATTGGAAGAGAGAAGACGTGGAGCTCGAGTTTCAGATAAGACTAAGACTTTCTTTCTTCTTTTCTTCTATTTCTATGTTTTCTTTAAATTAGATTTTCTTTTTACGAATTATAAGGATAATTATATATTTCTTTTCTCTATTCTTCATTTCTCTTTTACTATTATTATTTTTATTTTATTTTATTTTTGTGTGAGTGATAGTTTATTTTAGTTTTCAATTACATATTACTTACTTTTTCTATGGGTGATCCCATAGATCTTAATAGCCCAAAGGCTAAACGAAAAAGACCGCGAGGGAGAATTAAATTCATACCCGAGAATGCGAATTCTCAAATTAGTCCCTCCTTTCTAATTTTAGAAAGAGAGGATGAACAAAATTTTCAAAAAGTATCCCCGTTCTTTATTAATAAATTTCTATCAAATTTGGTAGGTGACTTAAAAATGATTAAAAAACTAAAAAATGGAACACTACTTATTGAAACAAAAAATGGGAAACAATCGGAAGAGTTACTGAAATGTAAAAACTTCGAGGGCCAGTTCCCCATACAGGTAACCCCCCATAATACTTTGAATTTTAGCAAAGGTGTGATTAGATGTCATAACCTTCAATTTCTTGAAATTGAAGAAATTAAAAACGAATTATCTACTGAAATAACGGATATAACAAGAATAAAAATTAAAAAGAATGGAAACGAAATATTAACCAACTCCTACATCATAACATTCCCATCACCGAGAATCCCTGAAGAATTAAAAATAGGCTATTATACGGTTAAGGTCCTCCATTATAATCCCCCACCATACAGATGTTTCAATTGTTTAGGTTTCAATCATCCTACTAGGGATTGCAAGCAAACGCCTAAATGTATAAAATGCGAGGAAAACAAACACGGAGATGTTAAGTGCACGCGGCCGCCCAGGTGTGCCAACTGTTACGGAGAGCACCATGCGCTAGACCGTACGTGTCCTATTTTCATTATGGAAAAATAAATCAAATCGATTCAATCTGTTAATAAAATATCCCTAAATGAAGCAAAAAAAATATACAAAAACAAAATCCATCAACATTTAAAAAATCATTTTCTGAAATTGCGAACACAAAATCTTACAATACGGAAAAAAAAAGATATCGGCATTCAAACCGTTTCATTAGATATTATTGGAGAAAACAACATTGAAAACCTAAATACTTTAGCAAATCTCGAAACTCACCTCCCCCCTAATCCCACTCCCTCCCCTCCTCCCCTCCCTCCTAATCCTCCTCCCCTCCTCCCCACTCTCCCAGCGGACGCGCCGCCAGCGAACCTACCGGCCGAGCCTACACCTAGTAGTTCCAAGCATAGGAGCGACGGCCCCCCTCCACTTCCACCATCTGATAAGGCTGAAGGTGCATCGATGACTGTAGACGAGAGCACTGAGAGAGAATTTACTGTCGTTAATAACAAAAAACAGGGAAACCGGAAAACTAAAAAAACTTAATGACTAATAACAATATAGAATTAATTAGGATTCACGTATATAAAAAACACTTTAAACTAAAATATTATACCACTATCCACTACCCTACAATAGAAATATATTTTTGTTGCTTCAAATATTTTCGCATAAATACTAATAGACATAAATTAAAGGAAACTAACCAATACACCACTAACAATAACAATAACAACAATATTTACAGCTACCAATGTATCTATTCATTCCTACCAGACATAACAATAAACAATAACGCTTCATTCAATACTACTGTAGACAACAAACACCACCACCCACCTTTAATCAATTATAAGCAAAATAAACAATATTGTACATTAACTCTGGAAAAATATGTTTCCCTTGTTCTATTAATATTTTTAATGATTTCTAAATTTTGCGGACATGAGTATTTGAACGCAAACGCGAAAATCTATGTACTTTTGAATGCAAAGTTGTACATGTCTAGAATCATGATTACTTATGTGTCTGTATACGTGCGTATTTGTGCTTATAATAATACATCTATAAGTACGTATATGAGTGTAAATGCTTATGGAATATATCTTTTATCACCTTGTACGTCTTCTTATTTTCTGCATGTCGTGATTTTATATTATGTTATTTTATGGCATTTTGTTATTTCATAGCATCTTCTTATTATATCACATTCTATTATTTTATAGAATGTTGTTATATAGAGTCATTTTATTGTTGTATAAACATATTATTTTATAGTCTACTTACGGGGGATTATTATTATCAAGCAATAAATAACTATTTATATATCTATAGAGAATCAAGGACTTACGTATTTATTGCGTTTTCACTATCAAAAATTTACATTATTTTTTAAATAAAATTTTGCAAATACTAACTATAATAAAAAAACATTTAAATTAATTGAAATGAGGAGAGGGGAAGAAATACTTTTTACTGTCCTAATGTTAGTATTTTTTCTCACATATAATTACTCCAAAGATCACAAATATGGATAAATATATGAACATTATGCAATGGAACCTTAACGGCACGACCTCTCAACATGAAGAATTAAAGCTTCTCATATCTTAACACCAACCTGAAATAATATGCCTCCAGGAAACACATCTAAAACCGAGCCGTGTATTTAAAAACTATCAAATATTTCGAACGGACAAAGTAACTAGTAACCGGGCCTGTGGCGGAGTTTTAACGGCAATACACAACCGATTGATAGCAAAGAAGATAAATATAGACACTCCCATTCAAGCAACTACCACAATAGTTCATACAACAATAAAAATACATATTTGCAACATTTATCTGCCGCCTACTGAACCTATTAATGAATATGAATTAACACGACTAATCAATAAACTTCCTCAACCTTTCATTATCCTCGGAGATGTAAATGCATCTCACACCAGCTGGGGAAACAGAAACAATAACTCACGAGGAAACGTAATAAAACGCATACAGGATAATTTTGATTTGTTGCTGCTTAACACAGGAACAATGACACATCTATGTTCTAGAACTGGGACGCTTACCGCTATAGATTTAACCCTTTGTTCTCCAAACCTTTACAATCTTTTCGAATGGAAAGTACTACACGACCCCTCACAATTCTGACCATTTCCCTATCTTAATTGATTGGCAGAAATAGTGATGGAAGACGACCTTGGCAGTGGGCTGTCAATAAAGCTAACTGGGGTATTTTTCAAAAGAAAATTAATCTGGAACGTGAAGAAGAAAATATAGATAAGAACAATAGCTATATCACTCAGCAAATATTAGAAGCAGCAGAAGCCTCAATCCCAAAATCAAACCCATCATTATCCATTCCGAAACCACCTTGGTTTGACAATGACTACAAGGAGGTAATCAAAAAACGAAACCAAGCCTTCAATAAATTCCGAAAATGCCCATCGACAGAAAACCTTATCAACTTTAAAAAATGGAGAGCCCAATCTCGGAACCTAATTAGAAACAAGAAAAAAGAATCCTGGAACAACTTTGTTACTAACATAAATGCAAACACACCCATTCGCACAGTATGGAGAAAAATTAATGCTATCAGAGGAAAATATGCTAATGAACAGCCGACACTCGAAATAGAAGGAAATATTATATATGACCCTACAATATTAGCTGAGAGATTCGCAGAACACTACGAAGAAATATCGTCCTCAATGAACTATAACCTACAGTTCCGACAAAAAATTAACCACCAACAACCAATACAATTTGACATTAACAGAGACTATAATAATGAAACGTACAACTTACCAATCACCGAATGGGAACTGGATACGGCTATATCTTCCTTAAAAATGTCCGCTATGGGACCAGACTATGTCCACAATTCCATGATCAAAAATATCCCGGCAAATCAAAAGAAATACTTACTCAGATTTTTTAACAGGATATGGCTAGAAGGTGAACTACCAGAAAAATGGCAAGAATCCATAGTCATAATAATAATAATAATAATAGGCTTAGCGAACCCGAAGGTTCGATGCCGATACCACCAAATTCCGCCTACACAGAATCGTCCAATGTTCACCATTCAAGCCCAAGCTCCCGAGATCAGCCTTAACGCAATCCTCCCATCTCCGCTTCGGCCTACCTTTCGGACGCCTACCAGTCGGATCAGCAAATACCAACTTTCTCGGAATCCGCTCGTCATCGAGCCCAACAACTTTACTCGCCCATTTGAGTCTCCGCGATGCAATCAGCTCAATTATATTCACAGGATGCAAGTTCCGCAATTCCGCATTATGCAACCTTCTAAACTCCCCAGTGGCCTCATCTCTCTTTGGACCAAATATTTTACGCAATACCTTATTTTCGAAAACCGTAAGCCGTTGTTCATCCTTTAAAGTAAGCGGCCACGTTTCACATCCGTAAAGAACCGTTGGAAGAATAATAGTTTTATAAATTCTAATCTTTAAGTTTTTAGATAGAAGCCGCGAACTAAGTAACTTAGAAACTGAATAATAACACGCATTTCCCAATCCATAGTCATACCTATCCTAAAGCCAGGAAAGAACAAATTAGAACTAAAAAATTACCGACCTGTATCTCTAACATGCTGCCTTTGCAAACTAATGGAAAAAATTATAAATAAGCGTTTTCTATGGTACATCGAAAAGAACAACCTTCTGGCAGACATTCAATGCGGGTAAAGAAAAGGAAGGTCAACTGTTGATCATCTCACTGCACTTGAAGCCGAAATATTAAATACCTTCATTAGGAAACGTGAATGCTTAGGTATTTTCTTTGATGTGGACAAAGCATTTGACACCGTTTGGCGACCATCCATATTAAAACAATTATATGACTGGGGATTCAGAGGAGCTCTACCTCGCTTCATCCAGAATTTTCTTAAGAAAAGGTCCATACAAGTACGCATAGCAGACCAACTTTCCAGGAAAACAATCTTAGAAAATAGAATCCCACAAGGAAGCGTTCTTAGCGGAACACTTTTTCTCATTGCCATCATCTCAGTACAAGATGCACTCACCCATCGATCACTCAAATCATGCCTTTTTGTAGATGACCTCGCCATACTCATACAATATACGGATACTTCTCGAACCAAGGCCATAATCCAGTCTATTTTGAACAAATTACAAACCTGGTCACAAGATAATGGTCTCACTTTTTCAACAGAAAAGACAAAATGCGTACTCTTCTCCCGGAAAAAACAACCTAGCACTCCTCCAACAATTACTTTATACAATAAAGCATTAAGTTTCCATGACCACTGTACCTTCTTAGGATTAGCAGTCGATTCGAAACTTACATGGAAAAAGCATATCATGAAACTGAAGGATAGTTGCTCACAACGATTAAATGTAATGAAAGTACTAGCTGGCACTAGCTGGGGAGCGGACAGATCGAGATTACTCGAAATATACCAATCTATAAACGATCAAGCTGGATTACGTAAGTCACATATATGCCTCTGCAAGATTTAGTCTCCTCACACAGCTCGATACAGTACACCACAACGGAATAAGGATAGCAACAGGAGCCTTTAGAACGAGTCCGATTCTTAGCTTATGCGCTGAATCCATTATACCACCCCTTACATTTCGAAGGCATCAACTAGCCATAAACTACTTAACAAACCTTGCAACACAACCAACAAACCCAGCTTTCCAATACGCATTTAGACCGAAATATCAACAACTTTACAGCAACAACCCATCAAAACCAGCACCCTTATCAATGAGATATAGAAGAATCATAGAAGAAATAGATCAAATATATATACGAAACCCAGAAACCCTAACCCCACCATGGATCTATGCAGTACCACGAATCAATATGACGCTACTCCGATTCAGGAAGAAAACCACACCACCTTATATAATACATGAGAAATTCCAAGATATAATAAATAAGAATAGAAACGCAACTTTTCTCTATACGGATGGCTCCAAAATGAACGACAATATTGGCTCGGCAGTTGTTACATCTGAACAAACTTTTAAATACAAACTACCACCTCATTGAGCATCTTCACAGCTGAACTTTCTGCTCTATCATATGCACTTCACCATATAATGTCAAAAGAGGGAGACAAATATATAGTTTGCAGTGACTCTCTCCCAGCACTACAAAGCCTACTGGAACTATACAGTGATCACCCATTAGTCTCCAAAATCCACGAATACCTTAATATTCTAAAAACACTCAAAAAAGATGTCGGATTCCTCTGGACCCCTTCTAACGTGGGGATTAAATACAACGAGATAGCTGACAAATCAGCAAAAGAAGCAGCACTTAGTAAACAAGATATCGTTTCAGTTGCCATTAAAGCCGACATTAAAATATGGTTACGCTCGGATACTAAAGCTGATTGGCAAAGGATGTGGGACACCGTAGATAATAACAAGCTAAAGGAGATAAAACCAGATACACACCGATGGAAGACTTCAGTGAGAGCAACACGGAGAGAAGAAACTGCTCTAACAAGATTAAGAATAGGCCACTCAAGACTCACTCATATTCATCTCATCACGAAAGACCCACAACCAATATGCAATAGATGTCAGACAACCATAACCGTCAAACATATCATAGAGGAATGCCCGGATTACGAAAGTCTTATGCAGGAGTACAAGCTTGGCCGAGCTCTCAAAGAGTCACTTTTGGACTGCGAGGATGTCATAACCATCAGATTCCTAAATGAAACCAAATTAATTAAAGCGCTCTAGCCTCTAGGTGGCTTAATGGCTAACATAACGAAAGTTTGAAGGACGTCGGTGTAGAACAATGGGAGTAGAACAAGGAATGTGATAAACAATGTTAGAGCGATACTGGGGAGAAACTGGATCTTTATTGATTGAGGAGTGAATGAGATCGTTATGCTCTCACACCTTCAATGGCCCTGAAGAAGGTCAAAGCGTAGGCACAAACAAATTAAGTTTCTACTCAATACGTGTTTATTTGACTGCATTCTCAACTAACTCCTCCCCTTAATCTCTTTATGTATAAAGTTATGTCACGATTCTTAAACTCAAACTCAACTCCTTCTAAATCACGCAACGGACTTTTGATATGTTTTGATAAATCATGGGGAAAAACGGTAATAAAGTAACTGAAAACGAGCACATGGATTGGAGCGGGAACAGAGAATATATTATATTAAAAAGGTTACATGATATAAGGGGTTCAATTATATTTAATAGTCAATTAGTTTTAATTATACATAACAGTCTCCAACACTATTCAAGAATTATTAACATTAAGTAATCAAAAATGAATGAAAAAGTATGTATCTTGTGAGGGGACATCAATACTGAAGTTATATGTTAGGATATTGAAACCTTTCTGGGAGTCTTCTCTGACGAACAGGTCTGTTAATGGGACATAGAGGAGTCTGAAGAAAAGGCTCGGTTGAAGATGAATCTGGAAGATCATGAGGTGCAAATTGAGTGTGAGGTTCCTGAATAATGTGCGAATTGAGAAATAATGGCCCTGGAACGGTCCAGCATAATCTATATGGACTCGTTCCCAATTCTCGGATGGTTCATCCCAAGAATGAACTGGTAGTTCTGGTGAGGGCGATCTTGTTAGGGCACACTGCTCTTGACAAGTCGCTCAATCTGACTGTCAATTCCAGGCCAATAAACATATTTTCGGGCTAGTTATTTCATTTTCATGATCCTTAGATGTGTTTCATAAAGTTCTGATATAACTTGACTGCGAAGGGATGTGGGAATGACGATTTGACATATGGTTTTTGGTGGTATCAATTTCTCTCAATTCAATCATTAAGTCTCTAATCCATTGACGCCTAAGCAATGCTGTATGGCCAGGGGGCGGGGTGGCCGAGCGTGTTAGCGCGCGTTGTGTGAGCACGCGTTGCCTAGCAACAGATAACCGTAAAGCTAAGTTAAAACCAAATAATTACGAGTTCGACTCTCGTGCTGGGGGATTTTATCTCGGCATATATCCCCGTGTAGCCTTCAAAGGCGAGGTAGTGGTGAACAAAAAAAAAATAAATAAATATCCTGTATGGCCAGACGGAACAATATACACACGCATTTCTGCCTTTATATAACTTACTGTTCTGTTATATTTGACTGTTACCTCAACTTTTCCTCTTGGAAGAATTTCGTTGCCTGAGTACGCTCAAAAAATGGTATTTGTTGGTTGGATTTCTAGTCCCAAATTCAATTTCCTAAAATCATACTCGTTTAGGAGAGAAAATCTTGCTCCTGAATCTACCTCCATGAGCTTGGGTTCTCCATTGATTTGGACGTTGACGATATATTTATCTGAGTCGGGGTTTACTTTGAAAAGGTCTACAAGATATAAAATGCCGTATTGATGTTCAGCGTTGATGTGAGAAATTTCATTTGCAGATGATGCGTAACTAGGTTTTTTATTTTGTGACAGGGTGGTGGTACAAACTTGTGAAACGTGTCCCTTGCGGTTACATGACGTGCAATGAACTTTTTCATAATCCACGCGACAGTCCGCTAGTCTATGATTATTTCTAGCACACCTCGTACATAGTTCTGGAATCCCTAATGCTTTATAATCTATTCCATCTCGGCTCTGGGATCTATTTTTGGCTTCTGATGAATGAAATTTATTACGAGAATCAGAAAGGTTGGACGAACGGTCTTGTGATGTTCTTCGAAATTGAGACTTTCTATCCCTATGTGGATGATTTGATGACCCATATAACTGCTACGTGTCACTGGAGAAAGATGAAGTACCTGTATTAGACTGCTTTGATCATTCCGCACTCTCAATATGAACGGCCTCTAGTGCAATGGCTTTGGCAAAAAATTGTATCAAAACCAGTCACAGTTGACTGCAGAAGCTGTTCCCATATCCAGTTATGACGTAATGAATGAACTGAGCTCTGAGGAAAATATCATTCACCGATGTACTTGTTTCTTTCCCTCTGAATATTTACAGGAGTCGGAAGTACATTCTACTTTGAATTCACAATCGCCTATATCTCGCTGTAATGAAGCAACAAATTCCCAAATTGACTGATTTTCTTGTTGGGTAATGTTCAAGAAATATTCATGAGTCACAATTGCGCAACGTTTAGGAGTCAACATGGTCGTGAGATTGGAAACAAGTGTCGTATAATAAAGGGACGTGACAGGTTTTTCTGGTCCGAGGAATACGGTGAGTGCCTTGTAATGTATACTACCCACAGAACCACACGGTGAGTGCATTGTAATGTATACTTCCCACAGAACCACACGGTGAGTGCATTGTAATGTAAACTACCCAGAGAACCACACGGTGAGTGCATTGTAATGTATACCTCCCACAGAACCACACGGTGAGTGCATTGTAATGTATACTTCCCACAGAACCACACACCACACGGTGAGTGCATTGTAATGTAAACTACCCACAGAACCACACGGTGAGTGCATTGTAATGTATACTACCCACAGAACCACACGGTGAGTGCATTGTAATGTAAACTACCCACAGAACCACACGGTGAGTGCATTGTAATGTATACTTCCCACAGAACCACACGGTGAGTGCATTGTAATGTAAACTACCCACAGAACCACACGGTGGGTGCGTTGTAATGTAAACATCCCACAGAACCACACGGTGAGTGCATTGTAATGTATACTACCCACAGAACTACACGGTGGGTGCATTGTAATGTATACCTCCCACAGAACCACACGGTGAGTGCATTGTAATGTATACCTCCCACAGAACCACACGGTGAGTGCATTGTAATGTATACTTCCCACAGAACACACACCACACGGTGAGTGCATTGTAATGTAAACTACCCACAGAACCACATGGTGAGTGCATTGTAATGTAAACTACCAGAGAACCACACGGTGAGTGCATTGTAATGTATACTCTCCACAGAACCACACGGTGAGTGCATTGTAATGTATACTTCCCACAGAACCACACGGTGAGTGCATTGTAATGTAACTACCCACAGAACCACACGGTGAGTGCATTGTAATGTAAACTACCCAGAGAACCACACGGTGAGTGCATTGTAATGTATACCTCCCACAGAACCACACGGTGAGTGCATTGTAATGTATACTTCCCACGAACCACACACCACACGGTGAGTGCATTGTAATGTAAACTACCCACAGAACCACACGGTGAGTGCATTGTAATGTATACTACCCACAGAACCACACGGTGAGTGCATTGTAATGTAAACTACCCACAGAACCACACGGTGAGTGCATTGTAATGTATACTTCCCACAGAACCACACGGTGAGTGCATTGTAATGTAAACTACCCACAGAACCACACGGTGGGTGCGTTGTAATGTAAACATCCCACAGAACCACACGGTGAGTGCATTGTAATGTATACTACCCACAGAACCACACGGTGAGTGCATTGTAATGTAAACTACCCACAGAACCACACGGTGGGTGCATTGTAATGTATACCTCCCACAGAACCACACGGTGAGTGCATTGTAATGTATACCTCCCACAGAACCACACGGTGAGTGCATTGTAATGTATACTTCCCACAGAACCACACACCACACGGTGAGTGCATTGTAATGTAAACTACCCACAGAACCACACGGTGAGTGCATTGTAATGTATACTACCCACAGAACCACACGGTGAGTGCATTGTAATGTAAACTACCCACAGAACCACACGGTGAGTGCATTGTAATGTATACTTCCCACAGAACCACACGGTGAGTGCATTGTAATGTAAACTACCCACAGAACCACACGGTGGGTGCGTTGTAATGTAAACATCCCACAGAACCACACGGTGAGTGCATTGTAATGTATACTACCCACAGAACCACACGGTGAGTGCATTGTAATGTAAACTACCCACAGAACCACACGGTGGGTGCATTGTAATGTATACCTCCCACAGAACCACACGGTGAGTGCATTGTAATGTATACCTCCCACAGAACCACACGGTGAGTGCATTGTAATGTATACTTCCCACAGAACCACACCACACGGTGAGTGCATTGTAATGTAAACTACCCACAGAACCACACGGTGAGTGCATTGTAATGTATACTCCCACAGAACCACACGGTGAGTGCGTTGTAATGTAAACTTCCCACAGAACCACACGGTGAGTGCATTGTAATGTATACTACCCACAGAACCACACGGTGAGTGCATTGTAATGTATACTTCCCACAGAACCACACGTTGAGTGCATTGTAATGTAAACTACCCACAGAACCACATGGTGAGTGCGTTGTAATGTAAACTTCCCACAGAACCACACGGTGAGTGCATTGTAATGTATACTTCCCACAGAACCACACGGTGAGTGCATTGTAATGTAAACTACCCACAGAACCACATGGTGAGTGCGTTGTAATGTAAACTTCCCACAGAACCACACGGTGAGTGCATTGTAATGTATACCTCCCACAGAACCACACGGTGAGTGCATTGTAATGTATACTTCCCACAGAACCACACACCACACGGTGAGTGCATTGTAATGTAAACTACCCACAGAACCACACGGTGAGTGCATTGTAATGTATACTACCCACAGAACCACACGGTGAGTGCGTTGTAATGTAAACTTCCCACAGAACCACACGGTGAGTGCATTGTAATGTATACTACCCACAGAACCACACGGTGAGTGCATTGTAATGTATACTTCCCACAGAACCACACGTTGAGTGCATTGTAATGTAAACTACCCACAGAACCACATGGTGAGTGCGTTGTAATGTAAACTTCCCACAGAACCACACGGTGAGTGCACTGTAATGTATACTTCCCACAGAACCACACGGTGAGTGCATTGTAATGTAAACTACCCACAGAACCACATGGTGAGTGCGTTGTAATGTAAACTTCCCACAGAACCACACGGTGAGTGCATTGTAATGTATAGTACCCACAGAACCACACGGTGAGTGCATTGTAATGTATACTACCCACAGAACCACACGGCGAGTGCATTGTAAAGGAAGTGCATTGTAATGTATACTACCCACAGAGCTTTTTTTGTGGGATCGACTAAATTTTTTATTTTGAAATAATTCTCGAAACGTTCCATACGACATGAAAATTTCTCTATTTTTATTAATCAAAGTTTTCAAAAATACTCACATTCACGAGGTTGTTCGTGTCTGACTTAAGGTCTTGTTTACTTCATGTTTGAGAAAGGAAAATGGCATAATCACCACTGCTAATTTCAAAACGCTACATCTCTGCTAGTACTGAACAAATTTTTATGATTCTTTTTTCATTAGTAATCATATTTTTAGTAGGTAATTTAATTCTTTATGAAATAAACTAAGAGCAATAATTTGGTATTTATTTATTAAAAAGGAAAAACGGTTTTTTTAAAATTCGGGTTCTACGTATCTTAAAACATAAAAACTCAAATTTTTAGAGGGAGGAGGGAGTCTTTTTTTTTTTTAGTTTTGGTCGATTACAAAGGTTTATTATTGAGAATAATAAACCAAAAGCATTTTTACTAGACGCTACTATCTCCTTTTCTTTCAAATGAAAATTTCCTGATTCCAGAACACCTTACTTTTTTACTCCACCATCAATTATAAGCGAGTTATAACAGAATAACATCTTCTCTAAGTTGACCATCTAACCATATATGATTTTTTTTCTATCTCTGTCTCTGTTCATCGCGGTGTCTTCATCTCGAAAATCTTTGCGATTTTTCTCTAACTTTAAAAATACCTTAGTTATGGCAGTATTTATGGCTAAAGTTTATATTTTTTTTCTTTTATAATCATTCGCAGTTTTATGGTTGAAAAACTTTAATATTTTTTTCCTACTTATTATATCATAATTTTTATCACTATTCATTGTATTCACGCTAGACTTACCACACACACACGCTCTCATTCTGTAACGTAAAGTCATCTGTAAGCATTGTCCATAAAGTCATTCCACAATAAATAACAGTAATGAGAAAACTTCGACGAAGCCACATTCAAATCGAAGCGACCAAATCGAAGCGATCAAAAAGAAGCGACCAAATCGAAGCGATCAAATCGAAGCGATCAAAAAGAAGCGACCAAATCGAAGCGATCAAATCGAAGCGACCAAATCGAAGCGATTAAAAAGAAGCGACCAAATCGAAGCGATCAAATCGAAGCGATCAAAAAGAAGCGACCAAATCGAAGCGACCAAATCAAAGCGACCAAATCGAAGCGATCAAATCGAAGCGACCAAATCGAAACGATCAAAAAGAAGCGACCAAATCGAAGCGATCAAATCGAAGCGACCAAATCGAAACGATCAAAAAGAAGCGACCAAATCGAAGCGACCAAATCGAAGCTACCAAACCGAAGCGACCAAATCGAAGCTACCAAACCGAAGCGATCAAATCGAAGCGACCAAATCGAAGCGATCAAATCGAAGCGACCAAATCGAAGCGATCAAATCGAAGCTACCAAATCGAAACGATCAAAAAGAAGCGACCAAATCGAAGCTACCAAATCGAAGCGATCAAATCGAAGCGATCAAATCGAAGCGACCAAATCGAAGCGATCAAAAAGAAGCGACCAAATCGAAGCGACCAAATCGAAGCTACCAAACCGAAGCGATCAAATCGAAGCGACCAAATCGAAGCGATCAAATCGAAGCCGGAGCGATTGAATAAAAGAGGATTATATCGAGTTTGGATGGTTGATGGTTCTTCATTAACCATTTCATCATATTATAAATAAAAATGAAGTATTATTTCAAGGCTCGCATTAAAATAGTTAAGGTACTAAATGGAGCGTGAAGGTGGCGAGGAAATTGAAATAACTGACACTTTTAGCAGAGAAGATGATTCGGCTCAACTGACCCTGTAAGCCGCCGCATTTCTGCTCCTCTCTCCTCGCCGGCAGCACGCTCCCAACCCTGTAAGTTTTATATCCTAAATATATCACTAAATTTATTTCTTCATCTTCTCTAGCTCATAGAAATATTACCGTAGATAGTTCTTTAACTTGATATTTTTACCAATGAGAGAAATACTGCTTGTTAATTTATCGATGAGAAGTGTACTGATTTGGACAGTACATTGTGTATTTAGGAAACTTATATTTTGAAAATGTTCTCTTGAGTGAAGAAAATTATAAAACGATAAATCCTAATTGACAACAATGATTGAATATTTGAATTGTAAAGAAAAGCTGTGTATTTTAACAGCAGTGGTGTGAGTAGATTGTCAGTTTGTTATCAGCCAAAGTAAGATATATTACGGACAAGTGGGTTTGTGTGGGCAGGGAGTTTAGAATGAAAAGAAGTATTTCTATCACGGGTTTGTTAATCTTAAATTGTTATTTTGAAGAACATGAAATGAAAATCATTATTAAGTGAAAATTTTGTTCTGTTTTAGATGTAACTGAAAGAAAATAGTTTAAGATATATGTCTCAATACCAAGTTAGAAAAATATGCCTACTGCACCCTTTGAAAACCAGTGTAACAATTTGAGAAAACAATTTTGTCGTAAAATTTGAAGCTGTTTATACTATATTATATTATACAGTATACAGTACATATAATGATTCTCGTTGTTGTCAAGGCTAGCTGTTTATATAAACACGTTCATGTTACGATACCTACTCCGTCCTTTTGATTGATAGTGAATTTCATTTGATGCAAAAAGTTACTTTAACTGTCTGCTTATTTAGCAATTGAAGCAAGAAGATGTTTTTGAAGCTTGCTTATAATAAATGACTTGTAGCTCCCTCGGTTTCGAAAACTACATTAAAGCCCATGAGCCGAGCTGCGATGGAAGTGAAGGAGTAAATTAACGCTCTCTTGAAAAGGTAATTGTTGAGGTAGAAGCGCTAAGGTACGGCCCATTGCTTCCTCCGCTGGCTCTCTCCCAAGTTAAACACTTCATCATTAATTCCTCTATTTTGGTCTATTTAAAATTTCTATTAGGGAATCAATTTCTGATACTTGCAGTACTCACATATGTTAAAGTTTTCTCTGTGGGATGGTACTTTTTTTTTTTTTTTTTTTTTTTATCTTGGTGGCTGTTGGACGTTTTTTTTTTTTTTTTTTTTTTTTTTTTTTTTTTTTTTTTTTTTTTTTTTTTTTTTTTTTTTTCAATCCTCAAACAGAAAAAACATAGAATTAATATAAAAATAATAATGGTAATATACATTAAAATTTGAGTTTACTTACAATACCTTTTTCTACCTACCGGTAAAATATACTCCCTGTTCGGGTGTTGATATACTTTGAAAGTGAGGGGCCTCCGCTTGTTGTTTATATGGTATATAGTTATATAAAGCTAAATTGAAGAAAAAACTTTGAACTAAAACATAACAAAAGATTTGGAACGACGGGTTTGTTTGGTACTAAAGGGAATCGAAAAATTTAATATGTCTGTGCCTGATGGTTGGTATATCGAGGATTCTGTGCAATTCTGGAGGCTTTTCTTTACACCATGATGTACAATAGTTTTCATGATTTTTCTTAAGATAGAGTCCTGAAAATTTTGTATTAATTTCTTAGTTCCTTCCGTTAGGTGTGTAAATAATGGAGCTCCGTATAGTAAGGCTGGTCTTAATATACTTTTATATATTTGTATTTTTAGTCTTAGGGACAGTGCCGGAGATTTCAGAAGATGATTTAGTCTGTATGATCTTTCTCTGACTTTTGGTTCTCTTGTACAAGTGGGTAGATAGCCAGAGATGTCTATCTAACCTTATGCCCAAGTAGACAATAGAGTTGGACGGAGATATAATGGTGTTGGCCACTTGGAGTGTCCTTGGTAGTGGCGACTTCTTCCCTTTCTGGTGTGCAAATACTACGCAGTCTGTTTTTGCTGGATTTACTGATATGTTGAGGTAACCTAGCCGTTGAACTATCTCTTGGTAGACTGCTTCGGCTTTTTCAAGTGCTTTCTTAGCTCTAGCACTACTGCTGTAGACGACTATGTCATCAGCGTAGGCTGCTATTGTCGCCTTTTTGTAGTTTTTGCCCACTACATCGGCTGTGTAAATCGAGAAGAGGACCGGTGATAGGACAGCACCTTGTGGGACACCACATGTGAGTTTTATTGCTTCAGAATGTTCATCTCGAACTCGCACTGATATCGTCCTGTTTTCAAGAAAAGAGGCGATGATATTGTATAGTTGTTCTGGGCATTCTTCATCCTTGAGCTTATGACACAGTATGTTGTGTGACACCGAGTCAAATGCCTTAGTACAATCTATGGATATCATGGCTGTTGCTTTGTTCCGGTTGAATTGGGAGTTCCCGGCCATTTGGAGTTTCATAAGATGATGTTCTTGAGGAGGGGAAACAAGATGGCGTGTTTCCATTTATTGGGGAAATATCTCAGTCTCAAGCACGAATTGTATAGGTTGGTGAGATGGACGATTCCTTTACGAGGAAGTTGTTTAAGTAATATAGTCTGTATTTTGTCATAGCCAGGTGCCCTGTTGCCATGGGCTCTTCGTAGGATGGCTTTGAGTTTTTTGGGAGATATGTACATGTAATTTTGTTCCTTTACTAGAGTTGGTATTGGTGGTCGTGTTCCAGTCCTTGCTTTTATGTCATTATCATAATGTTCTGCTAGTTTCTTGGCCTGTTCTGAGGGTAGTAGGAGTCGGTGATTTTCATGTGGCAGGACGTCTGAAGTTTTCTTCGTTGCCGCTTTTTTTAGTTTCCAGAACTTCCCGTAATCTCCGTGGGTGGCTCGTAAACGCTCGTGCCAGGTCGCCTTTTAGGATCTTCTTAAGGTCTGGATCTCTTGTGCGGGTATATCGATTCTTTATAGTCCGCCTGCATGTTATTAGTGCCATAACGTGTGGTTGGGGCTTCTGTAGGTGAGGTGGTTGTGGTTGGTAGGTGGGTATGGTCTCTTCAGCGGACTCCATAATGTTTTTTGTGAATGTGTCTATATATTCGTTTATTTCTTTCACAGATCGTAGGTAAGGTACTGGTTGCAATCTGTGGCAAACTAGGACTTTGTAATGTTTCCAGTCAGCATCTTGATATTTAAATTTTTTCTCCTTCGGTTCAGTTCTTTTTCCTTGAACTTCGTATATCACTGGTCTGTGGTCGGATGTAAGGAAATCTGAGACATCACAATCCGTATTACGGTGTGGTTGTTTAGTGAGAAGGAGGTCTATGGTTGATGTAGAACCGTCTCTGAAGTGGCGAAAAGTATGTTTTGAAGGGTGAACTATCGTAAATGGGATTTTTACCAGTTGTTTTCCTGCTTTATTTGTGTTAGTATTATGCCATAGGCTGTGCTTTGCATTGAAACCACCTACTATCCAGTGATTCGTTTTAGCCCCGCATATATCGATGAATTGTCTCATTTCTTCTGTAGACTGTACTATATCAACTAGGACATGACACAACAAGAACACGACATACAGACCTAAAATATGATTTTCAGAACGCAGACTGGAAACTATACAAAAATACTGTTCACAGCAACACACCGACCATCACACCACTCAATAACATCGACGACATAAACAAGGCCATTGAAACACTACAAAACATCATAAAAGACGCAGCAAGAGACGCCATACCCACTTTTCACCCAACACCTATACACCTAAGAAAACCGCCAGAACACATACTACAACTCATAAAACAACGAAACAACATTAAAAACTGCTGGTACAGAACAAAAGACCCTACTTACAAACCCATTGTAAACAGCCTCACTAGACAAGTAAACACACTCATGTCGCAGTGGAAAACATCAATATGGCATGATCAACTACGCCGTACCCACTATGACCCGAAAAACTTCTGGAGACTTGTCAGAAGCCACAAAACAAAATCAAAAGTGGTGAAAATTACCCGAGGCGACGAGCATCTCACACCCGCAGATCAGGCCACCATTCTAGCACAGTATTATGTTGACCGAGACAAAGCACGCACCGACAGCACATACGAACACAACCCCACAACAATCAACACACAAACCCCCCTCTACTCCACGTATAAACAACTGACTGCAATATTGAGAAAAACAAAGGGAAACAAATCAACAGGACAGGATAACATTCCATATGTCCTACTCAAACAACTCCCGAGAAAGGCCCACATGTTTCTCCTAAATATTTTCAATTCATGCTCTCGCCTCAGTTACTTCCCAAAACAGTGGAAACATGCTATAATAGTTCCACACTTAAAACCCAAAAAACGAGGAAAGGTCCCGGAAGAATACCGGCCCATCAGCCTCCTCAACCATATCTCAAAAATATATGAGAAACTAATACTCATACACGTCCGAAAACACTGCGACGCACACGACGTAATACCCCCAGAACAAACTGGGTTTCACCGCGGAGTCAGCTGCTACCATCACGTTGCTAAACTACAGCATGATACAGCCAACAACCTTAGTCAAAACCGTGCCACAGCCATGATATCACTCGATTGCACACAGGCGTTCGATTCTGTATCCCACCCACCCTTATTGACACACTAAGGCTTCACCCATTTCCGGACCAACTGGTCGACTTAATCGGATCATACATCAGTGGGCGGACTTTTTCAGTCCGTGTGAACACTGAATTGTCTACCCAACGCAAAGTGACATGCGGCGTCCCACAGGGCTCGGTCCTTGCGCCTACACTATTCAACATATATACAGCCCAAATAGTCGGGCAAAAAATCGACAGAGTACAAGTCGCCGCATATGCTGATGACATTGCCATATACACGGCCAGCATGAATGCGGATAAAGCAATGCGCAGGGCCCAAAACGCAGCTCAACTAATCACAAACCAACTGAACGACATAAACATTAAAATAAACACTAACAAAACGGATGCAATTACTTTCTCATACATGAAAACACTTAAACATCAACCCAAACTAAACGGAGAAACTATACAAACCAAAAAACGACTCACATACTTAGGAATGACATTAAAGTCACATCTATCATTCACAGCACACATTTCAAACAGAATACGGATTGTAAGAGCGACAGCAGCACAATTAAATCACCTACTATACTCACCAGGGCTGTCACTAAGACTTAAACTACTCATATACAAATCAATCCTTAGACCCGCACTCCTTCACGGAGCACCTCTCCTACATTAACTATATCCCACGGCCCTGAAGTCACTTCAATCAACCCAAAACAACATATTACAAAAAATCACAAAACATACAACACTCGAAAGACGGAGCATGGACCACATACACGAGACTTTAAACTTAGAAACAATACAAACACACATATCACGACGACATATAAAATTCTTTGACAACATACCAGCGACATACAACCCGCTTTTCCAATCCATCACTCCTTCCAAGATCCCAGAGAGATGGCAGGGTCGTAAAGGTCCTGTCAATCCAATTTACATCATTAAGTAGCTTGCTACTTAATAATCCCCCCCACACCCAATATCCCTTTCCTTCCTTTTTTCCATATCTTCTACCTTACACAATCCCCTCCCCCCACCTCACTATGTCTAATAAATTTCTTTTCAGGTACACTATAATCTTTTTGTTATGTTTTAGTTCAAATTTTCTTCTTCAATTTAGCTTTATTTATAACTATATACCATATAATCAACAAGCGGAGGCCCCTCACCTTCAAAGTATATTAACACCCCGAACAGGGAGTATATTTTATAACTATTCAATTAATAAGCCTTCAAATACCGGTAGGTAGAAAAAGGTATAGTAAGTGATCACAAATTTTAATGTATATTACTATTATTATTTTTACATTAACCCAATGTTTTTTCTTTTGAGGGATAGAGAAAAAAAAAAAAAAATCTGTAGATCCCCGTGGGCGCCGGTACATGCCCGTGATGATTGTAGGCTGGTTCATTTGTACCTGTATGGTGGTGTGGCTTATCCGGTCATCTCTGGTTTTCATCGGATCTGGCATTTTCTTTCATAATGTGCCGTGTCGGATCGCTATAAGAACACCACCGTGGGGGTCGTCAGTCGTGCTGGTGGTTACATTGTAGCCATTGAGGTATGGGGGCCGTCCACGAATTCTGGTTTATCAGTGAGTACAGCCACCGTCGGTTCTGTAAGCGCTAGTAGTGCCTTAACTTCTTCTATTTTGGGGGCTAGGCCGCCACAGTTGTAATTAATAATTTTAAAGGAATTCATTTTGAGGCTTGGATTCCTTTAATTTCATGAATTATGTTTGTCATGAAGACTTTCATTTCTGTTATTAATTGGGAGCAGATAGTGGAGAGCTACTTTGTCAGTTGGGTCATGAAGTGCATGATGATCTGCTGTGATTGGTCAGCTATTGGTAGTACTGGAACCTGGTTGGTCGGAATCGAAGGTGGGGGGACAGTGGCGGGAGCTGTGTCTTGAGACGTGGTGGGCCTCAGTAGGGAAGTTTTTTTTTTTTTCAATCCCTCAAACAGAAAAAACAGAGAGTTAATATAAGAATAATAATAGCATATATATTAAAATTTGTGTTTACTTACTATACCTTTTTCTACCTACCGGTATTTGAAGGCTTATTAATTGAATAAGATATAAAACTATACTCCCTGTTCGGGCTGTCCATATATTTTGAAGGTGAGGGGCCTCCGCTTGTTGATTAAATAGCATATAGTTAAAAAGAATAAAGAAGAAAAGGGAACTAAAACATAACAAAAGATTAAAAGTGTACCTGAAAGAAAGAAATTTATTAGACAGAGCGAGGTGGGGGAGGGGATTGGGTAAGGTAGAAGATATGGAAAAAGAAAGCAAAGGAATATTGGGTGGGAGGGTAGATTATTAAGTAGCAAGCTACTTAATGATGTAAATTGGATTGACAGGACCTTTACGACCCTGCCATCTCTCTGGGATCTTGGAAGGAGTGATGGATTGGAAAAGCGGGTTGTATGTAGCTGGTAGGTTGTCAAAGAATTTTATATGTCGTCTTGATATGTGTGTTTGTATTGTAGGGAAGAGTATGGAGTCTCCTCATTTCTCAGCCTATCTGTTCGTTGGTTGTTGGTGTTGGTGGGGGTGGCTGTGACATCTGATTGGCCGACACTTTGTTTTCGTTTCTTCTTTGTTGTATCATCTTTATGAGATCTAGACGGGCCTTGCATTGTTTGTAAGATGCGACGTGTTCACCATTGCAATTTGAGCACTTAGGTTTGCTGGTTCTTGGGCAATCTTTTATGTTATGCGCCTCCCCGCATCGGACACATTTTTCGGAATGCCCACAGTATTTTCTTGTGTGTCCAAATTGTTGGCATTTGTAACACTGTGGCGGTGCTGCGTCTTTTTTAATGGTAAATTCTTCTACTTGAAAAAGACATCGATTTACATATCTTATTACAACAGTGACAGGTACTGTTATGGCTACCGGGGTTAGGGATGCTTTTTACCGGTCTCGTCTGACCTGTAGAATCTTCTGACATCAGTAACTCCGAGGTTTTCAAAAGCTTTCGTAATGTCTTCTTTGGGTATATCAATATCTAAGTTTTTGAGGACATACTTACTTTGTGTCGTTTTGCTTCGAGGAGCAAAAGTGTGGCGGTGTATATCTAAAATGTTAAGGTCATTATGGATCTTATCCCGGTCATTAATGTTTTCCAAAATAATTTGGACACCTTTGGGGGTTTGTTTGATATAATAATCGTTTATACGGGATTTTTTCAAGAAGGCTCTCGCCTCTTTAATGGTGTACTGTTTTGCCAGTACAATAGGTGGTGCTGGCTTTGGTTTCCTAGGTTGTGGACCTGGGGTTTCGGTTGTAAAGGTCGAGAACGGGCTAAATTGATTCGCTGTGGGTACTGCGATGTTTGAGAATTCCTCATTAGAGGAAGCTGCGGTGCAGGGGAGGTTTGTAATACCTTGTCGGGGTTGTGTGGCCTGTGGCTGGCGTTTATTACGCGTCGCCCGTGTCACCCTAATATAAGAATCTGCTGCTGCACCAGTTTCTGCATCGGTATTTTCGTTCGAATGTGGTGAAATTTGCGCCATGTCTGTTCACTTCACTAACACTCACTAGGCACTACACTACACTGTCTGATTTAAAATGTACTTACGGCAGCTGCCGCCAGAGGTGCTGTCTGCAACACTAATTGTGAATATGACAATTGCCAGCGCAACGCTACCCGTTCCCTGAAGAGGGCGCTGTCAAGATTGGTTCCAAGAGATAAGCATGGACCTTGACAGTGATTGGGCGCTATCTCTGCAATTGTTGACCAATCAGGATTTCTTCTCAGATGGCTGGAGGTCTTCACTCGTCGGCTGCTGGTGGCGGACTCTTGTTGGTACCTTTTTACTTTCACTTACTATATATAGTAAGGAAAAGTATTGCGATCGTGAAAATTTTCGAATTCCAGTTTTCAACGGAAATACACATTTTAGGGTCGCCTGAGTTGAAATAACCAAGTCCCGCAAAAAGGTCTGTGTGTGTGTGTGTTTTTTTTTTTTTTTTTTTTTTTTTTTTTTTTTTTTTTTTTTTTTTTTTTTTTTTTTACGAGGGTAGGTGGAAATCTTCAAAAGACGCGAATAGGCCCGTACCTATCCGTGTGTGGGATTCTTACCCACTAAAACCAACCTCCCTACACCTGTTTCTCTCCCACCACGGGACTGCCGTTAGGCATTACATCGTGGAGGGGAGTGGCTGTGTGCCGCCTCACTGTTGCAGGCTAACTCCTGCCTCGCCTTTCCTTTTCTTCGGTCCTCAGCTTCTATATAATATCTGCTGACATGCGTTGGCCAGCCATCCAATAATCCTGCGAGAGCAGCATTAGGCTAATAATATTATCGGCCGTTGGATCAGCGCCACAGATACTCTTGAACTCTTCTCTCTCTCCCTGGAAGCGGGTACAGCAGAAGAAAACATGGGCCACACTCTCTTCTACTCCCGGGCACACTGGACATTCTTCCGTGTCGTCCAACTTGAACCTATACTGATAGGCACGGAAGCAGCCATGTCCCGTTAAGAACTGAGTAAGGTAGAAGTCTATCTCACCGTGCTTTCATGTGACCCAGGGTTGAATCTGGGGAACCAGCCTGTGGGTCCACCTTCCTTTTGTTGCAGCATCCCATCGATCCTGCCATATTCGAAATGTCTCCATTCTCTCCTCAGTCCTGGAAATACGACACGCTCTGTTATATGAGCGTCTCCGCTCTTCAGCGATCAGCTCTATTGGTGGCATTTTGGCAATGACACATGCTGCCTCATAAGAAACAGTTCGGAAAGCACTTATAGCTTTTAGGACAGTACGACGATAGACGGAAACCATGGGACTTCTATAGCTTAATGTATTCAAGGCCCTTTCCCATATTGCAGCTGCATAGAGCAATATCGACGATACAACGTTAGATATTAAAAGTCTACGACTATGCCTGGGTCCTCCTACGTTTGGCATAAATCGGGACAAACGCTGTAGTTACCTTTGCTGCTTTATTACATACTCGTTGGATGTGCTCTTTGAAGTTCAGCCTCTGATCAATAATCACTCCGAGATACCTCAAAGAAGGCTTGGAACGTATCTCCTGATTGCCAACTCTGATTGCAATCTCCTCCATTCTTTTTCTGCTACTAATTAGCAAGACCTCTGTCTTTTCATCTGCAAGTTGCAATCCAACCGATGCCAACCAGTTGCGGATGAGCGTGATGCTCTGGTTTGCTATCAGAGTCACCTCCTCTTTATATTTTGCCTCAACCACCAAAGCAACATCATCAGCAAAACCAATAGTTTTTGTTCCCGCTGGTAGTCTGATCCGGAGCAAACCATCATACATAATATTCCACAAGAGGGGACCGAGCACCGAACCCTGGGGTACGCCCCCAGTTATCTTGAATGTCTTTGGTCCTTCCTCCGTGGTATAGATCAAAGTTCTATCCTTAAAATAGTCACGGACTATGCTAACTAAATACGCAGGAACACCCATTTTTTGTAGAGCATTCCAAAATGCAGCTCCATTTAGCGGAATTAAATGCGTTTTTAACATCTAGAGTGACAATTGCACAGTAACATTTCGCGCCTCTCCTCCATCTCTTTCCAGCAATAGCTTTACGCGCTGCTTCTACTACCGATGTTATAGCCTCCAACTTGGCCTTGCTTTTCGGAATCCATATTGCGATGTAGACAGGCCTCCTGCACCTTTTGATGTCTCTTGCATTCTATTAGCTATAAGCTTCTCTAATATTTTTCCAGCATTATCCAGCAAACATATTGGCCTGTAGGCCGAAGCGTCTGATGGACTTCCCTTACCTTTTGGAATCAGTACCAAGCGCTGCCTTTTCCATTGACGTGGAAAGGATCCTTCATCTGTGTGTGTGTGTGTGTGTCTGTGTGTGTGTGTGTGTGTGTGTGTGTGTGTGTGTGTGTGTGTTGTGTGTGTGTGTGGTAACTCCCGAACGGAAACGGTAAGTCCTATGAAACTGAAATTTCATATTTAGGACAACTATACGCCCGAGACGTTACAAAATCTTTTTTATCAAAATCGGCTCACCAGAAGAGCTACTTTATACCATGCATTTTGCAACTTTTTTCGATTCCAAACGTTGACGATTTTGTTTAAACTCGCTATATCGATGTAAAATTTAATGGGCTATAATATAATTTAGGTTTTATTCGAATTAAAATGGTTTGACAGGGCTTAAATGCCGATATTTTAAATTTTCTTTCACTAAAGTACCTTTAACTTTGTCGATTCTTTAAAAATAACTATATTATCTTGTTACCACTGATGAAAAGCAGGTAAATTTGTAAATTGAATGAATTCGATACCCAACTAAAGGAGAAAACTGAAAAAATATATTTTTTATGCAATTTTTTTTGTTTTTGAACATAAGAACGGTAATATACATGTATGATATACCGTTGGAAAGCCTGATATTTAAGAAAAAATATTATCTCGTACACAAGCTTTTAAAAGTTAGTAGAGAGTAATGAAAAGCCGAAAAAACTAAGTGATTATTTTAGATAACAATATAATAGATTTTTTAATAAAACACATGTTTCTATAGAAATTCCATTTAATTAATACTTTAATGGTTTCACTCATTTTTATCTCTAACTGTATTTGAAAATTCTTTAATTGATTCTAAAAACGGAGGTAAGTGAAAGTCGTGTGCTTACATCTCTCCACTACTTGAGATAAACTTCAAAACATTAAAATCCATTTCAGCGTGCAATGATCTCTTGGACTGCCATTCCACTTCCTCCACCACCTTTCCATATAGTTACAATTTAAACTGTTCAAAAAGAAGCGAGAAGAAAGATATTAGTTTAAGAAATGTCATTAAGTTTCAATGAAAACATTATTTCAGATTAAATTGTATTTTTATTATTATATGATATTTTTATTTGTACAAGATATACATCTGTACACAAATGTAGTTCAATATTGCCAACACTTCACACATATTGATTCTGAATTTCTTATCTTGCTAGTCAGATAACAATAAATAAAATACTATAAACAATAGGTTAAACAACAATAAAAGAAAATCATCATTAAATTTAAAAAATCTCGTGCTCCACACACGACTTACTCTTACCTCCGTTATTTATACCAATTTAAGAATTTTTAAACACATTTAGAAACAAAAAAAAAATTGTTTAGGAATTATTTACAGTTTTATCGGCTTTTCGTCGCTCTCCGTTAACTACTACAAGATTATTTACAAAATAATATTTTTCTGAAATCTTTTGCTTTCCAACGATATATTATACATGTATATTACTGTCCTGTTCAAAAACACAAAAATTGCATAACAAAAATATATTTACACTTTTCTCCATTAGTTGTAATTTAAAATCGTTCAAATTTCATATTTAGCTGTTATTCATCGATGCTAACAAGAAACTATGATTATTTCCTAAAAATCTACAAAATTAAATATACTTTAGAGGAAGATAATTTAAAATATCGGGATTTTAGCCTTGTCTGACTATTTCAATAAGAATGAAATCTACATCAAATTAATGGCCAATAAATTTAACATCGATACAGTGAGTTTAATCAAGATCGTTACAGCCGTTTTTGAGAAAATCATAAAAAGGTGCCAAATTAAAGTAGCTCTTCTGCTAAGCTGATTTTAGTGAAAAAGTTTCTGTAACATTTCGGGCGTATAATTGTCTCAAATATGAAATTTCAGTTTTATAGGGCTTTTTGTTTTTGCGCTGTAGTTACCGACACACACACACACACACACACAGACCTTTTTTCGGGACTTGGTCATTTGGACCCTAAAACGTGTATTTTCGTTGAAAACTGGAATTCGAAAATTTTCACGATCGCAATACTTCCCCTTACTATGTATTTCATATATGGGTAAGTGAAAGTAAAAAAATCTGGTGCGGGCGACTCACGACTTTCACTTACCTCCGTTCTTAAAATCGATTAAAATTTCGACATACAGTTAGAGATAAAATTGAGTGAAACCATAAAAGAATTAATTAAATTGAATTAATATAGAAACATGTGTTTTATTAAAAACTTTATTATATTATTATCTAATATAATCAGTTAGTTTTATCGGCTTTTTAGCACTCTTTATTCAATTTTACAAGCTTGTGTATAAGATAATATATTTCTAAAGTTTTTCTCTTTCCAACGGTATATTATACATCTATATTACTGTTCAAAAACATAATTGGGGCGCTGTGCTTCTTTGTCAAGCGGCCAGGTGGCAGCACGGTTAATTTGAATTTCCCTTTTCGGGAACCCGAAACAGTTAGTTTTATCGGGTTTTCATCACTCTTCATTACCCTTTACAATTCCGTGTATCAGATAATATTTTTCTAAAATTTTTAACTATCTAACGGTATATTATATGTTCAAAAACACAATAAATGCATACAATTTTGTTTTTCAGTTTTCTCCTTTAGTTGTTTATTAAATTCGCTCAACGAGCATATTTAGCTGTTAATTATCAATGGTAACAAGGTAATATAGTTAATCTTTTAGTATCTACAAATTAAAGGTACTTTAGATGAAGAAAATATATCGTCATTTAAGCCCTGTCAGACTATTTTAATCAGAATGAAACCTAAATCATACTAAGCCCATCAAATTTTACATCGATATATGGAGTTTGATCAAAATCGTTTGAGCTGGTTTTGAGAAAATCGTAAAAATCTGCAAAATGCATGGGATAAAGTAGATCATCCGGTTAGCTGATTTTTATGAAAAAGTTTCTGTAACATTTCGAGCGTATAGTTGTCTTACATATAAAATTTCAGTTTCATAGGACTTTTGTTTTCACTCAGGAGTTATCACAAACACAAACACACACACACACACACGCCCTTTTTTGCGGGACTTGGTCGTTTTGTCCTCAGGGCCCTAAAACGTGTGTTTCCGTAATTTCCACGATCGCAATACTTTCCCTTACTATATATTTTATATATAGGTAAGTAAAAGTAAAGGAGCGACTAATTTAATTCTTTCACAGACACATCCATCTTTTGAAAAAGTTACAAAGCATATTTCTAAACTTGATAATTTTCATGACACAAATGGCAGGTCCATCAACAAAAAATGTGCTATGTTTACCTTATTCTTCATGGGCGCTACAACTCATCGCTGAGTCCTGGCTTCCTCAATGAGACTCGCCCATTGATCCTTCTCTCTTGTAGCTGTCCTCCAAGTTAGCCTGTCCAAAAAGAGCTCTGTCGTCTGCTTCGACCCCATCCATCCAGCACAATCGAAGCCTTCCAACTCTTTTTTTTCTTCTAGAAGCGTCAGCATAATTTTTTCTAGCGGGGCAACGCTCATCCATCCTACACAACATGATCTGCCCATTTGAAGCGCTGTACTTTGATGAACGTACCATTATATATGGCGGCCAATCCTGCATTACTTCTTCTTCAATCGCTACCACTGCGGACTGACCCATAAATGCGACCTAATACTTTTAAAGACCAGCAGCTTACTTCCGTCACTTTTGGAGAAGATCCACATGTCTGCTCCAAATGTGAGGACAGGACGAATCAGCGTCCTGCACAGAATCGCTTTTGTCTGCCTGGAGATTAGGCGATTACTTAAATACCAAAATAAAATTTATTTGCCGCCAGGATCCTCTTGCTATTTCCTCTGAAACATCTTTGTCGGCATTTACCTGAGAGTACAGATAAACAAATCGTTGGACCGTTTCAATCTTGTAGTCACCTGTCGAGATCTGTGGATGTGGTGCATTTATGCCAGCAACCATATACTTGGTTTTACTCTCATTTATAGGCAGTCCCATCTTCCGCGCAGACTGTTCGAGAGCCAGGAAAGACTCCTTTACGCCGCGAAGTGATCTGCAGATGATGTCAATATCATCTGCGTATGCCAGGATTTGTATTGACTTAATAAAGGTCCATCCAGCTGTATTCGCTGACAAATTGTTCAAGAACAACATTAAACAGGAGGTAGGCCAATGAGTCTCCCTGCCTTACCCCTTTTCTTGAACTGAATTCCTCAGACACCCCAGCCTGGATCATTTCATGTATTACTTTCCTAAGTGTGCCTCCACCATACTTAAATAGATCGGCTGGTATGTCGCCTTGTTCTTTAACCGTTCGATAGCAATTTTTACCACCAACTTATGCTGTTGACTAATCAGTTCAAGATGAACCATACAGTCCACAGTCATTTGATTCATTATCATATCATTTTAATTTGTGTTCATTTCAGCTTCTTGCGGGGAAAAAAAAAAGTTATACTTTTTTATGTTTGGTTACTTTCAACTTCGGTCATTTTAACAATTTGTTGCAATATATTCACTATTTTAAATTCATACGAAACTTTCACTTTTTCGTAATGTTACTCATACAATTAAGCTTTGCAATAAATTAAGCATGTAACCTTTTTTTAAATAAAGAAATAGACAAGAAAAACTATAAATGAGACATAAATATTTATTAAGCCTTAATTCAAAAATGGCTAACTTAAACTTAATTACTTCTTTTTTGCAATTTCAAAACACCCTTTGTATAATTCGAACATTTTTAATCTCTTATTAAAACAAATTTGTAATATTTCTAATATTTTATACTGACCTCCTTATATTATCATTATTTTAAGAATGATTTTATTATATTTTGGCTTTTTCTATATTTGTTATTAGTAAAGGGCAAGGTGTATAAATACAGACATCTTGTTCATATTAACACTCAGTGTGGAAACGGTGGGACTGGTGGTAAACGAGAGAACCAGCGATTCCGTTGCATTGACGTCAACAAATCCTTCAGTAACCCGTAGTCGTGGCTAAAGAAGTTTTACTTCAATCATGTTTATAATCGATTATGGTAATTGCAACTTTTAGATAATTCGTAAAGATTTAAATCAATCCTACCTTCAGTCAAATTCATAATTTTTTCAATCGAATTCATAATTTTTTCAGTCAAATTCATAATTTTTTCAGTCAAATTCATAATTTTTTCAGTCAAATTCATAATTTTTTCAATCAAATTCATAATTTTTTCAGTCAATTTCATAATTTCTTGTACCCATTTTATACAGTCAATTTAATGAGGTTTTGCAATCAAGAACTTAACATTTTTATTAAATCTTGTTCTTGTTTATCCATTAAACGTTACTTTATGTTACTATGCTTAATCCGACGGTGCAGCGGGAGTCTTAAGTTTTGCCTATCCAGGTTTACTTAAGATAGGGATCTTTTACGAGTTACACTTTTTAAATCTTTTAAGGGTCACTTGTGGAGCACAAATATAGGGCGATCTGCTGGTTTTGGACTTGCGACCTTAAGCATAGAAGGATGTTATGCTAGCCACTACTCCACAGGTGACCCACAATGTTCCAAAAATCCACAGGTGTTTGAATCTGCCGGGTTTAAACTCGTGACCTTGGGCGTATTGATCTTTAACACCTTGCTGATTGCATCTAGGGTCATCTGTGGAGTAGTGGCTTGCATAACATCCTTCTATGCTTAAGGTCGCAAGTCCAAAACCAGCAGATCGCCCTATATTTGTGCTCCACAAGTGACCCTTAAAAGATTTAAAAAGTGTGACTCGTAAAAGATCCCTATCTTAAGTAAACCTGGATAGACAAAACTTAATACTCCCGCGGCACCGTCGGATTAAGCACAGTAACATAAAGTGACGTTAAATGGATAAACAAGAACAAGATTTAATAAAAATGTTAAGTTCTTGGTAGCAAAACCTCATTAAATTGACTATATAAAATGGGTACAAGAAATTATGAAATTGACTGAAAAAATTATGAATTTGATTGAAAAAATTATGAATTTGACTGAAAAAATTATGAATTTGACTGAAAAAATTATGAATTTGACTGAAAAAATTATGAATTCGATTGAAAAAATTATGAATTTGACTGAAAAAATTATGAATTTGACTGAAAAAAGCTATATATATATAGATTGATGGTAGAGATAAAAGCACCAAGGCAGCCAGACGCTAGCTCGTAATATTTTTTTCTTCTCAATTTTGTTAGCTGCTAGTTGGGCTAAATTATTATCTGGATTACATACAACCTACCTATTCAATCCCTTACTCTAAGAGTGTTTTCCTGTCGTAATTTGGACCTCCTCTTCTAGAAATCTCTTTAAACTAGTTTGGAATCTGTCGAGGTTGAGTAAAAAATTTGATTCCTTTTTCTAATTCCGTCTTTACTGCGGATTCCCAATGCCAAGAGTCGTCGAAAAGGAAGAAGTGACAGGATCCAATGTGATAAATGTTCAAGATTTGAAAATAACTATTTTACAGCATTATTATGATTGTTGGAGAAGAATGACTCTTCAATTGTAAAACCCCGGCTATAAGGACAATGCTGAGCCTTTGTCAGAATTCAATACTAGATTACCGAAAACATCAGTGCTAAATATATCAAGAGCAGTGCTTAAAACCAGATAGCACTTCAAGGAGGTAATTTCGGAATTATAACAAATAGGTGACCTTAAAATATAAAGGAAAAAATAATTCATTCATCTTCTTCTACTATCATAAAAAATAGCAGTTTTAAAACAGCATATTTAAAATATATGACGTGTTTAGTCAAATTAAAAGCAATAAATGTATCTTAAAACCTTCTGATGACAAATTTAATCTTTTTGCAGGTCACAGAGGGTTTTGTAAACCCAACTAGATCACAACCAACACTCTGAAGAACCAACTTAAATGTTGCGATTCTCAATAACAAAATCGTTAACCAACATGCACAAGAAGTGATATTTCAAACATGTTTCAATGGATAACTATCGGAAAGAAACATGGACAAATCACATTGATGGTTATAGAGCTATACCAGCATTAGATGCCCAGTCGAGTAAGTTACTTGTTGCAATAAAGGAAGGGAACCTCCGCCAAGTGAGGAGTTGCATAGAGAGGGGGTGTGATGTCAACAGAAAGAGTTTCGATGACAAGACTCTGCTTCACGAAGCTGCCCTTTGGGGTAATGACTCTGTCGTCGCTGTTCTTCTCAACTTCGGAGCCAGCGTCAATTCAAGGACTAAGCGAGAAGGCAACTTGGCCATCCACGTCGCTGCGGCCAGAGGGCATCGTCAACTGGTAAAGCTCTTTGTCGAAAAAGGAGTTGACATAGATGTCACTAATGAAGATGGGCGAACCCCTCTTTTCGAAGCGTCTTTCTGGGGGCAGTACGGAGTAGTCGAATACTTGTTGAACAAAGGTGCTGATGTCAATTCGAGGACAAGAAGTGAAGGTCTCTTGCCAATACACGTCGCTGCGGGAAGGGGTCACGATAAGGTAGTAAAATTGCTGCTTGACAGTCGCAGCATGATAGATGCTACAGATTTCAACGATCGGACACCTCTCTTCGAAGCTTCTGTATCGGGACACGATTCTGTAGTCCGAATATTGACTCTGGCTGGAGCTGACCTCAATCTCAGGGAGAAGAAAGAGGGTAAGTTGCCCATCCACGTCGCAGCGTTTGAAGGATTCCGTTCTATCGTCAGGCATTTTCTTGATCAAAGTGTAGAAGTGAACGTAGGCGATGACGATAACAAAACTCCTCTCTATGAAGCGTCACATTCTGGCAAAGAATCGGTTGTTAAGCTGTTGATTAGCAAAGGTGCAAATATGTATGCCAGGACAAAACTCAAAGGTTGGCTAGCCGCTCATGTTTCGGCAGCGATGGGCCACGAAACTATCCTTCGAATTTTCTTAGATAACAATTTAGACATGAGTCTTGAAAGTCATGAAGGTCGAACGCCATTTTTCGAAGCTCTTTACAATGGCCATAAAGGGGGTTGTGAGATTGATGATGGAAAAAGGATTTAAAATCGACACGACGACCAAAGAAGGCTTGTTCCCTATACACATTGCTGCTATGAGAGGCCATCAAAACATAGTCATGCTTTTCATTGAAAATGGAATCGATATAGATGCGAGTAATAATGATGGAAGGACACCGTTATTTGAAGCGTCCTATTGGGGGAAAGGTAATGTAGTGAAATATTTGACGGAGAAAGGAGCTGATATTGACAAAAGAACGAAGGCTGAAGGGCTGATGGCTATCCACGCGGCTGCAAGAAAAGGGCACTCAGCCGTCATCCAAGTCCTTCTCGATGGAGGAGCCGATATCAATGCTCGGACTAGCGATGACCGCACACCGCTCTTCGAAGCGGCGGCTGAGGGACAAACTGCTGTTGTCAAGTTCTTAATTGAGAAAGGGGCCGATATAAAACTAAAAACGAAGGGGTCTGGATGGAATGTCCTGCACGCCGCATCGTCCCGTGGTCACAAAGAAGTTGTTCAAGTGTTGCTTGAAGCTGGAGGAAATGTCAACGCAAGGAACTTGGATTACAAAACACCTCTCTATGAGGCGGTAAGATGTGATCATTTCGAGACATGTAAAGCATTACTCGAAAATGGTGCGAATAGGCATGCTAAAACCAGGGCTGGGGAATCTATTACAGATTTAGCCAAAGCAAGAGGCCAGAACGATATATTGAATCTCTTTTCCAATTAATTCACTAGATCGTTTTTATCACTCGTTAATTTAGTAATCGCAGCTCCTAATTTGATAATATTAACTATAAAAAATTAATACGCAAATTGTGAAAGGTTTATTAGATATTAGAAGAACCAATAATGAAAGGAGTTAGGTAGATACGATATAATACTCCTCACTGTTCTTTATGAGGCTCAGCGATGCGAATTTTGAGAGTTGATATTGGAGTATCAAGAAGCTGGGTTCAGGCAATCAATGCTAGATCTATCCCTCATCAAGCTCATTAATTTTTAGTCTCTGGTGGCTGTTTTTCAATACGACATTCATTTTAGGTTTAGCGGGTCTCTTAAAGCATTCGTATATATGGAAGGCATTTTCTCCCTGGAATGTTCTTATTTATTTTATGGTAGACCCCGCATTTTAATTTCTTCTTGATCGAGTTAGCAACTAAAACAGTGTTCTGACTATAATTTCCCCATACAAGAATGTAATCCAGAAACATTTTCCTAGATAAAGGCCATCGTTTATTGAAAAATTGTCATTTGCAGGAACTAGAAGTTTTCCAGCAGTTGTAAATCAGCTCAACAAACACTAAAAATCTCTAACGAATCGTTGTTTTTATTTTAGAGGTTCGATGGTTACGAATATCGACCGGTAGTAGAAAAACCCTTCGTTTTTGCTGAAAGTAGCTTGTAGGAATAGAGAGGCCTTTTTTAGTAAAGTTAATTACTAAGTGACTGTGTTGTCTGATCTCTATCTGGAGAAGTCATTTATCTAAAAGTAAAAATGTTATATATTAATCAGAGAAATTTATATGAGATTTTAGAAGAAAAATAAGTCAAATCTAAAGCACTTTGAAATTGCTCAATTATGATTTAGCTATAATCTTTTCACTCAAAGCTGAGCGATATTATTTTGCACTTGAAACTTTACCACTCTCCTAATCTCAGGCACTGGAAAAACATCTCTAGCCTGCCCACAAGCTTGTGACCTGGGCAAGCTATTTCATCCCAGAACAGAGAATCTAGCTAGACTATTGATTTAAAATATATATATATATATATATATATATATATATATATATATATATATATATATATATATATATATATAATTTAGAGCATTTGTTTTTTTAAATACAGGGAGAAAGTCAACTGAGCGTAAATAGCAATGTATAAAATGACTGGAATCCAGTTAAACTAATTTATTTTTTAATATTAGAAGAAAGTTAAAAAAATGTAAAGAAATAATTTACTTTTATTTAATTGAATTCAAGTACAACATTTGAGGTGATTCATTATTCTGTAATTGCATAAATATTCTTTAAATAAGAAGACGTATTGAAGCTTGATTCCTTTGGTGGTCACCCTCTCAACTAACTTCTTCCACAGCTGTAACATGTCTATTAGGTAATGGTTTTTTTAAGAATGATGATAATAATTATTAGAGAGATGAGTATCTCATTAGCCACAACATTGTCCTAATAATTTCCAGGTCTGTGGTTCCAATCCGGCAAAGGAAGACTAATTAGTCATCTTGTTTTATCAAATGTGGACCTATCCTCCTGGAGCTCACCTAGGCTCAACAAGTTAGGAGATAACTTGATAATCAGGAGATTAGTAGCGACCTCAGCTAATAACCTCCTTGTCGTTGTTGGACCAGGAGAAGTTCTGATCCTCACTGCCTTCACAACCCAAGGTCTTCAGGTTGTAGAGGCACAGGAATGGGAATAAAAAAGAGAATTTTTTAGATCATATGTACTTAATATGTGTATCCGAATCATTAAAATTAACTTTTAAGTTTTTGTTTTAATTCAATAAGATTTTTTTTTCCAGAGGCCTGGTTATACAATTCACTGTACTGCACGACAAAACTTTTAATCATCCAGTAATAAAGGTATAAATAAAGAATTGTAAGAATATGGCAACTGTAACTGAGAGTATGCTGATGGAGAAAGAAGATAAGTTGGCTGGTTGCTATGAAGAGATCGAAGCCAAGCGCAAGTATCAAGGGAGAAGATTCATCATCACTAACCATTCAGATCGGACATCTTCTCTGTGTGCAGAGCCTTCCTTCACGGCTTTACATGGTGCAGCCAAAGAGGGGAAATTGTCGGCTGTCAAGATGTTGATTGAAAAGGGCTGGGATATAAATCTGAATAATTGCGAAGGCAGGACACCACTCTTCGAAGCCGCGCGTTGGGGAAGAGAACATGTAGTCAAATTTCTTGTCCAGAGTGGAGCTGATGTTCTATGTCGGACGAAGGATGATGGTTCATTACCGATTCATCCTGCAGCAGCAAGAGGACATCGTACTATAGTAAAATTCTTCCTCGACAATGGGATGGATGTAAATATAAAAAACTACCAACACAAAACGGCCCTGTTTGAAGCTTCACTTTGGGGACAAGATGCTGTGGTAGGCTATTTAATTAGCAAAGGGGCTCATATGGATTCTAAAACTAAAATTGATGAATGGCAAGCTATCCACGTAGCAGCAGCAAAAGGCCACGGTACAATCGTCAAACTTCTTCTTGACAAAAATGTAAATGTCGATGCCAAAAATATTGATGATAAAACACCATTGTTTGAGGCCAGCTATTGGGGTCATGATAGTGTCGTAAGGCTGCTCCTAAGTAGAGGTGCAAAGGTTAGCTCGAGAACAAAGAGCAATGGTCGTTCTCCAATACACGCAGCGGCTGCGAGAGGCCACGCATCCATCGTAAAACTACTACTCGACCACGGAGAGGATATCAACGTGAAGGATAACGACGAGAGAACACCGCTCTTTGAAGCTTCGTACTGGGGTAGAGATGTAGTGGTCAAGTTACTTTTAGACAAAGCAGCTGATACCAGTTCAGTATCTAAAGGCGAGGGCTGGCAGCCGATACATGCCGCTGCGGCAAGAGGCACTCAATCGATCGTCAACCATCTGCTCCAATATGGGGTCGACATCGATGCCAGAACTTCCGACGGCAGGACTCCATTGTTCGAAGCTTCTTACTGGGGGAGGTATTCCGTCACCAATTTCCTCATAAAGAAAGGTGCAGACATGAATTTGAAAGCCACTGATGATGGATTTATGGCCATCCATGCCGCAGCATCCAGAGGACATTCAGCTATCGTTAGTCTTCTTGTTGAGAATGGGTGCGACGTGGACTCTCGAAGCTCGGAAGACAAGACCCCACTCATGGAAGCAGCACAGCGAGGGCACCTCGATATTGTCAAGTTACTAATGAAGCGGGGAGCCGATGTTGCAGCGGCGACTAAAGGAGGAAGTTGGACCGCGCTTCATGCAGCTTCTTCTGGAGGGCAAGCGGAAGTAGTTGCCCTTCTATTGGACCTAGGAGAAAACGTAAACCAGAGGAGTGAAAACTACACAACACCTCTCTACGCGGCTGTTCTAGCTGGGCATTATCAAACAGTTAAAATTCTCTTAGAGAGAGGTGCGAATAAACTTGCTCGAACTAAGTCTGGAGAAACAATTATTGATGCTGCTAGGTCAATAAATAATTTAGAAATAATAAATTTGTTAAATTGTTAAATACAATTGTAAAGAATTTCTCAATTAATGATTTTATAGAAGAATTTACATAATTGTCGTCCGGTAGACAAATATTGGTCAGTTGACAAGGAGACTAGGCTTACGATATGGTCCGTAAAGCATGCCTCATAAATATACCTCAAATAAGGCCTTTTTTTTTTTGGTACATCACAATTCAACAACTAACATAATTATTTAAATTTATTATTCCAATTTTTCCTTTAATTCAGAAAACAATAAGTTTGTTTCATTTTGTTAAATCTTGAGCCTTAAATAATCGTTTATAGGAAGAGCTACCATCCGTTGCAGACTAGTCATGATTAATAATATGATGAAAACAATTTGATAATAGATATTAACCATTATAAAAGTGATAAAAATGGAGGTTACATATTTTAAAAATATGTATTCCTGAGCAGAAAAAAAAATTGTATGTAATTTCCTGTGTGATAAAAGTACTGGACATGGAAATTGGTGAATGGCAATAAATGTTTTTGCACTTTTGAGAAATAAAAGTGATCCTTTATTGATTCGCAGTCATTTTACACTAAACCACCAAAAATCCATCCCATTATTTTGTCCTGCCTTGCTAACAATTGATGCTACATCTGCCAGAAAGACTATTTCAATAACCATAGATTAGGAAGATATACAATTATTTCAATGGCATGCTAAATAGTTTTATATTCCAGCTAATACTTTGTTAGATCGTGGCCATTTGGGGACATCTCGCAATCTTATTTTCATAAGAAAATTCAATATCAATTCTGACATCTCTATCGTTAACTGTTTCAGTAACTAAACCAATCATGACTTTGGGTAATTAGAATTTTTGTGCTCCAGGCTATATTTACTTGGGTACTAGTTTAAGTATTGATGTAATAACAAAATAAAAAAAATAAGTATATTTCTATTATATTTTCTCTTTTGGTTTAATATAATAAATAAATAACAAAGTGACAAGAGTGAGCGTTGGCTCTAGAAGATTGGTTTCCAATGGTATCCAAAAAGGAAAAACAAATAAGAATATAATGAAAGAAACAATGATAGTAATTGACATATTTTAGAAACATGATCAAGTCTTATGTATTATACAAATATCCTATTAGAAAAGTTAATATAACACATTAATGTCATGATATTTTAATCAATTCTTTAGGCACTTATATTGATAACCATTCACAAAACAATTATAAGCCTCTCCATTGATTGATTGCAAAACTATATTATTCTTTTATTTTCCAAAATGCTTTAAAGTAATACAAAATACATTGCGCAGAGTAGCCTCATCCAACAGTTAACTCAAGTTTACTAAATTGTTCTATTTTTTGGCTAAAGTTTTACATAACTTTTTGACTGAATTGTCACTATTATTTCAATGATATAAATTAACTTTCTACTCACAGAATTGAATTAAAGAACACAAAAGGTGATACTTAAAAAACCACCATAAAAAATAACAAGAAAATTACTTATACTAATATAAATAAATTATAATAGAGGAACAAAACATAGAATTAGATCTAAGAGCCTCTAATAAAAATACAACAAAAAATAAATCATAAATAATATTCTTGTAAAGTACATTTCATCAGTCGAGCCATGGTGATTTGATCATGGATAACTTGATCATGGAGCCATGATTAAGTTATTAAGGACAATGTTACAATAACAACTTCACAACTTTTCATAGAAAAACCTCAAGGATCATTTTATTTTCAACTCAAGAATTTTTTTTGTAAATATCTATCATTCCTGTGAAATTTATATTTACAAAATCATCGTCAAGTAAAAGATGAATATTTATCATAAATGAAATGCACCATATTTTTATTGTGGATCAGTCGAGGTTCACATCATGCACACAACATGAAATTTTGTGCCATTTGATTTTTAGCTTATTTATTATAAAATATATAATAATTCCCCAACAATTTTCTCCACACATATTTAAGCAATTGAATTAAATAAAATTATACCTTGAATCTTCTTAGTGAACATAAATATTTTTATAGACTAAAACATGCTGATATTCAGTTGATTTTTCTTAATAAATATTACAGTCATCTAACATAATTACATTTGATTAATGGTAACATTGTTTTTTGATTAATAATGATTAAATAATGCCCTGATATTTACAAAAACAATAAGTTAATATAAATAGTCTTAACAACTACAAAATGAGATCAATATAAACTTAGAATTACCATTATTACATAACTTTAAATTAAAACCTGTACAAGGTATTCTTCAAAGTACATCAACATAAGTAGTTATTAATCTTGACCTATTTCAAGATTATAATAAATAAAATATATTTCTTTCCAATATACCTAATGAGAAATTTAAATTATATTAGTCAATTTATAAATTATCCTATTTGACTCAAAATCAGAAATGAGGTTAATAATTGTTAATATCAGTAACACAATATAAACATAGGCAATACTTAAATATGAGAATATCACAGATAGCACTAGTTAATTTAATATCGATAGAAATTTTATTCACCAAATGTAGCTATAAACTATAATGAACAAATAGAATAGAAAGTAAAATGCTATTTCAGAAACTATTTTGAATTCCTCCAGATCAAAAACCATTTGTAATTAACACAGCAGTATAGGAGATCTATCATTACAGTCTAATTAACATTATTTGCGTTATAAAGAATTAATAGAAAAATATCTCAAAGTTAAAAAAAATACTTAATGTTAAATTAATTGGACCAACAATGTAAATCCCTAAAAAGAAGTTATTGTGGGATTTGATAATAGCCTGAGGCTATCGAGTAGGTCCATCTTTCATTTTTATAAAATATTTAGCTTACTCTAAATATTATAATTTCCTAAGCAATCCAAACTATCCCCAATAGAGGTCACCTGCCACATACACTTCAGAACATGTCAAAATCAACTATCAACTGTCAAGGTACTGTTCAGAAGATCTACTATTATACTGTTCAGATCATGTCAAAATCAACTATCAACTGTCAAGGTACTGTTCAGAAGATCAACTATTGTACTGTTCAGAACATGTCAAGATCGTCTATCTTTAACAAGTCGATTTTTTTTGTGCTGTTTTAGCACTCTTCTCACTGGTTTTATTAATCTTCTTCCAAGGCTACATTTTTCTTCTCATCTAAAAACAAGACATTTTTAAAAAACAAGTAAATGTTTTCATGTTTTGAGTAAAAGAAAATTTAATATATTTTAGTACTTTTTAATTCCTTATTTATCAATTCTCTTGTTGGGTTGTTTGTATAGTCGAACACATTGAATGTTATGATAACAAAAGGTTCAAAAAGATTTTTTTTTTAATCTTTATTTATGCATTATTATCTAGACCTATCACCCTAAAAATGATAATAAGCAGAGAAGATTAATATGTCAGTTCAGCATCCAGTAGCGCCTCCTAAAGCCCTCTTCTGGTAAGTATGGGCATGTCTGTTGTCTTCATGTTCTGTATTAATTACTTGTAACTTCCATAGAGTTTGTCATAAGATGTTTTGTATGAATATACAGTAATGAAGAGGAGGTATTTATAGATCTGTGTCCAATTGTCATGTTTTCTTACTGACATAAAAAGATAAGTATGTGATTACCTGAGCATCTTGGGGATGTATGTTCTTTATGCTGTCCTAAAAATGTATTAGGTATGTCATTTATAAGTATTTAGTCATAGTCTGATAATAATTGAGGATCGCTTATGAAGAATAGAATACCATAACATTAGCCTTCTGTTAGAGTCATTGAAGCCTGCGTGTCTGATGAGCTGTGTAGTCAGCATAAGTTAATAATACAGTGTTTGGGCCTAGCGTTATATCATACCTGTATGTATTGAGTTGTCCGAAAAGTTCGTAGAGATTTTAAAAATTAAATCTACCTTTTATTTTTCTACTAAAAATGAATCACAAAGCTAATGTTTATTTATATGCCTTTAATCCTCTTGTAATTATCTATGTTTATGTTCTGTACTAAATTTGTCTTTATTAAGGCTCAGTAGTGTAGTTTATTGCAAACCAACATGAGTGACGATTCAGTTCATTTTTGGCATATTATTTTGTTCTTTTTTAAAAAAAGGGAAAAACGCATCTTTAACTGCAAGAAAGATTCGTGCTGTGTATGGCAGCGATTCAATTGCTGATAGTATGGTTCAGAAGTGGTATTCGCAGTTTAGATCAGGAGATTTTAATTTAGAAGACCAACCCCGGGCTGGCCAGAGTTCAACTCTTGACATGAAGGTTTTTATGATAGTCATCACAAACAATCCACAAATTACTGTCCGTGAGATAGCTGCGGAGTCTGCACATCAACCGTTTTTGATCACCTAAAGAAGGCCGGGTACGTCTGTCGTTACGATGTTTGGGTTCGCCGTGACCTCAGTGAAAGAAACCTTATTGAAAGGATTTCATGTTATGATTTGCTGCTGAAAAAAAATGTGGAGGATCCATTTTTGAAACGAGTTGTTACTGGTGATGAAAACTGGATTCTCTACATCAACACCAGCCAAAAAAAAATCATGGCATTGCCTGGAACAACGCCACATGCAACACCAAAGACCAGCTTGCATTCAAGAAAGGTGATGCTCAGTATTTGATGGGATTGGAAGGGACCCATTCGTTTTGAGTTCCTTCCACAAAACCAAACTATAAATACGGACTTTTACTGCATCCAGTTAGATCGATCGAAGGTAGCAATTGAAGAGAAACGGCCAGAGTTGGCAAATCGGAAAGGAGTGCTATTCCACCAAGACAACGCTAGGCCCCATGTGTCTTTAAGGATTCGACAAAAGTTATTAAGCTTCAGATGGGAGGTTTTACCTCACCTGCCGTACTCTCCTGACATTGCTCCTTCGGATTTCCATCTTTTCCATTCCCTTGAAAATTTTCTACAAGGGAAAACCTACTCTTCAGAAAATGACCTTTAATGAAAAATGGACCTTTAATTGTTCTTCAGGAGTAAGGAAAGTGATTTTTGGAAAAAAGGGATAATGGACCTTCCAAGCCGTTGGGAAAGGGTAATCGCTAACGGTGGTAACTATTTTGTAGATTAAATAAATAAATTTTAAGCTGTTTATCAATTTTAATTTTTGTCCGAATTTCCCTTTCCAGAAAACCCAATATAATAATATGTGATCTCTATACACCTATGTACCACAGTTATTTTCCAATAGTTTTCAACTCATAGGGCTCTAATGACTAAATCATACTTACAACATCTCTCTGAAGTTGACCATTCACAGACCTTTTAAAAATATGTTTTAATTTTTTTTTATTTAATATACTTTATATTTTAAAATTCAAAAATTGATAAATGAACGAGTAAACGACAGATTTTATTCAGAATTGGAAACAAAAATGGACTTAAGGCTCCCTCTAAAGACTAAACAAGATTTCGACAGAGCCATAGAAAAACTTAAACTCAATAACTAGCAGTTTATGTAATAACACAACAACCACCAGCATTAACATCTTTCAGCAAACTAACCTGCCACAGCACATTCCTATGTTATTAAGAAAAAAGCAGCAAGCAAGATCAATGTTGTATAGGATTAGGTACCCCGCAGACTTGTTTATTATCAGTCAATAACGACCCAACTATTACATCTCATACTCTCTGATCCCACATGAGAGGACCTTGAGGTATGGTGTCAGAATTGGAGAATTAAAATAAATTCCAGCAAATCTCACCAAATAACCTTTACCCTCCATCCTAAATCTATGACATCCTGCCCTACAGTATCCTTTAATAGTATTCCGCTTGTTCCAGTTGAACAGATCCGCTAGCTAGGACTCCTACTTGACAAACGTCTAACATGGAATCCGCACACTAGACTGAAACAACAAGAAAATGCTCGCCACTTTCGGTTACTTCAACACTTACTGGACAGACTCTAACCTTCCACTTATCTACAAAAGGCTCATCTATATCACCATCATAAGGCCTATCTGGATTTACGGAGTTGAGCTTTGGGCTCTACTAAACCATCGAATTCTTCCCATCTTCAATCCTTACAATCCAAAATCCTTCGAAAAATCCTCAATACTCCTTACTTTGTCACGAATAAACTCATCCATAAAGACCTCAATGTTCCATATGTTGCTGATTTGGCCCAAACCAGGTATCAATCTTTTCATGACCAATTTCACTCCCACTATAACCCACTTGTTTCAATCCTTGCTTCCTCTTCCATTCCTGACAATCCTCCGAGGCGTCTAAAAAGAAGATGGCCTCGAGACCTTCTAGTTTACCAACTGGAGTGCTGTCAATGGGCAGCTTCTCTTCATGTCTTTCATCTCATAGCTCATTTACTTGATGTATTAACCAATAAAGTTGTAAATATCAATAAATAAATAATAATAAAAAAATAATATTTAAAAAAAATGTAAACTGTCACTTCTGGCTAATATATAGCACTGAATTACTCTAAGATATTAACTGAATGATAGCAGTTCAAATGTTTTTTACTTACGTGCAGATTGATTTTTAAAAGAGATTCATTTAGGTTCATTTAAGAAACTAGGGAGTATTTCTTTCATTTCCAAACCAGATTCTCTCATTTCAAGAGGTACATCTTTGTTTTCAACTTCTGATTTTTGCTCAGTGAGAACTGGAAAAAAAAAAAAGAAAGCTAAGAAAAACAGATGTAATTTGGTTTCATTTAATTGAGAGCAATAAGTTTAATTCAACAAATTAAAAATTTGTATTCCTATTTCGTGTAAACTAATACAAAAAGAAAAATAATGCTGACAGATTATTTAGATTGAATGCTATAATTTGGGCAGTTGAGTATAAAGTAAAAAAAATACATAAAATTACTATTCTGCCTCTAATTCTGAGTCTTAATAAAGTGAGTCTTAAAAGTGTTCAGAGCTCATAAATAATTTTATTTTATTTTATTCTGCTACTTTTTATTGACAACTCTAATTTCTCATGTAGAATATATACTTCTTATATTGCGGCATTGATTCAAACATTAGAAGACTATTTTAACATTAGAAGACTGTTTAACACTATAACATAGAATGTATTAAATCTTATATAGTAAACATTTTAACATATTATAAAGTAATTTTTTCGTTTTGAAATGATATCATCTAAACACAACATTCTTTTCATTTTCGCCACCGATTTTGCTTTATGAGGGTCTCTCTCAAAGATATATTTGGTAAGAAGAAATGTATAAAGAAATAGTAGTAAAAAATATTAAATAAACAAAAGAAGCAACACAAGTTCCTAACACTTTTTACATTCACTATATCTTCTTAACAATATTTTAATGAAATATCACATTCCAAATAAATAAACTCTACTTACAGTTAAATAAGTTGTAATCTGAGCCAGAACTATGACCTAGATCCGTAGCAGTATTTTGAAATTGTTCAGCAAGCAACGGTTTACTCTCCATAAGGTAGCAAACCAATATCATCAGACCCTGATACAGTTCAAAAACTTATCAATAGACAAATTTAAAATGGTGAAAGTGAATTTAATATCTAGAGTGAAAAAAATTTAATCGAGTCGCAAATCACAAAAAGAAAGTGAAATTATTCCAGTTGTACATACTCAAACAATCATTAAGTTAGTAATTTAGAAACATGGATATTTTTGTAATGGTCATTAGCAACATGATGTAAGGAAGAATTGATATTCTGAGAATGGACATTCACAGTATGACATTGTATAATACATAAAGAAATAAAGCTAAATAGCCTATTTTAGAACAAAATATTGTCTGCAATCCGATAATATAGAATATGATCTAACTTGGGCATGTAAAAAGTAATTGATACATCTCTGAGAGCATGAAGTTTAGCATTTTCAAGTCATTTTTGAAAATAATCTAATTTGGTTCAGAAAGAATAATAAATATATGAAACATATTAAATGTAAACTAGAATCAATGGTTTTAAGGCATAAAAATGGTTTTATTATTAATCAATAAAAATAGTTTTATTATAAATCAATGGTTTTAAGTCATAAAAAAGAAAACAAAACATTGTATACTTTAAATATTAATATTTTTATAGCTATATGATACTATAGCACTTACCAAAAGTGCAGACAAGAAGCTAAAGATATAAATGTTGACTGAAACAGGTGAATTGACGAAGAAGACACTGGATATAGCAACTAACATGGTCATCCAAAGAGAACTGAAGTCATTTTCACTAGGCCCAGCCTCAGAAATAAAAAACATAATTATTTAATCTACTCGTAGAAAGTGCTTGCTTGTGTTGTTAGTTAATAGAAATCTTAGGGTATTCCAAAAGTCATATAAGAAAACATCAACAATTTCGCCACATTACCAAGAATCAAGGCCAAAATGAAACAAGATTAAGGTATCAATAGAGAAAAATAAAATATATCGATGGCATGAAATAATGAGATGTTGTGCGCATTGCGCTTCCTGCATGAATTCTCATTTTCACTTTTCTCTACTTCTCTATTCTATTTATATCTATATTTTGTTTCTTGATTATTTTTAGCACTGATCAGGGTCTTTTTTAACATTAATACCCAGTCCTGCCATAAATATTGTTACAATGAAATAGATACAGATTTCAACAGAAAAATCAACTTTATCAAAAACTTTTTTAGAAAATAAAATTTAAATCATTAGACTAAAACAAAAAATAAATTACTCAAAATGCCCCCTTTTGCCTTGACGCAGCCATTTAATCTCCGTGGCCAGCCATCAATAGTAGCATGCAGCACTTCTTGAGGAAAGCGCTCAACTGTTTGGACCAGAGATTGCTTAAGGCTTTCCAAGTTATGGTGTGCTCTGTGGCATGCCATACTCTCCAGTTAGGACCAGAGCCGATAGTTAATCTAGTGGGTTGAGCTCAAGGTTTCGTGAGGGCAAATCTGAGCCAGGGATGAATGCTGGAATGTTCTTTTGTAGCCACTACTGAATTGACCTGGCCTTGTGAGCTGGAGTGGAATACTGCTGGAAAACCCACTGACTTTCGGCAAACAGAGTATCATTTAGTGGCTTGATAAAAGGTTCCAAAATATCGTCCTGATCGTTTTCAACTGTTTTCACAAAAATGGAGCTTTGTGATGCCACCAAAGCCAACTTCTTACCAAACCATCAATGAAAAAGTGTGATGATATCTTTCCTCTCTTCTAATGACTCTCTGGGCTTCTTTAGAGCTGTATGCAAACACATCATAATTTGGGTTAAATTTTTCTTGGATTGTAAAAATGTTCACATCACTAAAGAAAATCTTTTGATGAGAACCATTGGTATAACGGCCTAGGAGCACTTTGTATCTATCTACTCTAATTTGTTTCAGGGAAGTGATTATTCTTCGTCCTATTTTTCTTCGAAATGCACTTGTCCTAAAGTCACTTTTTATTATGCAAGACAGTGATCTGACAGAGATTCCCATTTCCTGAGACATGATTTGCTGTTTTCGAATGGAATTTCTTCTGATTCAATCAGCCATTGCTCCCACTGAATTTGCTGTCCTCACAGTCTGGGATGGTCCGGTCGAGGTCTTTCTCATGCAGACAGGGTCTCATTATATCCATTTATAGTGTGGTCCTGAACATACTGTTGATACCCAAAGATTACAAAGTGTTGAAAATTTCTAAACTACATTTTTCAACTTTGTGCAAGGAGATCACAGCTCTTCAGTTTTCTTTATCATTCCACTCCATATTAACTGATCGAAAGAGAAGTACAAACTAATTGGTATTATTACCCTGGCATGTAAAGAAAATAATCTCATAGAGATAAGGATTATTTAAATAATACCCAAGGACATAAACAAAGTTCAACTTTTGTAATAAATTTATTGTAATTTATGGCAAAACTAGGTAAGTTAAAATATTTTAAAATCATTTATTGACCATCACTCCAACTATCTCACCCTTGATCCAATTAAATAGGCAATAAGATCAGAGAATAAAATGAGAATAATGACTCATTTACTACATTGGCTAGCTGATAGCATGATATGAGTTGAAACAATAAGCTGTTACCAGAAGAAAGGAGTTGTTACCTGAGATGAAGGATACAACTTGACTTGACATCTTTCACTTCCTTCAGGCAATGAATCCTTCTGAGGAGCTGAAGAACCAAGAGGACAAAGAGGGAGGCTATACAGAGGGCAGAGGCTGCGGCGGCATAGAGAGAAGGAGAGCCGAACGCCAACCACCAGCATCTTTGCCTCTCCGTGGCTGAGAACCATTCTGAGGTAGCGCTCATCAAGCAGGGTAGTACTGTCACCCCTTCAAAACACATTCTTATATCAAAAATTTATGTAAGGACAGTTTATTTATTTAGTATTTACAACATAACAATAAACTAAAAAAAAAAAAAAAAAATACAAAAAATCTTAAGAAAGCCCATCACACAGACTGCCAAAGTAAATGGGTTAAACTATCCTTGATTTGCCATGTCAAAAGAAAATGCTAAAAACTTATATTGGGTTGTGTCACATGAAATGTCCGTTTTCAAGGTAAAGGATTTTTATTAAAAATACGATATGAAAACAAGACAATTTTATTCAAAGTATTTACCTTCTTTTTCTACACATTTTTCCCAATGTGACAAGAACTTTTTTATCCCCCAATTGAAAAACTCAGCTTTGAAGTGAAACAAAATCTGAAAACGCACTTTTCACTTGATCATCATTTTCAAAAAGTTTTCCTTTGAGGAAGTTGTCTAAATACCTGAACAGGTGGTAATCTGTTGGAGACAAGTCGTGAGAATATGGTGGGTGCGGAAGAACTTCGAAGCCCAATTCTTTCAATTTTTGCACGGTATGTTTTGAAACATGGGGTCTTGCTGCCGCTCAGTGAGATCATGAGGTACCCATGTATCGAGCTTTTTTACTTTCCCAATACACTTTAAATGTCTGGAAACGGTAGATGCACTTGTATTTAGTTGTGCTGAGAGTCCTCTAACTGTTTGGTAGGGGTTTCCTTCTATTGTATGTTTGAGGACATCATTGTCTATTATGGGCGGAGGTCTTCCTCGGGGCAAGTTTTCCAAGTCGGTATCCCCAGCCGAAAACTTAGCAAACCAACAGGGAATGGTCCGTTCATTAACACTCCCTTTCCCAAACGCCTTGCAAATATTTCTAGCGGCCTCAGCTGCTGAATGGCCGAGTTTAAACTCGTACAAAAATATTACTCGAAATCGCGTATTTCCATGTTCATATTTGGAGGTATACTAAAAAGTGGGTAATTGATTGGGAAGCTGCTAATGTTTATAATACAAAGGTAGAGGATTAGTAACTGTTTACTTTAAATATGTTAACATTCGGAAGAAAACAAGAGAGACCTGCAAAATCCTTTATGTATTTCAAAAACTAAAAAAACGGACATTTCATGTGAAAAAAACCCAATATATCAAAAAATTTGAAAATTAGCCATCGTTTGGTTTTATTGCACATCAAATCAAAGTCTGTCCTGTATAAATATATGATAATAAATATAGTAGTCTATAGATAAATCTATATTGATATACTGTGAGTCATTTAGTATCAACTATAGATTTATCTATAGTTGATACTAAATGACTCACAGTATATGGTTACACTACATGACACACAGTATATTGTTACACTACATGACACACAGTATATGTCTACACTACATGACACATAGTATATGGTTACACTACATGACCCACAGTCTATGATTGACACTACATGACCCTTGGTCTACAGGTGACACTACTTGACCCACAGTCTATGGTTGTCACGACATGACTCTTGGTCTACAGGTGACACAACATGACCCAAAGTCTATGCTTGACACCACATGACTCACAGTCTATGGTTGTCACTATATGACCCACAGTCTACAGGTGACACTATGTGACACACAGTCTACAGGCGTCACTACATGACCCACAGTCTACTGTTGACAATACATGACCAGCAGTCTATGGTTGACACTACATGACCCATGATCTATGGTCATCTGGTTCCGGGACTATATTGTTTACACTACACAGTTGACTCTACATGACCCACGAATTATGCCCAAAACTAAATTCCTAGATTACTCAGAAAATAAAATATACATATACGTTATATTAAGAGAAGTAGATTGAGTGAAATACCTATAGTTAAACCTATTACAGTACGTTTAGATGTGTTAAGATTGTGATGGTAGAACACTTGAGCGTAGATTGTCAGGATCTTTCCCAGCTGTGATGATAACGCCAGGAAGAAGAAGAGCTCCAAGAATATATTGATGAGCAGGTATCTATCCTGTGAAACAAGTTAAGAGGTCTATTCTCATATATCAAGTCGTTTAAGGAAACAAGTCACATCAATATCAAATTACGATAACCATCTTATCATGTAAATGATTATACCTGGGCTATACTACTTCGACTATATAACTATATATACAATACTATACTATGCTATATACTATATACTAGTTGTGCTATACAACTATATAACAATAGTCTCAAATCCCGAATCCTTGATGTCTCATTCCCTTATGATCACCCTTATGTTGAATTCCTTCTTGTCGAAATTTCCTGTAACTCAAGTTCTCTCCTGTATATTGTAGTTTACCGTCCTCCTCTGGTTCCTTTTGATCAATCCCTCAAATCAATCCTCTATAACTATGTTCCCTATTACAACCATATTATAATCTCTGGCGACTTTAATACCAACTTGCTTTCTGACTCCAACGATAAACACTACCTTGAAAACCTTTTTTATTCTCTCCATCTCTACATTGTTCCTTATGCCCCAACTCACCATACCTTGAGGTCTGACACCTGGTTGGACCTACATGTTATCGACTCAAGGCATAACCTTTTATCCGCCTCCCAGCATCCAGTACCATTCCTTTCATTTCATGACCTTATCCAAATCTCTTATAATATCCAAACCCCTGCTTTCCTAGCCAAAACGTTCACTTTTCGTAACCTGGACGCTCTGACCAGTGAAATCCTTTTGCCTGACCTAGAAAATATTAACTGGAGCAAAATCTATTCCTGTACCTCTATTGACTCAATGGTTGATATCCTCACAGCTAATCTTCTTCATATCCTTGATATCCACGCACCATTCAAAACCATCACCTTTCGTCGCCGACCTGCTCCCTGGATGAGTCAAGAAATTAAAGACCTACAAAAAAGACGTGAGGCTGCCCGTAGGTGCTTTAGACGTACAAGACTGACTGACGACTATCAAGCGTTTAGGGCACTGCGTAACTTGACACAGACAACTATCAGACGAGCAAAATCCATTTATTTCCAAGAAGCCCTCTCCACAGCTCCTGACTCGAAAACAAAATGGCTCATTCTCCGTAAGCTCTCCCTCTGCAAATCCTCTTCTTCACATGAACCACAGATATCTCCTGATGAACTAAATTCCCATTTTGTATCCCCGTCTTCAAATTTGTCTACTCTGCCTCCTCCTAAATCTTCTTCAGCTCCTTTATTCAACCCCGATAATTTCTACTTCTCTGACATTTCTCCAAGTGATCTTATTTCCTCCATTATGAAATCTACCACCAATTCCTTTGGTTTTGATGGAATTCCTGTTAAATTGTTAAAATTATGCCTTCCTGAAATCCTCCCCACTCTCCTTTTTATATATAATTTCTCCCTTCAAAATTCAGTATTCCCTAGCTCTTGGAAAAAAGCTTTAGTCCATCCCATTAACAAAACCGCAAACCCTTCCTAAAGATTATCGACCTATTCCCATTCTCTCAAACCTTTCAAAACCTCTCGAAAGAATAATCCAGACTCAGATATCCGAATTCCTTGAAAAGTCCAAGCTACTTGATCCCTTCCAATCTGGTTTCCGTTCAGGCTTTTCCACACAATCCGCCCTTGCCAAAATCACTAATGACTTACATACTGCCATGGACGAAAAGAAACTAACAGTTTTAATACTTCTTGACTTCTCGAAAGCTTTCGACTCCTTAGACCATTCTATTCTCTTTACCAAACTAAATGCACTATCCTTTTCCAACAGCGCTATTCGTTGGTTCCAATCATTCCTTTCCGGTCGAACCCAAGCCGTTTACATTCCTAATCATCCTTTATCATCCTTCCTCGCCCTTTCGGCAGGTGTGGCCCAGGGCTCCAGCATCTCCCCTCTCCTATTCAATTGCTACATCAATGATCTCCCTAATTCAATAATCCATTGCTCCCATCACCTCTATGCCGATGATTTCCAAATTTATTTCTCCTTCCCTCCGTCCGAATTATCATCTGCGTTTGCCGCTATTCAGGCAGACCTAGATAGAATCTGTGCCTGGGCAAAGATGCTTAAACGCTATGAAAACTCAGGCTATTATGATTGGTTCCAATCCCCTCCTGAGATCCAACTCCACCTTTCCAACCTTATTCCTAATTGGTCATCCCATTGCTTTCAGTCCCTCTGTCAAAAACCTAGGAATTATAATTGACCAATCCCTTTCCTGGAAACCCCATATTGCACAAATTCTCGGAAAGCCATAAGCACCCTAAAGTTTTTCCATCGCTCCAGTCACCTTCTTCCCGAATCCACGCGTAAAATCCTTGTCTCCTCACTCATCTTTCCCCACTTTGACTACGGCTGTGCGGTGTACGGTGGCCTCTGTATGGTACTTGAGAACAGAGTAAAGCGTATTATGAATTGTTGTTTGAGATTTGTTTTTGGTAATTCGAGACGGACTCACGTGACTCACCTCTATGCCGAGTTGAAGTGGCTCCTCCCTTCCACACGCAGACAGTACTTCCTTGGGTCCTTTCTCTACCAAACGATAAAATCCCAGCATCCTTCCTATATCCACAGTCTCCTTCAATTTAAATCCTCAGTCCACTTGCTTGGGACAAGATCGCGCCACTCCGACCTTTATATCCCATCCCACAGAACAAAAGCCTATGATCGATCCTTTCTTGCCCGTTCCACTGCTTTCTGGAATTCTATTCCTTCCAATATACATCGTGCTTCTTCCTTATCCACATTTAAATATCTCCTTTTCCAGCATCTATTATCCCTCACAGACGCTTGTTGATCTTAATATGATAATTTATTAATTATAATGACTAAATGCTTATTTGACTTTGCTTTTGTTTTTTTGTTTTGTTTTTTTTCGCAAAATTAGTTGTTTTTATTTTCTCATTCTATTTTACTTATTATTATTATTACTTTGTGATTTTTGTATGTATCTATGTAGGTGTGTGTATATATATATTTTTTTAATATACTTTATTTATGTAAATAATTAAGTTTGTAATAATTCAATCAATTTAATGTATTCTGACCAGAAGAGCTATATTTATTTGTAACATCAATGTTGTTCTTAAGAGACTATGTCCCAGAATAAAGTTCATTTTTCTATTCTATTCTATTCTATTCTATTCTAACAATACTCTACAATGCTATATACAAGTTGTACTATACAACTATATTTACTACAGTATAGTACTATACCCATTTTTTGTTGTCAATTGAAGTCTTTATTTATTTATTATTTGAGTATTGTGATGGCAGGCTAACAATAGGATAAAAAAGGGAAATTTAAATAACACCTCCTATTTGCTTATTTCTTTCCAAACATAGCATCCATTTTGGATGCTAAGAAAAAAGATCCCTGGCAGGTACCTATCAGGTAATAATATAGATAAAAACGGCTCAGTTAATGTTATGACCTGAGGGAGGAAGGAGCTGCTGTCTGAACATGGAGAATATAGTTAGCCTGCATATTGTTTGTATGATGTTTGTAAGTTATAATTATAATTAAAAAAGTTAAAAATAAATATGTGCCTGATTGTCAAGAACCCATACCAAACCCAGAGAGTAAAATGAATTTTAATGAAGTAAATATTGTGTGAATTGATTTTTTCTTAAAAGAATATTAATTAAAAATAAATTATTATAATATATACAATACTATACTACACTATATACTAGTTCTACTATACAACTATATATACAATATTATACTGCACTATATACTAGCTGTACTAAACAACTATATATACAATACTATACTACACTATATACTAGTTGCACTATACTACTAAATAGACTATACTATACTGCACTATATACTAGCTGCACTATACAACTATATAGACTATACCATGCTATACTATACTGCACTATATACTAGCTGTACTAAACAACTATATATACAATACTATACTACACTATATACTAGTTGCACTATACTACTAAATAGACTATACTATACTGCACTATATACTAGCTGCACTATACAACTATATAGACTATACCATGCTATACTATACTGCACTATATACTAGCTGCACTATACAACTATATAGACTATACCATGCTATACTATACTAGCTGTACTATAAACATAAAACTATATGTACTAATACATATACTAGCTGACTATCAACTAGACTATACCATGCTATACTATACTAGCTGTACTATACAACTATATAGACTATACCATACTAACTATACATGCACTATATACTAGCTGCACTATCAACTATATAGACTATACCATGCTATACTATACTAGCTGCACTATACAACTATATAGACTATACCATGCTATACTACACTAGATGTACTAAACAACATATATACAATACTATACTGCACTATATATAGCTGCACTATAAACTATATAGACTATACCATGCTAACTATACTATAAGAAATAACTATATCATGCTATACTATACAACAATTTATACTATACTAACAACTATTTATACTATACTATACTATACTTTATATTTTTATTTGGAATTTAAAATTAAATTAAATTAAAAATAGTTTTATTGAAACGAGAAAAATATTTTTTTTTGGTGGTTTAGGTGTGTAGTTCTATCGAATAGTGTAGACATTAAGCAGATAAGAGTGCCCCCACTGCCCTCAGGACAGTACCGTTGGAAGCAGCAAGCCACAAGTACCTATTTATCGACTGGCGCCTTCTTCTACCAATTTCTCGATGAGTAAATAATTTTGTTGCCTTCTTGAAGATCGCCGTCCTTTCATAGAGAGTCCCCTACTCATCGTACGGAAGCTGCGTTATAGTCTGGACCAAAGTTGAACAGTTCATAGACAAATAATTATAATTGATCATTTTTTCCCCCTCATTATATTTACTATTTTTTTTCTTTATACTTATATATAGATAGATAGATCTAGGCAATACTGGAGGGATACTGGAAAGCAGCAGCATCACTCTAAGATGTTCTTGGAAGGACCCTGCAAAGAGAGAAGTTGTGCACTACTCTCAATGGAGAGAATTACCCTAAGGAGGGTGACAGGACTGTACACAGGACACGGTCAGCTTAACAGGCATCTCCATAATATGGGTTGGTGGCCTCTCCTACTTGCAGATTCTGCAACAAGATAGATGAAACTGCATATCATGTGGTTGTCCAGAGATTGCCAGGAGATGGTTTTACCATTTTGGTAGCGACCGCATTATAGATCCCAAGTTGTGTAAACTGATTAACCCCTATCATTTGGTCAGATTCACCAAGGCACTAGGCCTGTATTAATGGAAGAATGGACGGTGCACAATAAGCCTAATAATAGGCTGTAGTGTATAAGACAAGGCGGAGAAAAAATAAAATAAAATAAAAAAATGGGTACTTACTTAGGAAGTAATTCATCTCTAACATGGCTCGGAAAATCAGTTGTGTTACCCAATGCCATGGATGTACTGGGACATACTTAGGACTCTCGGAATCTATAGCATACCACACACACGCATATGTAGGTGCGTGTTTGTATAAAAGTTCTACCCTATGCCAGAATAGAGACACCTAGAATCTGCATACCAACGTTCTGTGGAAAAAAATAAAGCAGGCAAATGGAACGATTATATCGATAAGACTCAAAGAGTACATCAGAAGTGTAATAAAGAATGATAGCTTCGGCAATAGTAGAGTTTATCAGAATAACAGTGATCAACTTAAAAAACATTATACCTGGTACAATGTGGGTAAAGACTCGGTCAAAACCAGAAAATTACTATGAATGCATCAATAAGTTAACTTATTTTAAAAACAAAATAATATTACAAAAGAAAAGAAAACAATCAAAACTGATTAAATCAAATTATTGTTAGCATAAGCATGAATTAATAAATAAAGCAAGACAAATAAAAATAAAAAAATCGAGAATCTCTGTAGCCCATGAAAGGTCTTGGGCTTCGTACATACAGAGACTTGCACAGTTTCAAACCTAAACATGCACCTTGAAGGAGGTGATTTTGCCAATTTGGGTGCTCACTTTGAGAAGATGGGTGAGCCAAGTCCTCTCCTCTGGGTTTAGTGAGTTAGCTGAAATTATACAATGTTAAAATCTTTCTATTTAGACTCCTCACCTCTCTAGGTACCACCCGGGTGACATAGATGAAGATGGCCATGATGGCAGAGACAGCCAGAGAGAACTGAACCTCGAAGAGCAGAAGATATGTTGTCCGGCGGCTGAGAAGGAGGAGGGCGATGCAGGACTGGAAGAAGCAGCAACAACAGGCGACCGGAACCAACAAGGGGTAGCTATCTCTCGGCTGCTGCCCTGCCTTCTACATTTACGTAAAGCAAAATATTCTAAACATTGCAACTAATTGTATCCAAGTGTTAATGCAGCTAATGTAAATATGACACACTCCATATAACTTCCATCCTTTCACCTAGCTATAGAGATGAAAAAGATTTGTTGACTTATTTATTGATTTATTTAAAGACGATTGGGACTAGGGAAATTGTATTAATATACTCCTTGTATATTCATTTAATAATCACTTGGGCCGAATCCCCAATTATCAGTAGGTGTTGTGCCACACTGTTATGCTCTCATGATCTCTAGTACCATTTATGCTAACTACATGGCTATTTCTATAAAGAAGGTTATATTTCTTGTCTTATGTTTATTGAATTTTAAAATGTTTCATAGCTTCCAAGTTGATTATTTTTCAAATTTCTTATTACTAATATAAAAGAAATATTATATTATAAATTAAATTAGCTAGTAAGATTGAAAATTTATCTATTCCAAGTTGTATTATTTTAGTATAATTTTAATTACAACAAAGCCTTAACATGAGCTGAAAAAGATCTATTAAGTTTTCTTTTTTCTTTTGAGTAAGTACAAAAAAAAAACAGATTCAATCTAATTAGGAAGCAGTAATGATTATATTAATCCCAAGGAATAAAATTTTTACAATGAATTCAAACAACTTTATTTGGCAGAAGCAGAGGAAGATTTTTATTTTCTTGGATTAAATTGTCTTCACTGTATGTTTTATCATAAGCAGACCTTGTAGAGATCCCTCCCGATCCTCAAAATATATTCTAGGATAGCTAAATGAAGAGCACAGCTCCACAAACTTCACTACATTCCATATTACACATTTACAACTGATTAAACATGTAAATTAGTCTATCAAGTGAACTTCAGTATTATTAAGCTCAAGAGATGGACATTAAACCACCAAAACGTTATAATAAAAAATAGGAATGAGAACTAATCGAGAAATAACTATTAACTTTATTTTTATAACTAATAGATCATTAATTGCTTCTATTCCTTTCATTTGAGGAATGTTCAATGATGTAATGGAAAATTAGAATCCATTAATGTCAGCTATTTGCAAATACTACAGATAAAAAAATTAACTATTAATAGAGTTTTTGTCTCCTCCTCTCTCCTACAAATAGGTAGTTAGTTCAGTTAGATTATACAAATAAAATACAATTATATTCTTTCTTCAAATATGAATATTGATAATTGAGATATTGAATATTGATTGTTTTATTGCTTGCTAAGATGTTTGAAGAAAAACTGTAATTTTTATTGTAACGATTGTAGCAAGTCAAAAAGGACTCAGTATTCTTTATATTTGGAGATACAATAATACATTACCACTCAATTTATTAAATAACTTTCATTTTATCTTTTAATTAGTGATCAAAGTTTTAAATAAAAAAGTATTATCATATCTGCTATTAGTCAAATTCATAGATACTAAAATCTTCCTTCACAACCCAAAGAGTCTACAATATTAGCTAAGCCACCATTGGGAACAAAATCAAAACTATTTATAAACGTATTTTTCATCATTAAAATGGATTCTGAACAAACTTCTGATTCGCTGATATTAATTTAAGTGTATATACATCAGATATAATGCTGGTGAAGAGGAGCGCATAAAGACCAGGTCTATCACAGGCACAGCGACAGGAGTCTGACGCCAGGGGGACTTGAAGGCAGGAAGTGGTATCCCATTCGGATCCGATAGCCTCAGCCCGAGCGCACGTAATGTTCCACTTGTTTCTCTCCTGACTATTCAATAACAGTGCCAGATCTAGCTCGACTTTACCATTCCCGTTAGTCAAAATACTAATCAGATTTGACTGTATCTCGTAGAGTAGTTCACTACCATCTGCTGTAATAAAATTTTGTTTTAATTCTCTCAAATATATAGTCAAGAGTATCAAAATAAAGAAAATGATATGCCATTGTCATTGGTTACCTCAGAATCTGGGAAGACAGGGCAGGCAAGAACTTTGATATGTTTCTATAATTGATTATAGCAATGTTCATTCGATTTCTAATCTTCAAGACAATATTAGCTCTGTACCAAGGTGGATAGCTACAACAAAGGTAATGCAGTAATCTGCCATGATAAATAGTAAATAATAGGCAATCCATTCCAAAATATATCTGTTGCTATGTTTAATAACATGTATTAGTAAAAGAAAACAAAAATAATTTCATCAAATACCCAAATGAAGCTTAGTTCTAGAAGGAAGCGTTCATACCCGTTGATCGTTGGAATGTAATACTTTAGAGAGCCTCCATAATCGACTTTCTGATGTCAATGACCATCTCATCGTAGCGTAAGGAAGCAGTTGTTGCGTTGAGGTGGCGAGCCCACACCTGAGACCACTGCTCTATCACCCTCTGCACTCTTTCAACTTTCTGAAACATAACTTTTTGTAGAGGGAGAAACGCACCTAGTTGTGTCATAAATACTGTTACCAAAGTTGAACTTTGTTCACCTCATTTTATTCACCTCTATCAGATTATTTCCTTTACATGTCACAGTAATAATTACGATTATTTGTATTTTTCTTTTGCTTAGTTAATATGGAATAGGATGATAAAGAAAACTGAACAGCTGTGGCCGCCTTACAAAAAGTAGAAAAATGTAGGCAAGAGATTTGCTTTGATACACTTTGAAACCTTAGGGTACCAGCTGAATAAATGGATATAATGGAAACCTATCTTTATGTGACAGACCTCGACAAGGGTGTCCTGGCACTTTGAAAATGGCAAATACAGTGCAAACAAATCAAGTGCCGGAAAATGGGAATCTCTGTCAGATCACTGTCTCGCATAGTAAGAAGTGACCTTACTACGAGTGTACTTCGAAGAATGACTGGAAAAAGGCATAACTACTTCTCTAAAACAAATTATAGTGGATAGATGCAAAGTGCTACTTGGCTGTTACACTAATGGTCTTTATCAAAAGATTTGGTTTAGTGAGGAGAAAATTTTTAAAATACATGAAAAATTTAACCAAAATTATGATGTGTTTGCATACAGCTCTAAAGAAGCCCAGAAAGTCATTAGAAGAGAGGAAAGACATCGTCACACTTTTTCATTGATGGTTTGGTAAGGAGTTGGCTTTGATGGCACCGCAAAGCTCTGTTTTTGTGAAAACAGTTGAAAACGATCAGGACGATATTTTGGAACCTACTGTCAAGCCACTAAATGATATTCTGTTTGCCCAAAGTCAGTGGGTTTTCCAGCAGGTGTCCACTCCAGCTAGCAAGACCAGATCAAATCAGCAGTGGCTGCAATAGGACATTCCAGCTTTGGTCTTTGGCTCGGATTGGCGATTGGGAAACCTTGAGCTCAACCAGTAGATTACCGGCTTTGGTCCAAACTGGAGAGGAAGGCATGCCACAGAGCACACCATAACTTGGAAAGCCTTAAGCAATCTCTGGTCCAAACAGTTGAGCGCTTTCCTCAAGAAGTGCTGCATGCTGCTATTGATGGCTGGCCGCGGAGATTAAATGGTTGCGTCAAGGCAGAAGGGGGGCATTTTGAGTAATTTATTTTTTGTTTTAGTCTATTGATTTAAACTTTATTTTCTAAAAACGTTTTTGAAAAAGTTGATTTTTCTGTTGAAATCTGTATCTATTTCATTGTAACAATATTTATGACAGGACTAGGTACAATTTATAAAAGGTTCTCTATAAGATTAAAAAGAACCAAAGCATCAAGTGTTCGATGATGTTGCAAAAGTAATTGGATTAATTGGGTAGCCACTTTAAAGAGGTTGGGTATGCCTAAGGAGGGTCTCCCTACCCTAGGGGCTATCTGCGATACTATGCGGCTACCAACTACCTATGCCTTGTAAATCTGTTTTACCAAATAATAATCAAAATCAAATACTCTCTCTATACCCACAAAAGTCAAAATCATATAATAATATTATTATTTTACCTCAGAAAGAATATATTTAAAGATATTACCTCAATATGAATAAATGAATGGGGAATGAGACAGAAGCAAGTCCACATTGGCATAAAATATTTTTGTGACATTAAGTACTTCCTCAGAGGTAAAAGTGAGGTTGACAAAAGCGGTAACATCCGCCAGGAAATCGACAAGTGGTTCCCCTTCACCGCGGTACAGAGGTCTTGAGTGGAGCCAGGAGTGAAGATCTGATAATAACGTCCAAAGGTTTGTTTTCAGTGCACCCCGGCTAATCACCTGAAACTGAAATACTATATTTTATAAATCATAATTAAACTGTTAAGTTGACCATTGAGAATATTAGATGAGACAGATGGTTGGGGGTGAGGTCATAAAAAAAAAAAATTTACTCTAATAATTAATACTTATTGTAATTGTGTGCTGACGTTTCGGCCAACATTGCAGGCCTTTGTGAGGGCTAAGACCTGACCTATTATTAATTTTCTCATTGCATTGATCGCTATCTTATTTCTCTCAGCCCTGATGAAGGCCCATTATGTATATACATTATGTTTCTCTTAGCCCTGATGAAGGCCCATTATGTATATACATTAGGTTTCTCTTAGCCCTGATGAAGGCCCATTATGTATATACATTAGGTTTCTCTAAGCCCTGATGAAGGCCCATTATGTATATACATTATGTAGGCCGAAACGTCAGCACACAATTACAATAAGCATTACTAATTAGTGTAAATTTTTTTTTTTTTTTTTTATGATGGCACTCAAAACCATCTACCTCACCTATCTATTTTATAAATCATGTAAAATTTAAAACTCCATTCGCCAGCCTTTTTCTAAGTGATATATAAAATAATGAAATACTATAAATATGTGAAATTATTTATTGTACATCCTGGTTCCCAGCAGGGCTAGTAGATGTACACTGCTAGCTGGGATTAACGACCCTCTAGCCCTGAGTTGAATACACAGTGCACAAATACACAACTGTACAGTACACTACCCACATACACTGATACCAAGGACAGTACACTACGCACGTAAACTGAAACCAAGGACAGTACACTCAGCACGTACACTGATACCAAGGACAGTACACTATGCACGTACACTGATTCCAAGGACAGTACACAACTCAGATCATCTCTCCTGAGAATAAACAATGCCAGGAGTGTAGCTGTAGCTGGCAACCATGGAAACCATTTGCCTAAAGGTAACATGGCCTCCTTTGCTACACCAATCGTCCATAGGGAGTGCTAGGAGTAACAGTGGGTCAAAGAAAGCCGTAACCAGCCTCAATTCTTCAATGACCTGAAACACATAATTGAAAAAAGTTGAGGCAGAAATGTTATTATAATGGGAGATTTAAATGCAAGAACTGGATGTGACCACAGAAGAGCCCATTGAAGCATGGCCTCCATGGTGGTGAAAGAATAATTACCAACAATGGAAGGCGTCTAATGGAATTTTGCATTGACAATGATCTTGTCATAGGCAATACCTTCTATTTGCATAAAGTGGTCCATAAGATAACCATTTTAGCACAGGAAGGAAAAGTTAACAGTGTGATTAAATAATTTTTGTATACCAAGAAAATTAGAAGATTCTTCAAAGACAACAATGTAATTCGTGGTCTGGAAATCAGTAAGAACACATGCTGGTCGCAGAATTCCTTCTACAAAAAAGCCTCAGCCCAAAGCTTATGAAAGGATTGAAATAACAGCTGCAATATATTGGGTAAAGAATGCATTATGAGAACAAACTATACTTTAATGAAGGCTTAGACGAACCTGAAAGCCGCCATATATGTCCATATCAGTGACTAAAGTATGTGGTGTGAAGGTGTAAGTCAAAAGGAAACGTTCAGGCTTGTAGGGTGAAGAACTTAGAGCTGTTGTAAAGGAGAGAAGATCATTTGGAAAATGTTCTAAAGCATCTATGAACAACCCAAACTTGCAAAAACAAGGTTAAGAGTTTTGTCAATCGCTTGATACTGATCATATATAGAGGGAATATGAAGCTTTTCTGGAAAAATCAACAATCTGAGTGGGAAAGGCAAAACTAGTAAGGAAATATAAGAATGAGGAGAGAAGAAAAAGAATTGCTGGAGGTAAGGCAGTGTAGCTATCATTCAAGATAGAAGGCAATCAGGATGGGATGAAAGGGGGGATATAATGAAAAAACTCCCTCCCCCCCCCCCCCCCCAGCACCGAGACTTGAACTCCAAATTATTATATCTTCGATTTCGTCAATCAGGTTTCTGAGCAACAGGCGCTAACCTGCTGAGCCACTCTGCTCACTCACGGCTGTAATGATTACTCACATCAGCCATAATCCGTTCCAAGAAGTCAGAAATGCATTTTGAATAGTCAGGCTCCTCCCAGTCAGCTTCCCCAGGCCTGATTGGCAGACAGTACCTTGTGCAGTAGCCAATGTACCTACCACAAACAAGGAACAGCATTAAAATTAATTAATTTTTTTTTAATATATTTTCCTAGTACTATTTAGCTTGTTTGAAACCTGGATGGACATTCCGCCATTGCTACTGAGCCAGGAGAGGTAGCCTTCCATATTATTCCAGACTCTTCGTGTTCTTTACAAGAACCAGGAGCAAGCAAATCAATGGCAACACTTTTCTCCCTCATACCTGACTTTGCCTGAGCATGGCATGTGTACCTAACACTTTTCTGAAAAATATGTAACATACTGTTTTTTTATTATCGTATATACAACACATTTTAATCGAGAAACATTTGAATGATTCTAAAGATCTTCAAACATAATGAAACAAATAACAATGATAAAGTAAACATACCTGAATATTTTTGATGCGTAGGATAGAGCCCCAAGGTTTTAGGTCTTCCCAAAATTCCGAGCTGGGATTCAGTGGAAACAACTTTTTGTCTCGTGTCCAAGAATAAGAAACCTTCTGGTTGGTAGAGACGCATGTAATATCAACACTATCTCCCTAATTAAAATGTAATATTTAGAAAATAAAGTTTTAAAAACAAATAAAATAATTCGATAAAGTTTATCACTCAATTTATAACAATAAGAGGACATAATAAAAACTCTTCATACTTTTTATAATTTTATATAAATGAGGCAATGAAGTAATGAATTAACTTAAGGTGTAAATAATTTATATTTCTTTTATCAAATTAAAATTTTTAAAAATTTAAAAACCAATTCAACAGTAATTAGTCATCAGTAAGAAAAAGAATAGAAAATAATAACATAACAAGGAACAGTAACCAATTGATTTGACAATAATTAGAATTATTTTACAAATTGAATTTTAATTCATTTTTTCTTAATGAAAATAATTAATTAATTAATGTGAGTAATAAAAGCCTGAGCTATAAAATGAAATGGAGATGAAAAGAGTTGTCATGACATTATGATGCAACACAATAAGCAACAATATATACAACACCATATGATGCAACACAATAAGCAACAATATATACAACACCATATGATGCAACACAATAAGCAACAATATATACAACACCATATGCAACACAATAAGCAACAATATATACAGCACCATATGATGCAACACAATAAGCAACAATATATACAACACCTTATGATGCAACACAATAAGCAACAATATATACAACACCATATGCAACACTATGTACAATATTTTATGAAGCACAATATACAATACTGTATGCAACACTTTATGCAATAGTTTGAGAAAATTATAAACAGAATTTATTATTTTTTATTAAATGCCTTATGACTAAGATTAGAAGAAATTGTAAACAATAAAACTCCTCAGAAGAAAACCCTACTTTATCTTGAATTGAAAAATGTTAATTAAAAAAAAAAAGTGAAGTATAAAAGGGGTTTTTTATATTCTATAAAATATAATTGTTTGCATGAGAGATACAAGAGCTGTGTTGGAATACATTATAATATTAAGTAATATAACATTTATCATGGAGTCCATACTTTTTTGACAGAGATAGACATCGGTGATACTAAGACGTGGGGGAGCCCTTGCACTTGGAGATAGTAGGACTTGCACTCTTGTATTCCCCAGTCGGTCACCTGGCAGGTATATCGTCCCTCATCGATTACCTTTGCTGCGTCTATACCCAGGATCGCAGTGTACTCCTCCTCTGAGTTTTTAGGCAGGTAATGTATCCACACCTCTCTAAAATATAATAACGATATTAAATTTTTAAAAATAGGTTATTTTCTTGTAACATTCTTATTTCTAAATAAGAAACAGTTTTTGTAATACTGTGCGTATTATAAAAGAATTAGCGAAATCGGTCAAGCCGTTCATGTGTGGTGCAATCACAAAGGGAAAAAGCAATTAATTTATATATTATAATATGCTTATTTTTAAAATAATATTCTTTTAAGAAAAAATTATTTCACACAATATTTACTTAATTAATATTCAATTTATCTCTCAGGGTATGATATGGGTTCTTGACAATCAGGCACATAATCTTTTATATAACTTTTTTAATCATAATAATAACTTACAAAAATAACACAAACAATATGCAGGCAGGCTAACAATGTTTCTTCATATTCAGACAGCTGCTCATCACCCCAACTCCCCTGAAAACTGACTATCCTCCAGGTATCTCTTCAGGTACCTTTTTTACCCTATCCTACCTGCCAGGGACCTTTTTTCTTAGCATCCAAAATGGTTGCTATGTTTGTAAACAAACAACCAAATAGGAGCTGTTTTTTAAATTTAAATTTTACTTTTATCCTATAGTTAGCCTGCCTAAAGCAATTATCAAATAATAAATAAATAAATACTAAAATTATAAAAGATGAGTATATTACAATATATATATATATATATATATATATATATATATATATATATATATATATATATATATATATATATATATACCCATTTTTTTAATAAAGTATATAATTAATTATTATTTATTAGTTAAATATTATATGAGGCAGGCTAACGATCAGATTAAGAGTAAAATTTAAATTTAAATTAACAGCTCCTATTTGGATGTTTGTTTCCAAACATAGCATCCATTTCTGATGCAAGGGACAAACCCTAGGTAAAAGGGCAGGTAGAAAAAAGGTTAGTCAGTCAGAGTTGGGGTTCAGACCTAAAAGGAGGAGGATCTGCTGTTGCCTGTTGAATCATTGTTAGCCTGAACATGTATTATTTTATCATTATAAGTAAAAAATTAAAAAAAAAAAAAAAAGAATAATGAGCCTACAGACCAAGAGAGTGAAGAGTTTAAAAGAGAAACAGTACACCTATTTATACAGAAGAACTTATATTAATGACTAGTCTCTGTAATGTTATGATTGAACAGGCCCAGGACAAGAACTTAATAACTAACTCTATTGGTGTGAAGGAAAGTGTCAACATCAAAGAAGATGAAATTTGTGTTGTTAAACCCAGTGTCAGCAAATACTTAACATTCAGAACTTTTATAAGCTCCTTAAGTCCCCAAAATTAACCTCAGATGGTATTTAATAGGTTAAACATTGTAAATAATCCGAAAATTGGTTTCTTCATCTTCTATAATTGTTTGTTACCAATTGTAAATTTATTTAATCAAAACAGGGATGTGCCAACCGAGCATATCATCACCAAAATTTTAAAATATAAATTTTATAATTGTTACATGGTCTTGGATCATGTTAGGAATGATCGGACACCATATTATTTTTGGACACGGCAATCTTTATCCTTTTCTAGGGGATAAAAAGGGATGATTAGCGCTCCCTCTGTCAGATGAGCTAAAAATTGGCCAGCCTGAGCCATGTTCAGGCTGAATCATACTGTAATTATTTATAAATAAATTGTAAAAAATGTTAATTACTGCTGAAGTTTTTTCAAATTTATATTTACGTAAGTTCACAACTTGATTAGCTAAAAATTTATTTTCAATTGTCAGCCTAAAACAATATGGAACCATATTTTATTATTGGTGTCTTGGCAAAAGTTTTTTTTTTTAATTTGTTACCCTGTTATTTGGTAGATAATTTTTTCTGAATTATTTTTTTATATGCACCTAGACTTGTTTGTAGGTAAAATTTAATTATACAGTTTATTATGAAGATGGTCCGGTTTTTTCTCTTAAAATAAGTTATATTTTAAGAAATTATGCAAATTATTGCACAGTGCTTTTTTATTTACTAATTATATTATGGTATTATGTTTTATCATACTACATAGCTGTGTAACTTATATATATAGTTATCAAGTAATGAAATAGGTAAATAACCAATTTATGCTTAAGAAAAATTGGAAATCACTACTGAATCTTTTTTTTTTTTTTTTTTTTTTTTTGTAGAAAATTTAATTACTTATCAAAGAGTGGTGATGAAAAGCCTTGGTATTCCAAAAGCGGTCGACAGAGAGATTTTTGTATTAAATATTTGGATTATACATCTTAAAATGAGAAACCTTAATTTTTGAGGTTAGATTAATTTATTTTATTTTTCGTGGTCAATTACAAAGGTTCATTATTGAAAATAATATACCAAAAATATATCGATGTAAAAAAACATTTAATCAGCCGCTATTTTAAAAGATATCAAATTTATGCCAAATTTAAGAATAAATCAGTCCAGTAGTTTTGGAAAAAGCTGAGGATGACGTTCGGTGGACAGACTGATTTTTTTATTTCAATATTTGGATTATATTTATCTTGAAACTGAAAACAAAATGTTTTGAGGAGAGGTTATTTATTAATTTATCTTGGATGTATTAAAAAAAATAAATAAGAAAAGTATACCCTAGGCCTTTAGATGGATCAATGAGATGTCCATCCTTGAACCAATTAATTCCATCTCTTCAGAGCCTCCGGCAACGCAGGAAAAAATCACTTGCTCATTTTCAAAAACTTCCCAGTTGTTAACTTGGATTTCCTGAAAAATGGTAGAATTATATTGATTTAAAATGTATACAAAAAAAAAAAGTTAAGAATGGTCCATATAATTTATGAGAATTGTAATTCACAAAACATTTAAAAATCAAGCCTTTTGAAGTAATTTTTAGCGTTCCTCTGCTATATTTTTTGATTATATAGAAACGCTAGTTTTAAGGAGTTATACGATTTTTTTTTTAAATTACTGTTTTTTTTCTTTTTAAATATCCCTTTTATTTTTATTATTGTCCTTATATATTTTTAAACTTTTTTTTTGTGGCATGCATTCATCTAGAGATCAATTATTAGGCTTTCTAAGTTGCTAATTTACATCAACATCGAAAATCTGTTAAAAAAAAAACCCTTAAATTTTAGAAGACTTTTAATTCCATTGATGGACCATTAGAGGAAAAATATTGGATATTATTTTGATATATCCTAACCATCTTAGTTTGGACACATCAAAACAATGTTGGAAAAAAGATTATAAAAAACAACGATATAATTGAAAGTAGAAGGAACGAGGAAAAGAGAAAGACAGAAAGGGAAATGGACAGTTGATGAAAAGGAAGTGGAAGAAGAAGGCCTAGTGAAGCAAAGCCCCGCTTGGAATAGGAAATGGTTGAAACAGTTTTCACAAGATACCTGAATCGATAACATACATATTATCAACAAATCGCTCACTATATATGGATATATTTACCTTTACTCTCAGCCCTTGTTCGTGGTGCAGGAGTACGGGAAGGTCGGAGAGGGACACCTCACCAATCTTTCGGGTTTCTGACAAGTAGAGCTGCGCCAGGCGGACCTTGTCCAGGTCGAGGAGGTCGCCGAAGAAGTGAAAGCTCAGCTGTCCGGATTCACTGAGAAGCAATTCAATTTTGATTGGTGTTGCAAGAATACTTTTTAGATGCAAGGAAAGGTTTGGTACTCACCTTACGTTGAGGATCTTCAAGTCTTCCAATCGGCTCAGTGAGGACGCTCTCAGCAGATTCTGGATCTGAAAAATAATAAGTAGCAATGTCACCTTGGATTCCTTATAGGCCAAAAAGGGAAGACACTAAGCCACATCTACACCCTCATGTCCTTCCTTTGCTTAGCCTTTGGGCCCTCGGTGTAAGGGGGACTACTCTCTGGGAAGAGCGGGATGAGGCTAGAAACATCAACATCAACGGCTTCAAAATGTCTGAAGCATGTGATGAAATATATTTTTTTAACGTTTCTGAAATGATATTGAAAAATGTTTTAATAAATAAATATTACTTGAAGTGACTTAGATAAGAGCTATGAGATATAAGATATAATTAGCTAAATATTACAATATATATATATATATATATATATATATATATATATATATATATATATATATATATACATATATACATATATATTTAGGACACACAAAAAGGGTGTTACGAGGTAGATTATCTTAAGGAAGATTTCGGTTCGTTCAAAACATCGATTAGATATCTTGGGGTGCAGATTGATGCCAGGCTTTGATTTGTTGAACGCTTGCAGAAAGTTAGTACTAGAGGAATGCAAATGGTTAATGAATTGACCAGGATCATGCCAAATATTGACCAGGATCATGCCAAATATTGACCAGGATCATGCCAAATATTGACCAGGATCATACCAAATATTGACCAGGATCATGCCAAATATTGGTGCACCAAAGAAAAATTAAAGAGAGTTTTAGGCTAATGTAGCCACTTCCACGCTTTTGTAGACAGCACCGATCTGGCTAAAATTCTGTCGAGTGCAGTCATATGTCCGAAATGTTATCAGTGTGCATTGATGGTGTGTTCTGCGTGTCGCTTGAGCTTTTCACACCGTGTCCTACGATGCTGTATGTGTTACCAGAGGCATGCCTCCGATTGATCTTTTGGCAGGCGAACCCAGAAGGATCTACCAAAGAAAACGAGAAGAGGCGGATGCTCATTGGGCTACTTTAGCGAAACAAGAGAGAGGTCATACTCTTGAAATATGGCAGGGATGCTGGAACGCCTCATCTTCTGGAAGATGACCTACCTTCTGATATATCGTCTTGGATATCTCGGAAACATGGAGATGTAGATTACTACCTCACTCAACTGCTTAAAGGGACATCATTACTTAACCCGCTTCAAAATGGAGGATATTTTATCGAACCTATAAATTCAAAAACATACATTCTTCCTTTGTTCAGGAATTGTTCCAGAAAATTTAGATCCAGATGCTAAATTCGGAACGTAACCACCCCCAGAAAACTTAATCACTTTGATGATGACTAGTCAGGAGAGTTGGAGCGCTGCAGTTGGCTATGTAGCACAAATCGTTAGAAGGCTCAGAGCACAGGAGCAAGGGAGGAGAGGTGGGGCATTGGCCTAGCCTAAATGAGATGTCCAGAAAACAAGAAGGCATTTAGCCCTTCTTCAAGGCAAAGTAATGTTTGATAGCGGTTCCGTGGGGTGGTTAAGACGAATTGGGAGGTAAGTCTTAGTGAGCAGCAAGTCACAGTTGTGTGACTTGATTGATGCACTTTTTCTCATGAAAAATTTTTCCCTAATCAGAAAAAACAAAACAAAAAAAACAGTATATATATAAAGTATTTAGATACCTGCTCTTCGAGATATTGGTTAAACTGGCTCCAGGAATGGTCGGCCATTAGTGATGTAGCATTGCCTAACCCCAGGGTCATGATGTACCTCCACCGGTCTGAAACATTAACAAGGGTTAATGGCCCAGTACTTGGTAGCAACGGTGCATTTCACAGGGGTTATCTATTCGCTAATAAACATTACTAAAAACTATCCCAACAAACATTGTTTTCCCATTGTATGTGTATAAATAGTTATGTATCAGAAAGTAGCATTTTATCCCATGTTAATCACTCCTAATTGCCTTGAATTTTCTCAGTTCTTGGCGAATCACGAAAATATCCTTTTGGTTAAAATGGAGGGAAATATCAGCGAGATGAAGTTAGCATGAAGCTCAAGTGATAGCTCCAATGACAATACTCAGCTCCACGAAAGCTCCGACTTAATCTGAATGATGACTATTCCATTCCGAAAAACTTTTTTTTTTTTTTTGAATCACCAAGAACTGCGATAATCCAAGGAAACCAAGAATGGCAAACATGGGATAAAATGCTATTGGGTTGTGTCATATGAAATGTCCGTTTTCAAGGTAAAGGATTTTTATTAAAAATACGATATGAAAACAAGATAATTTTATTCGAAGTATTTATCTTCTTTTTCTACACATTTTTCCCAACGTGACACCAACTTTTTTATCCCCGAACTGAAAAACACTAAGCTTTGACCTGAAACAAAATCTGAAAACGCACTTTTCACCTGATCATCATTTTCAAACAGTTTTTTTTTTTTAAGAAGTTATCTAAATTCCTGAACAGGTGGTAATCTGTTGGAGACAAGTCGGGAAAATATGGTGGGTGCGGAAGAACTTCGTAGCCCAGTTCTTTCAATTTTTGCAAGGTATGTTTTGAAACATGGGGTCTTGCTGCCGCTCAGTGAAATCATGGTAGGTACCCATGTATCGAGCTTTTTTACTTTCCCAATACACTTTAAATGTCTGGAAACGGTAGATGCACTTGCATTTAGTTGTGCTGAGAGTATCCTCTACTGTATGTTTGAGGACATCGTTGTCTATTACGGGCGGAGGTCTTCCTCGGGGCAAGTTTTCCAAGTCGGTATCCCCAGCTGAAAACTTAGCAAATCAACGGCGAATGGTCCGTTCATTAACACTCCCTTCCCCAAACGCCTTGCAAATATTTCTAGCGGCCTCAGCTGCTGAATGGCCGAGGTTAAACTCGTACAAAAATATTACTCGAAAATCGCGTGTTTCCATGTTCATATTTGGAGGTATACTAAAAAGTGGGTAATTGATTGGGAAGCTAATGTTTATAATACAAAGGTAGAGGATTAGATATGTAAACATTCGGAAGAAAACAACAGAGACCTGCAAAATCCTTTATATATATATATATATATATATATATATATATATATATATTATATATATATATATATATATATAATATATAATTTTGTTTTAAATAATTCGGGTTTTGGGTCATTAAACTATAATTAAATATAATTAAATAGTTTAATGACCCAAAACCCGAATTATTTAAAACAAAATTATAATATAAAAAAAGGGTCGATGAATTAATTTCTTGTTATATATATATATATGTATATTGATTTATAATATTTTATTTTTTAAAAGAAATAATATTTAATTTTTAAATGAAATGAATGGTAATTTTAGGGTTTTTCAAATTAATAACTCTGAGTCTTGCCTAAGGTTAAAAACAAACTTATATTCTAGAAGAAATATACTACAATATCTCAATATATAAAAACATTATAAAATATCTGATTAGCTGTTTTCAGTTGATTCTCCATTCATATTTTTCAAAGTGATGTCTTCAAATTCCTTAATTTCAACGTATTAGTGCACTAATGATGGTTTGAAATCACAATGATTTGATGGTTGGTTGCATAATCCAATCAACATCTTCAACGTCTTGCTTCATCCATGGCTCACAACAAAGAGAGATTTCCAATTCCTCGCACTCGTCAACCATTCCGATCGCCTGTCGACCACACAAGAGCGGCCATTGCCGGAAAAACACCGTATACCACGTTCTCCATCGCGCATTTTTATTCCTTTTTCTCATTGGCCAATCACCTCGTGCCTTCTTGATCTTCCTTAATTCATTTTTCTCATATGCCAATCACTTGGCGCCTTCTTGATCTTCCTCAATTGTTATTATTTCTGCCTATTTAATATATCACAATATATATATATATATATATATATATATATATATATATATATAATATATATATATATATTATAGTATACTACTATTTACTAAATTAAAATTCATTTAATCTCAGGGGTGGGTACTTGACAATCAGTCACAATTTATATTTACTTTTTATTTATATAGCCCAAATTTTTCAGATATAGCTATATTATGCTGTGGGCATAATATTGGTCGCCGTAAGCCATTAACCATTGCTTCCAGTTGCTCCATCTTGACAGGCCAGTAATGCTGAACTTTCCTCTGTCATTGGTCGCCGTAAGCCATTAACCATCGCTTCCAGTTGCTCCATCTTGACAGGCCAGTAGTGCTGAACTTTTCTCCTGTCATAGGTCGCCGCAAGCCATTAACCATCGCTTCCAGTTGCTCCATCTTGACAGGCCAGTAGTGCTGAACTTTCTCGTGTCATAGGTCGCCGCAAGCCATTAACCATCGCTTCCAGTTGCTCCATCTTGACAGGCCAGTAATGCTGAACTTTCCTCTGTCATTGGTTGCCGCAAGCCATTAACTATGGCTTCCAGTTGCTGACCTGTGCAGACGATCTTCCTTCCCACTCCCATTGGAGAGATGGATGGTCCGTTCGGGTCCCGAAATCTCCTCCCGTTAAAACAGCCTCAAATGATGGACGGCTCCAGGATCCCGAGAAGCACCTCCCATAATGCGAATAGTTAAGCACCGGCAGGGCACTTGGTACTAGCAAACACCAGATTCCTATCTCTACCGCCAGCCCTATCCTGCGACAACACAGTCATCAACGTGAACTCGCTGAGGCGATAGTGATTTCCCGTGAAAAATCCAGAATTGGCTCCACTTCTAGAAGATATTGGACGCTATTTCGGAAGTCAGTGTTACTTTTCTGAGAAAATCTAACGTGGTATTTCGCCGTTTTCTAGAAATTCTAAATAATGTCCGCAGAAGATTGTTGTTAATTGTGTACAAAGTTCGTTAGAAATTACCTTACGGGGATATCACTTTAACATTCCATTACTTCATCTGACCTAATTTGAGTTGCCTTCGTGTGAAGCCTGTAGAGCCATTTCGTGCCTATGTTTTTACCTTCAGTTGGTTATCTAATTCTTTGGTTATTTATTATCTAATAAGGCTAAATGGTTAATTGTTTAGAATTTAAGCTACTTTAGAAGACTTTCTTTTTTATTCAAAAAATCGCCATTTAATGTATTATAGAGTATTTCAATGAAAATAAAATGTATATGAATTTATGTTAAAACTACGCAATAAATTACATTGTATTTAGTGTCACTTCTGCTTCGCTGATTTTGTGAAAAAGTAGCTTTAACTTCTGAATTTTAAGTTGAATTTGAAATTCCGGTTAATTTCGACTTTTCATTACTTAACTGTACTTATTACAAACACAGACACATTATCTTTTTGTGATTATTTAGATTCAGGGGGCCCCGACCGTTTAAAACTCATGGCTGTAATTCACATGCGATGTGCGATAAGCAAGTAATCTACTAATGCATTGCATGTCGTTCCGTTTTAAAGCACTTTATCATCATCCTTAAAAATAAATTACTCGCTAAGCAGCATCGCCTACCTCCCCGCTAAGCAGCATCGCCTACCTCCCCGCTAACAGCATCGCCTACCTCCCCGCTAAGCAGCATCGCCTACCTCCCCGCTAAGAAGCATCGCCTACCTCCCCGCTAGACCATCTACCCTTCTAGCACTATCTACCCTCTACCTTCTAAACGGCTATCTATAACCTCTACTATTTTTTTTCTATCTAGAAAAACAATTTTTAAATGTAAAATAATATTTACAGTAAAAGTTTGATGATAGGTTGATAGCCGCAGACTATCAAGCACTTTACTTGCTCGCCCTATCATGTTGTAGTCAGACACTTAGCATACTGACCTGGTTGGATAGGCTGTTCATCGCGGCAGCCACAAGGCACCTGATGACCACTCGCCCTGCACCGCACTAAGCAGCCTTCATCCTCGCAATCTGGAACAGAAGAGTATACATCCTGGGGTAAGGAGACCTTTCCCACTAAAGCAAATTAATCATCTTTTGATTATTGAACAAGGTGTATAGTTTGCAGCTATCCAAAAAATATAGTAAATGACAGGAACCCAGGGGCAGTAATAATAAATACAATAAATAAACACCACAAAGTTTAACACGCAACATCTCCGTTAAATCTTTTCCCATTTCTATGATTCTTTATTCCTTATGTGGAGGGAATTTTTTGCTGCCGATCTACAGTGACAATCGATTCTGGGTACACCAAATTTTTTAATTTCTTTTTCCATATGGTCTCAGTTACTAGGCTGCTCTACCTTCACTGGTAAGAAAGCAGTTATCAACAATAGACTGATGTTAAAACACGCGGTCGATGTAGACTGATGTACTGATATACTGATATAGACACCAGACTGGACTCACTTGGGTCATTAAGAGGAACCTCGCACCTGGTGCCGGTGTATCCTTCCGAGCAGGTGCACGTAGGGTACTTTCCAGCGTGCCTGCAACAAAAAGCAATATACAACTTAAACCTTAATAATTAGTGTAGACATTTTGTATATTGCTTCCTTATTGTAAAGGGGCCGACCATTTTTACAGTAAGTTATTTATGAAATATCGAAGAAGTGCTGTAGAGAAAAAAATTAGTTGTCAACGGAAGTGCACGTTTAATGTTCTGGGAATCCATGGAAACAAACCTGAAATAGTTGACTTAGTAGTGATGATTATTGTGGAGCTGGTAGTGATGATGATAGTTGACCTAGTGGCCGTGCCAACTACAATCTTGTTGTGTTTCCTCTTCCGCCTGGCAGCTCCCTCACCTATCCCCTTTCAGCTACCAATCATCTAACTGAGAGTGGTTCGAGACCCTTCCTCCTTATAGATAGAACTTGATGGGAGAACTTGGGTCTCACTCAGGGCAGAACCCGTAGTATGGTGATCAAGTTGGCAGCAGTCCTCACACCAACCCTATCAACCTATCTCTATTCCGATCTGCGCACCCCACACCAACCCTATCAACCTACCTATCTCCCGATCTGCACACCTCACACCAACCCAATCAGCCTACCTCTCTTCCGTTCTTCACACCCCACACCAACCTAATCAGCCTACCTCTCTCCAGATCTGCTCACCCCATACCAACCCAATCAGCCTACCTATCTCCCGATCTGCACACCTCACATCAACCCAATCAGCCTACCTCTCTTCCGTTCTGCACATCCCACACCAACCCAATCAGCCTACCTCTTTTCCGTTCTGCACATCCCACACCAACCCAATCAGCCTACCTCTCTCCAGATCTGCTCACCCCATACCAACCAAATCAGCCTACCTATCTCCCGATCTGCACACCTCACACCAACCCAATCAGCCTACCTCTCTTCCGTTCTGCACATCCCACACCAACCCAATCAGCCTACCTCTCTCCAGATCTGCTCACCCCATACCAACCAAATCAGCCTACCTATCTCCCGATCTGCACACCTCACATCAACCCAATCAGCCTACCTCTTTTCCGTTCTTCACACCCCACACCAACCCAATCAGCCTACCTCTCTCCAGATCTGCTCACCCCATACCAACCCAATCAGCCTACCTATCTCCCGATCTGCACACCTCACATCAACCCAATCAGCCTACCTCTTTTCCGTTCTGCACATCCCACACCAACCCAATCAGCCTACCTCTCTCCAGATCTGCTCACCCCATACCAACCCAATCAGCCTACCTCTCTCCCGATCTGCGCACCCCATACCAACACCATCAACCTACCTCTCATCCAAACTGCACACTTCACACCAACCCAATCAGCCTACCTCTCTCCAGATCTGCTCACCCCATACCAACCCAATCAGCCTACCTATCTCCCGATCTGCACACCTCACATCAACCCAATCAGCCTACCTCTTTTCCGTTCTTCACACCCCACACCAACCCAATCAGCCTACCTCTCTCCAGATCTGCTCACCCCATACCAACCCAATCAGCCTACCTATCTCCCGATCTGCACACCTCACATCAACCCAATCAGCCTACCTCTTTTCCGTTCTGCACATCCCACACCAACCCAATCAGCCTACCTCTCTCCAGATCTGCTCACCCCATACCAACCCAATCAGCCTACCTCTCTCCCGATCTGCGCACCCCATACCAACACCATCAACCTACCTCTCATCCAAACTGCACACTTCACACCAACCCAATCAGCCTACCTCTCTCCAGATCTGCTCACCCCATACCAACCAAATCAGCCTACCTCTCTCCCGATCTGCGCACCCCATACCAACACCATCAACCTACCTCTCATCCAAACTGCACACTTCACACCAACCCAATCAGCCTACCTCTCTTCCGTTCTGCACATCCCACACCAACCCAATCAGCCTACCTCTTTTCCGTTCTGCACATCCCACACCAACCCAATCAGCCTACCTCTCTCCAGATCTGCTCACCCCATACCAACCAAATCAGCCTACCTATCTCCCGATCTGCACACCTCACACCAACCCAATCAGCCTACCTCTCTTCCGTTCTGCACATCCCACACCAACCCAATCAGCCTACCTCTCTCCAGATCTGCTCACCCCATACCAACCAAATCAGCCTACCTATCTCCCGATCTGCACACCTCACATCAACCCAATCAGCCTACCTCTTTTCCGTTCTTCACACCCCACACCAACCCAATCAGCCTACCTCTCTCCAGATCTGCTCACCCCATACCAACCCAATCAGCCTACCTATCTCCCGATCTGCACACCTCACATCAACCCAATCAGCCTACCTCTTTTCCGTTCTGCACATCCCACACCAACCCAATCAGCCTACCTCTCTCCAGATCTGCTCACCCCATACCAACCCAATCAGCCTACCTCTCTCCCGATCTGCGCACCCCATACCAACACCATCAACCTACCTCTCATCCAAACTGCACACTTCACACCAACCCAATCAGCCTACCTCTCTCCAGATCTGCTCACCCCATACCAACCCAATCAGCCTACCTATCTCCCGATCTGCACACCTCACATCAACCCAATCAGCCTACCTCTTTTCCGTTCTTCACACCCCACACCAACCCAATCAGCCTACCTCTCTCCAGATCTGCTCACCCCATACCAACCCAATCAGCCTACCTATCTCCCGATCTGCACACCTCACATCAACCCAATCAGCCTACCTCTTTTCCGTTCTGCACATCCCACACCAACCCAATCAGCCTACCTCTCTCCAGATCTGCTCACCCCATACCAACCCAATCAGCCTACCTCTCTCCCGATCTGCGCACCCCATACCAACACCATCAACCTACCTCTCATCCAAACTGCACACTTCACACCAACCCAATCAGCCTATCTCTCTTCCGTTCTGCACACCCCACACAAACCCAACCAGTCTACCTCTCTCCCGATCTGCGCACCCCACACCAACCCCATCAACCTACCTCTCTCTCGACCTGCACACATCATCCTCTAGCTAATAAAACTTTGCCACTATCATTTTTAATTTAATATTTGCTTCTACTTTTTTGCCAAGTTTATTTCTCAGTGTTACCACATATTATCGTCAGCTAATTTTGCTTTCCTCTTATTTCTATAGTTAATAATAATTCAATCTTTTGCGGATATCTGGCTCCTGGACTGTTATGCACGACCTGGTTAAAGCTGAGACGCTTTGTCCTCTTTCCCAAGTGGTATAATCGGCAACTCACAATTTGTTAGTTGGTTGGTGGAAATGGAGCGGTAAGATAAGATACAATTGAACTTGATGATGAGGACATCGAAGAGACTCACCTGCAGACTCCCCCGTTGAGGCAGACAGTTAGACCAAGCTGGCAGATCGGGCCCATGTTACATCTGTCCCCGGAGAACCCATCGAAGCACGAGCACCAGAAGTGTCTGAAATATTCCGAAGGCTTTATTAAATCTAAAGGTATGGGTACATTATACTCATGTGTGTGTTTGTATATATATACATATAATGAATGCATGTCTAGAGGCACAACTGTTTTTAGTGAACTACTACCATCCCCAACCCTAAGCACGCACTTTGAAAGTATAGTTGGAAATGTATATCAATTAAATCAAGTTATCAATCACTTTGATGAAAATTCGTTATGATTTACCTGCGTCAACGTAATTTTCTCAATGTTGATAGGCAATTAAGTAATATGAAAAGCAATAATTCAAAGTATAATATCATATTACTACTGCTAGTGTCAAAACCCCATATCTCAACTAGTTGTTAACCAATTTCAATGATTCTATTATCATTTTGTCGAAAATTTAATTCTTTATGAAATATCACAAAATCGCATAGAGCAAAAAAGTTTTAGTATTTATCTATTTACTAATTAAAAGAAACGGATATTTTTTTTTTCATTATTCAGATTCTACGCATCTTGAAACGTAAGCTCTCAAATTTTGAGCAGGAGTAATTTTTTTTTGTCGATTACAAAGGTTGATTATCGAAACCAAACCAAAACCATCCATACAGGACTGCGTTACCATTTTCTATTCTTTCATTTCGATTATCATTCAAATAAAATTTCCTGATTCCAGAACTCCTTAAATTTTAACATTTCCATCAATGATAACCGAGTTATCAGGGAATCAAACCAAAACAAAGTTGTGACTTGACCATATAAGATGATTTTTTTTTTTTTTGTTTTGCTCTTTGTTCATCGCGTTGTCTTGATCTCGAAAATCTTTTCGATTTTTCTCTATCTTCAATAAAAACTGATTTTTGGTGGAATTGCATCTATTATAATTTGTTACTTGAATATACATACGGTTTTTTTTTTTTTTTATTTATCGCGCTTTACTAATTCTAGAACTCTATAAATATGTTTTTATCTTTCGTCAATAATAACTAATGCGAGAAAAACTATTTAAAATAAATATATAATAAGGTTTGAGATGAAAGGTAATAAGTTGACTGCAATGGCTTAGGCGCCTTTACTTTGGCTATTATCAATGTTGCCAGATCTACCGATTATATTAACAAAAATCTGGTGCGGGCAACACACGGCTTTCACTTACCTCCATTTTTAAAATTAATGAAAGAATTTTCAAAAACAGTTAGAGATAAAAATACGAAAAACTATTAAGGAATTAATTAAATTGAATATATATAGAAACATGTGCTTCACTAAAAAATCTATTATATTATTATCTAAAATAATCAGTTAGTTTTATCTTCTTTTCATCACTCTCTATTAACTTTTAAAAGCTTGAGTATAAGATAATATTTTTTCTAAAATTTTTAGCTTTCCAACGGTATATCATACATGTATATTACTGCTTTTATGTTCAAAAACGAAAAATTGCATTAAAAATATATTTTTTCTGTTTTCTCCTTTAGTTGGGTATCAAATTTATTCAATTTATATATTTACCTGTTTTTCATCAGCGTTAACAAGATGATATAGTTATTTTTATTGAATCTACAAAATTAAAGGTACTTTAGGGGAAGAAAATTTAAAATACCGGCATTTAAGCCCTGTCAGACCATTTTAATCAGAATGAAACCTACATGATATTAAAGCCCATTAAATTTTACATCGATATAGCGAGTTTAAACAAAATAGTCGGAACCGTTTTCGAGAAAATCGAAAAAAGATGCAAAATGCCTGGTATAAAGTGCCTCTTCTGGTAAGCTCATTTTGATGAAAAAAGTTTTGTCACGTTTCGGGCGTATAGTTGTCTTAAATATGAAATTTCAGTTTCATAGGACTTCCCGTTTCCGCCCGGGAGTTACCACACACACACACAGATCTTTTTGCGGGACTTGGTTATTTGGACTCAGCGGACCCTAAAACGTGTATTTCCGTTGAAAACTGGAATTCAAAAATTTTCACAATCGCAATACTTCCCCTTTCAATATATAGTAAGTGAAAGTAATAAAGAAATGCATATTCATAACATACTACCTCTTGCCCACGACTTCGTCTGCGTCATTTTTACTTTCACTTACTATATATATAGTAAGGGGAAGTATTGCGATCGTGAAAATTTTCGAATTCCAGTTTTCAACGGAAATACACGTTTTAGGGTTCCCTGAGTCCAAATAACCAAGTCCCGCAAAAAGGTCTGTGTGTGTGTGTGTGTGTGTGTGTGTGTGTGTGTGTGTGTGTGTCTGTGTCTGTGTGTGTGTGTGTGTGTGTGTGTGTGTGTGTCTGTGAGTGTGTGTGTGTGTGTGTGTGTGTGTGTGTGTGTGTGTGTGGTAACTCCCGGGCGGAAACGGTAAGTCCTATGAAACTGAACGATTTTGATTAAACTCCCTTTATCGATGTAAAATTTAATAGGCTTTAATATCATGTAGGTTTTATTTGGATAAAAATGGTCTGACAGGGCTTAAATGCCGATATTTTAAATTGTCTTTATCTAAAGTACCTTTAATTTTGTAGATTGAATAAAAATAACTATATTATCTGGTTAACGCTGATGAAAAACAGGTAAATATATAAATTGAATGAATTCGATACCCAACTAAAGGAGAAAACAGAAAAAATATTTTTTTAATGCAATTTTTCCTTTTTGAACATAAGAACAGTAATATACATGTATGATATACCGTTGGAAGGTAAAGATTTTAGAAAAAATATCATCTCATACACAAGCTTTTAAAAGTTAATGGAGAGTGATGAAAAGAAGATAAAACTTACTGATTATTTAAGATAATAACATAATAGATTTTTTAATAAAACACATGTTTCTATAGAAATTCAATTTGATTAATTCCTTAATAATTTCACGTATTTTTATCTCTAACTGTATTTGAAAATTCTTTCATTGATTTTAAAAATGGAGGTAAGTGAAAGTCTTGTGTTGCCCGCACCAGATGTTTTTACTTTCACTTACTTTATATATTAAGGGGAAGTATTGCGATCGTAAAAAATTTCGAATTCCTTTTTTCAACGGAAATACACGTTTTAGGGTCCTCTGAGTCCAAATAACCAAGTCCCACAAAAAGGTCTGTGTGTCTGTGTATCCGTGTGTCTGTGTGTGGTAACTCAAGCGCAAAAACGAAACGTCGTACGGAACTTAAATTTCATATTTAAGACTACTATACGCCCGAGATGTTACAGCAACTTTTTCACTAAAATGGGCTGACCGAAAGTCCTACTTTATCACATGCATTTATCACCTTTTTACGATTTTCTCAAATGCAAATGGCTCTAAAGAATTTTGATTAAACTCGCTATATTGATGTAAAATTTAATGGGCTTTAATATCGTGTAGGTTTCATAGGTCTGAAATAGTCTGATGGAGCTTAAATTCAGATATTTTAAATTTTCTTCCTCTAAAGTACCTTTAATTTTGTATATTCTATAAAAATAGCCGTATCATCTTATTACCATTGATAAAAAAGAGGTAAAATTATATATAAAGTTGGAACGAATTCGATATCCTACTAAAGAAGAAAACTGAAAAAAAATATTTTTTAATACAATTGTTTTACCGCTTGACCACTGGATGGTGCTGTCATCACCGGACGCTCCAAGTAGTCTAACACGGAGTGATGAAAAAAAACTTACAGAATTTCTTAGATAATAGTATAGCATATTATTTTATAAAACACATCTTTCTATAAAAATCAAATGTAAATAATTGTTTAACAATATATTTTCGTTTCTAAATTTGTTTAAAAATTCTTAAATTGATATTTGTAACATAGGTAAGTGAAAGTCGTGTATTTCACGCACCACATTTATTTGTTTTTGAACATAAGAACAGTAATATACATGTGTAATATACCATTGGAGTGCTAAAGATTTTAGAAAAAAAATTATCTGATACACGAGCTTGTAAAAGTTAATAAATAGAGATAAAAAAAAACAAACTAACTGATGATTTAGATAATAATATTTTTTTTTTTAATAAACCACATGTTTCTAAATAAATTCAACTTAATTTATTCATTAATAGTTTCACTAATTTTTATCTCTAACTGTATTTGAACATTCTTTTATCGGAATGTTTAAAACGGAGGTAAGTGAAAGTTGTGTGTTGCCCGGACCAGATTTTTTTTTAATACTAAACCAATGTTAATTTCGTGAATGTCTTTACAATGATTTACTTACTGATTTAGTCTGGTTTTATGTATTAATTTTGATTTTAAGTTTAATGAAACAATGGAAAAATGAATATAGACTCACTGGAAGGTGGGATCGACGAAGCAATCGCCGGCGAAGGAGCAGTCGATGACGGAGCAGCTGTCATTCCTGACGGAGGCCTCCACGATCTCGAAGGTGATGTTGAAGCCAAAGACATGGAGGAGGTGGTCCGGGACCCGGAGGTGGTTGCCCTCCAAGCGGTCCAGTTCCAGCTCCACCGAGAGGAACCTGGAAGTCGTCGAGAGCCAGCGGGTGGTCACTGAGTTCTCGTCGCTGATGGAGAGCAGGGGTCGAGGGTCCGTCAGGTCGGAGCTCGAGTATCGGGTGAACCTGAGACCGGAAGTGACGAAGAGTTGGGTCAAGTAGACCACGATCCGGCTGCCCTTCTCCGCGTATCCTGAAGAATCGATGAGCCACTGGCACCTCCACAATTTATTATACCTTGATTAGTTATTTCTCAGCATTATCAGCATTTCTGTCAATATTAGATATAAATACGATTGTACGATTACTGTTATTTAAGGTGAATAATGAGGGGAACGGTAGATGATTAATTAATTTGAAAAGTAAAAAATGTAAATAAATAGTCTATGAGGATTTGAAAACATCTTGAAATATTAATTGTCTAATTTTGAAAGAGGCAGCCGAAAATGCTCACTCTAGAGGACTTTCCATATCTATCCCGCTTCGATTACAATCACGTGAAATTTTCAACCGTCAGGAGTCGCAGCTAGAAGAGGGAAGATTAAGCTGAAAAAGAAGGTGAGCCAAAGTGAAGTGCTAGTGGTGAGGCAGCCTGGGTCGGCTCTAAAAACGAGGCGCCGAATGGAAGTTGAGGGGGCATATCCGAGGTCATGGGACCAGGATAGGCATGTCATGTGATGAGCAAAATAATCATCATCAAACCAAAATGGACATGATTATGCGATTACTAATAATAGATAACAACAAGCATGTAACTACAGACTTGCCCAAGTTTCCTTTTTAAATGAATACCAAACTGCCAAAGCTTGCGTTAGGAAGTAAATAATTTTTTAATGACTTTACCTGATCGGAACTTGGAGAGGACCTGGGAAGCCGGGAGTCTGGATGAGGCCGTGGCGGTGAGTAAGGACTGTGCCACAGGAGACCGCAGCTGTTGTCCGTGAGGACACTAGCGCGGTGAGCAGCACGACGAGCGAAGCGACCGCTCCCAGCATCCTTCGAGGCTCTCACGTCATCTGCTCTTGAAGAAGCTACCACAAGAAATAACTATACAAATGTGATATTTAGTACGCACTATAATCTTTCTAGAGTCTATTAAGACAAATATTTAAACCTCTTTTAAAATTTCAATTTTACATTGTATTTTGCTTAATATACAATGTAAATATCTTCTATCTAAGGATTTTCAGTTTTGAGGTTTTAGGGAACAAGAATATGGAACCTGTTGTGTGAATTAGGGGTTGAGCGTTGGGTCACGTATTATTTCATCTGACTTACTGGGTGAACGCTGGGTGGGCTTGGCTGCTAGCACCACTCAATATCGTGAACTGGGGTGTCCGCCCATGGTATGCTGTACCATTACCCTCTTCGTATCTACTGTCATATTGGAATCTTACCCACCATAAAAACGATATCATATTTAAAAAATAAAATAAAATGAAAAACAAAACGTACTTATTTAGACATTATAATTTATATTTATTTTAGTGCCTCTAACCTTTGTAGTTGTACATGGCACCTATAACTGTAATAAATATATTTATTTATATTTATTTGTTATTGATATAAATTAACCTTTATTTCCCTATTTTTTCTTTTCATTTATAAGCTTTTTTATTTAATTTTGTTTACCGTATTTTTTAGTAATTATTATTTTTTTATTTTTTTTTCTTCTTACTTACTTCTTATTTTTATTTTTTAATGTATGAAATGATGATTGTATTGTATAATTATTGTCCGGATCGGGCGCTAATGTATGAAATGATGATTTATTGTATAATTATTGTCCGGATCGGGCGCTAATGTATGAAATGATGATTGTATTGTATAATTATTGTCCGGATCGGGCGCTAATGTATGAAATGATGATTGTATTGTATAATTATTGTCCGGATCGGGCGCTAATGACCTAGATGTTGTGCACCTTCAACAAATAACAAACAAGTAATAGCGACTATTCCCTTCCCTCTGGGGAGACTAACTGAACTTGAATTTAGTAGTAGTCCCCTGGCTATCACGATAGTATAGCACACAAACTACACCTAGCCAGGACAAGAGGTGAACGCTCTGTACGAAGGCTGGACAAGGCAGTGGCCCGGAACTGATGAGATGCCAGGTAGCTGAAGATAGTATTGTCTCTACTCCAACAGTCCATGCCTGCTGTATGTGCACGCTAAAAGGCTTATTCCCAAATCAATGTTATATTACAGTTACCTCGACGTAACACAACTTAAGCTCAAAATCATTTTACCTTTTTCACCATATAAGGCGGTATGGTCGCTATATGAAGCGGCATGGTCGCTATATGAGGCGGGATGGTCGCTATATGAGGCGGCATGGTCGCTATATGAGGCGGCATGGTCGCTATATGAGGCGGGATGGTCGCTATATGAGGCGGCATGGTCGCTATATGAGGCGGCATAGTCGCTATATGAGGCGGCATGGTCGCTATATGAGGCGGCATGGTCGCTATATGAGGCGGGATGGTCGCTATATGAGGCGGCATGGTCGCTATATGAGGCGGCATGGTCGCTATATGAGGCGGATGGTCGCTATATGAGGCGGCATGGTCGCTATATGAGGCGGGATGGTCGCTATATGAGGCGGCATGGTCGCTATATGAGGCGGGATGGTCGCTATATGAGGCGGCATGGTCGCTATATGAGGCGGCATGGTCGCTATATGAGGCGGGATGGTCGCTATATGAGGCGGCATGGTCGCTATATGAGGCGGCATGGTCGCTATATGAGGCGGCATGGTCGCTATATGAGGCGGGATGGTCGCTATATGAGGCGGCATGGTCGCTATATGAAGCGGCATGGTCGCTATATGAGGCGGGATGGTCGCTATATGAGGCGGCATGGTCGCTATATGAGGCGGCATGGTCGCTATATGAGGCGGGATGGTCGCTATATGAGGCGGCATGGTCGCTATATGAGGCGGGATGGTCGCTATATGAGGCGGCATGGTCGCTATATGAGGCGGCATAGTCGCTATATGAGGCGGCATGGTCGCTATATGAGGCGGCATGGTCGCTATATGAGGCGGGATGGTCGCTATATGAGGCGGAAATGGTCGCTATATGAGGCGGCATGGTCGCTATATGAGGCGGGATGGTCGCTATATGAGGCGGCATGGTCGCTATATGAGGCGGGATGGTCGCTATATGAGGCGGCATGGTCGCTATATGAGGCGGCATAGTCGCTATATGAGGCGGCATGGTCGCTATATGAGGCGGCATGGTCGCTATATGAGGCGGGATGGTCGCTATATGAGGCGGCATGGTCGCTATATGAGGCGGCATGGTCGCTATATGAGGCGGGATGGTCGCTATATGAGGCGGCATGGTCGCTATATGAGGCGGGATGGTCGCTATATGAGGCGGCATGGTCGCTATATGAGGCGGGATGGTCGCTATATGAGGCGGCATGGTCGCTATATGAGGCGGCATGGTCGCTATATGAGGCGGCATGGTCGCTATATGAAGCGGCATAGTCGCTATATGAGGCGGGATGGTCGCTATATGAGGCGGCATGGTCGCTATATGAGGCGGCATGGTCGCTATATGAGGCGGCATGGTCGCTATATGAGGCGGGATGGTCGCTATATGAGGCGGCATGGTCGCTATATGAGGCGGCATGGTCGCTATATGAGGCGGGATGGTCGCTATATGAGGCGGCATGGTCGCTATATGAGGCGGCATGGTCGCTATATGAGGCGGCATGGTCGCTATATGAGGCGGGATGGTCGCTATATGAGGCGGGATGGTCGCTATATGAGGCGGCATGGTCGCTATATGAGGCGGGATGGTCGCTATATGAGGCGGCATGGTCGCTATATGAGGCGGGATGGTCGCTATATGAGGCGGCATGGTCGCTATATGAGGCGGGATGGTCGCTATATGAGGCGGCATGGTCGCTATATGAGGCGGCATAGTCGCTATATGAGGCGGCATGGTCGCTATATGAGGCGGCATGGTCGCTATATGAGGCGGGATGGTCGCTATATGAGGCGGCATGGTCGCTATATGAGGCGGCATGGTCGCTATATGAGGCGGGATGGTCGCTATATGAGGCGGCATGGTCGCTATATGAGGCGGGATGGTCGCTATATGAGGCGGCATGGTCGCTATATGAGGCGGCATAGTCGCTATATGAGGCGGCATGGTCGCTATATGAGGCGGCATGGTCGCTATATATGAGGCGGGAATGGTCGCTATATGAGGCGGCATGGTCGCTATATGAGGCGGCATGGTCGCTATATGAGGCGGGATGGTCGCTATATGAGGCGGCATGGTCGCTATATGAGGCGGGATGGTCGCTATATGAGGCGGCATGGTCGCTATATGAGGCGGGATGGTCGCTATATGAGGCGGCATGGTCGCTATATGAGGCGGCATGGTCGCTATATGAGGCGGCATGGTCGCTATATGAAGCGGCATAGTCGCTATATGAGGCGGGATGGTCGCTATATGAGGCGGCATGGTCGCTATATGAGGCGGCATGGTCGCTATATGAGGCGGCATGGTCGCTATATGAGGCGGGATGGTCGCTATATGAGGCGGCATGGTCGCTATATGAGGCGGCATGGTCGCTATATGAGGCGGGATGGTCGCTATATGAGGCGGCATGGTCGCTATATGAGGCGGCATGGTCGCTATATGAGGCGGCATGGTCGCTATATGAGGCGGGATGGTCGCTATATGAGGCGGGATGGTCGCTATATGAGGCGGCATGGTCGCTATATGAGGCGGGATGGTCGCTATATGAGGCGGCATGGTCGCTATATGAGGCGGGATGGTCGCTATATGAGGCGGGATGGTCGCTATATGAGGCGGGATGGTCGCTATATGAGGCGGCATGGTCGCTATATGAGGCGGCATGGTCGCTATATGAGGCGGCATGGTCGCTATATGAGGCGGGATGGTCGCTATATGAGGCGGCATGGTCGCTATATGAGGCGGCATGGTCGCTATATGAGGCGGCATGGTCGCTATATGAGGCTGCATGGTCGCTATATGAGGCGGGATGGTCGCTATATGAGGCGGGATGGTCGCTATATGAGGCTGCATGGTCGCTATATGAGGCGGGATGGTCGCTATATGAGGCGGCATGGTCGCTATATGAGGCGGGATGGTCGCTATATGAGGCGGGATGGTCGCTATATGAGGCGGCATGGTCGCTATATGAGGCGGCATGGTCGCTATATGAGGCGGCATGGTCGCTATATGAGGCGGCATGGTCGCTATATGAGGCGGATGGTCGCTATATGAGGCGGCATGGTCGCTATATGAGGCGGCATGGTCGCTATATGAGGCGGCATAGTCGCTATATGAGGCGGGATGGTCGCTATATGAGGCGGCATGGTCGCTATATGAGGCGGGATGGTCGCTATATGAGGCGGGATGGTCGCTATATGAGGCGGCATGGTCGCTATATGAGGCGGGATGGTCGCTATATGAGGCGGCATGGTCGCTATATGAGGCGGCATGGTCGCTATATGAGGCGGCATAGTCGGTATATGAGGCGGGATGGTCGCTATATGAGGCGGCATGGTCGCTATATGAGGCGGCATGGTCGCTATATGAGGCGGGATGGTCGCTATATGAGGCGGGATGGTCGCTATATGAGGCGGCATGGTCGCTATATGCGGCATGGTCGCTATATGAGGCGGGATGGTCGCTATATGAGGCGGCATGGTCGCTATATGAGGCGGGATGGTCGCTATATGAGGCGGCATGGTCGCTATATGAGGCGGCATGGTCGCTATATGAGGCGGGATGGTCGCTATATGAGGCGGCATGGTCGCTATATGAGGCGGCATGGTCGCTATATGAGGCGGCATGGTCGCTATATGAGGCGGGATGGTCGCTATATGAGGCGGGATGGTCGCTATATGAGGCGGGATGGTCGCTATATGAGGCGGCATGGTCGCTATATGAGGCGGGATGGTCGCTATATGAGGCGGCATGGTCGCTATATGAGGCGGGATGGTCGCTATATGAGGCGGCATGGTCGCTATATGAGGCGGCATTGGTCGCTATATGAGGCGGCATGGTCGCTATATGAGGCGGATGGTCGCTATATGAGGCGGCATGGTCGCTATATGAGGCGGCATGGTCGCTATAATGAGGCGGGATGGTCGCTATATGAGGCGGCATGGTCGCTATATGAGGCGGCATGGTCGCTATATGAGGCGGCATGGTCGCTATATAGAGGCGGGATGGTCGCTATATGAGGCGGCATGGTCGCTATATGAGGCGGCATGGTCGCTATATGAGGCGGGATGGTCGCTATATGAGGCGGCATGGTCGCTATATGAGGCGGCATGGTCGCTATATGAGGCGGGATGGTCGCTATATGAGGCGGGATGGTCGCTATATGAGGCGGCATGGTCGCTATATGAGGCGGCATGGTCGCTATATGAGGCGGCATGGTCGCTATATGAGGCGGCATGGTCGCTATATGAGGCGGCATGGTCGCTATATGAGGCGGGATGGTCGCTATATGAGGCGGATGGTCGCTATATGAAGCGGCATGGTCGCTATATGAGGCGGCATGGTTAATAGTTCTTTAAAAATCGATTAAAGAATTAAACAGTTAGATAAAAAAAAAACGCTGCAAATTATTACACAATGGTTTATTATTTCCAAATAACAATATTAGGGTATAACTGTTTATATGGCTGTCGAGAGGCAATTAACTAATATGAAAAGCACTAATTCAAAGCATCATATCATAACACTACCACTGATTTCAAAACGCAATATCTAAGCTAGTTGTAAACCAAATTCAATGATTCTTTTTTCATTTGGTCCAAAAATATGGCAAATTTTTATTTTGAATGGCAAAGTTTAATTTGTCGTTATCGAGTGTTTAACGTAAATCATTAGTTGAAGATAATTGTTTTGTTGCTAATGAAGTTTTTATCCATTTTCATTGTATTATTGACATGTAATACTTTGTTTTGGTTTTTTTTGTTTTGTTCATCGCGTTATACTGATTCTAAAACTCTATACACACTTTTCTCAATCTTCAAAGATAACTGAGTTATAAGCGTATTTATGTGAAAAATATCATTTTTTTTCTTTTCTATTTTCTCTTTTATATAATTATTAAAAAACAATAATGAATTTTTTTTCTATCATCGAAAATAACGTAGTTTCATGCGTATATATAAGGGGGATTTCAATTTTTATTTTTATTTTATTTTTTCTCTTTTATATAATTACTCACGGTTTTTTGGCTAAAAAACAATAATGAATTTTTTTTCCATCTTTGAAAATTACGTATTTTACAAGCGTATATATAGGCGAGGTTTCAACTTTTTTTATTTTTCCGTTTCTTTTTTTTTATCGCGTTATACTGATTCTAAAACTCTATACACACTTTTCTCAATCTTCAAAGATAACTGAGTTATAAGCGTATTTATGTGAAAAATATCATTTTTTTTCTTTTCTATTTTCTCTTTTATATAATTATTAAAAAACAATAATGAATTTTTTTTCTATCATCGAAAATAACGTAGTTTCATGCGTATATATAAGCGGGATTTCAATTTTTATTTTTATTTTATTTTTTTCTCTTTTATATAATTATTCACGGTTTTTTGGCTAAAAAACAATAATGAATTTTTTTCCATCTTTGAAAATTACGTATTTTACAAGCGTATATATAGGCGAGGTTTCAACTTTTTTTATTTTTCCGTTTCTTTTTTTTTATCGCGTTATACTGATTCTAAAACTCTATACATACTTTTATTTATCGTCAAAAATAACTGAGTCATGAGCGTATTTATATGAAAAATATCAATTTTTTCTTTTCTTTTTCTCTTTTATATAATTATTCTCGTTTTGTTGGTTAAAAAACACTATTAAATTTGTTTTCTATCTTCAAAAATAACAGAGCTATTGAACAAAATCCTTTTAATCGGCCGCCATTTTAAAACTAACCAACTGATATCAACGTCTAGGGCCCGGTTGCACGGACCGTGTTTAACTTTAACTTTACTAATCTGGATAAGTAAATCACGGGTTAGCAGAAATTCCATTGCACCAATCATACTTAGCCCTAACTCTAAATTAAGTGGTGGTGTTAAGTTAATTCACCTTCCTACCTCGATTATCCTATGTCAATGTTACCTTCTCTACTGTTACTTCAGCTTTCAAACATTGTTGTGTCAGTTTCAGTTTGTTTTTTTCTGAATATTTTCGTGATATTTATCCTATTACACCGAAGAAAAATGAACACAATCTCTTCAGATGAATACTCATCAACATCAGATGAAGAAATAATACAACTGGTAAATATACTTCCTAGGAACAAGGTTTACAAAGTAAGGATAAATCCATTTGAAATTTATGATGAAGTGGAATTCAAAAGAAGGTATAGATTTCGAAAAGAAACAGTGCTAAACATGATAGACATTTTTAATATTAATGATTTTGCTTCATATCCTACAAACAGGAACATCCCAATAACACCTTTAAACCAGTTACTCTTAACCTTGAGGTATTATGCTACTGGTAGTTACCAGCAGGTTCTTGGCGACATCATTTGCATTGATAAATCTACAGTTTGTAGAATTATTCCACGCATAACAGCATTAATAGCCAGGAAGTCAAGAGATTTCATTAAAATGCCTGCAACAGAAGTTGACAAAAACAAAACTGTGTCAGATTTCTACAGGATAAAATCTTTTCCTGGAGTAATTGGTGCTATTGACTGCACTCATATTAAAATCCAGTCTCCAGGTGGAGCTAATGCAGAACTATTCCGAAATCGAAAAGGGTGGTTTTCATTAAATATACAAGTAGTGTGCGATGCGAACATGAAAATCCTGGATATAGTTTCACAGTGGCCTGGCTCTGTGCATGACAGTCGTATTTTCAATTCAAGCGCATTACGAGTGAGATTTGAGTCAGGAGAATTTGGAAATTTTTGGCTTCTAGGAGATAGTGGTTATGGTTGCAAAAAATATTTATTAACACCAATTTTAAACCCAACAAATGCTGCAGAAGAAAAATATAATGATGCACACATCAAAACAAGGAACGTCATTGAGAGAGCGTTTGGTGTCATGAAAAGAAGATTTCCTTGCCTTGCTAATGGAATTCGAATGGCTCCAAAAAAAGCTGTAAATATTATTGTAGCTGTAGCTGTCCTCCACAACATTGCATTAGAAACCCAGGACATCTACAACGTTCCAGAACAAGAAGATAACTTTCCTGAAGTTGCTTTACCGTCAGAAATTGCTTTTGATAGTGATATAGCTATTCGCAGAGCACTTGTCAACACAAATTTTTCGAGATGAAAAGAAATGACATGATTCTGTATAAATTGTAATGTGTGTTATTAAATCAAGTAACCTTTCCCTATTTTTTTTCAAGTGGTAATTTACTTGTTTGTATTTATCAATAAAATCTGATTTTTCTATTTTATTAATATATTTTTTCCCTCTAATCAGTAAATTGATTAATAATAAAAAATAAGTTAATTAGAAGAATGCAAAATGATAATAAATAATTTGTAGGTTTCTAAATCTTAACAATAAACTTTAGAACGAGCCAATGTTTCGGGGATCTTCCCCATCATCAGGACACACTAAAATACATCAAAAAATGATCAATTACTATTATAAAAAAACTTTTTATATACTAATTAAAAACATTACCAAAAATATACATAACAATGTTACATAAAATAATATTTACCCAAAAGTCATTTAAAAATTACAAAAATGATTAATTTTTTATTAAAATTTTGTCAGTAATTTATGTCATAAAATTGTTTTGTTTCTTTAATGGATTAGGGTCATCCTATTTACTGTAGAAAGTACACCCTGATTTATTATTAAATATAAGTAATAAAATAATTAAATTATCTACATTAATATTAATAAGAACATTTAGGTAGATACCACTTAAGTTTACAGACAAGATTCCTTCCATGGGTAATCCAGATAACTGTTTATACATATCTGCGTTATATTTAAAATAATTATGAGAGAAGTTGGTTCAGGGTGCAGTCAATTTAAGACACAATTAAGCGTAAACTTAATTTATTGGTGCCGACGTTTCGGTCTAAACTATAGGCCTTCTTCAGGGTGGCTGTGTGAGCTGAGAATGCGTCAGTCAACAACAATCAACATTGTTGTTGACTGACGCATTCTCAGCTCACACAGCCACCCTGAAGAAGGCCTATAGTTTAGACCGAAACGTCGGCACCAATAAATTAAGTTTACGCTTAATTGTGTGTTAAATTGAACACATGTTCCATTTTTTATTGATACTTGATTGGTCGCGATTCTTGTCAGTTTTTTTTTTTTTAGTTTTTTTTTATTAGCATAGTTAATTTCAATTTCTTGTAAGATATCAGAAGCAAAATTGACTCAAAGCTTTCAGCTCGACTAAAAATGTATAGGTATACACAAAGAAATAGTAATTTTCTGAAGGTACAAATAATGATTTGACAATATAAAAAGATTTATTTAATTATATAAAATACAAATATAAAATTTCAGATGTATAACTAGAATGAATTCACTAGAATAGAATTGACAATAAAAATAGAAAATAGTCAAGAAGAGTAGATAACTTAAAACATAAAAAAGTAAAGAAAATAAGTATTGCAGCTGTATACAAATAAAACATAAATTTTTACTTTCATAACTAGAATGAATTCACTAGAATAGAATTGACAATAAAAATAGAAAATAGTCAAGAAGAGTAGATAACTTAAAACATAAAAAAGTAAAGAAAATAAGTATTGCAGCTGTATACAAATAAAACATAAATTTTTACTTTCATAACTAGAATGAATTCACTAGAATAGAATTGACAATAAAAATAGAAAATAGTCAAGAAGAGTATATAACTTAAAACATAAAAAAGTAAAGAAAATAAGTATTGCAGCTGTATACAAATAAAACATAAATTTTTACTTTCATGACTAGAATGAATTCACTAGAATAGAATTGACAATAAAAATAGAAAATAGTCAAGAAGAGTATATAACATAAAATATAAAAAAGTAAAGAAAATAAGTATTGCAGCTGTATACAAATAAAACATAAATTTTTACTTTCATGACTAGAATGAATTCACTAGAATAGAATTGACAATAAAAATAGAAAATAGTCAAGAAGAGTATATAACATAAAATATAAAAAAGTAAAGAAAATAAGTATTGCAGCTGTATACAAATAAAACATAAATTTTTAGTTTCCTAATCTCTCTCACAATAATCAGCATCTTTTTCCAACGCTTTCCTCTTTAATATTTCTTGCTTCAGCTTTTCTTCTTCTTGTCCTAGTTTTAGTTCTTCTTGTCGTAGTTTTAGTTTTTCTTGTTGCAAAATTAAAGAATTTATAACCTGCATCTCCTCCTCTCTTCCCATTTTCATTTTCCAAACTTCCAATTCTATTTCAATTTTTTTTCTAACTAAATCAATTTTATTTTTTTTATTCTCAGTAAAATCTTTAACACTATCATATACATCAGCAATGGTTCGTTTTTTTTTAAATTGGCGATGGGATACTGTACTCGAGGATGGTGTACTGCAATTGGTGGATTGTGTACTGCAATTGGTGGATTGTGTACTGCAATTGGTGGATTGTGTACTGCAATTTGGAAGATCCAAATTGGAAGTTAATTGCTCTTCAGGAAGGCTAACAATTGGTAGTTCATGCGGATGTAAAATAATTATTTCTTCTGCTGTTTCTCTTTCTGAAATAGAATAAAAACACTGTAAAGTTCATTACTCCATTAAATATGTAGAATAAAACTGTCTAATAACTAAAACTTATAAATTAATAAAATTTTTAATAATTACTTTGTTTTAAATAGTTAGCCGAGGAATCGTATTCGCTAACAATGGGTTCCATTTGGGGTTTTAATAAATCTAATAATTTTGATTTGTTATCATCAATTTTCTGGGCAACTTGTGGCCCTCCTCCTGTCTTGTAAAACTGTACCTTAACAGAACATAATATTTGAAAAATAAAGTTCATTACTAGCTCCTTAAATATTATTTTATTCAATGTCTACAATTTCATGGAACTAATATTAATAGCACTTACCTTGTCCTCGGAGTTTTCCTTTTTGATTTTTCTTTTGAAGTTCATGTAAGCATTTTTCAACTGGCTAGCAGAACGTATGCCTTCTTGGCTACAGGCATTAAAGGCATCAGCTATCTTCATCCAAACTAAATTTTTTTCTTTTATTGTTACCCCGTCTGTTCTTTTATTTTCAATTATACTGAAATGTTCCGAAATGATTGAAAATAATAATTCTTTTTCTTTTTCAGAAAAGTTGTATCCTCTTTCTCTTTTATCCATTATAATAAATCACAGGTAAACACAAAGAATTGCAGTAACCCTACAAGAAGTGGAAGGTTTCACAATACAATATAGCTTCCTTGATTTTGAATAGATTATCTTAAAATGTTTCATTATTAATTCTCAACGGTCAACTAATTATATCCATTACGGCATTAATATATATTAATAGGCAGAGTAAAAGAATCATTTCAACATAACCTTTAACTGTTTAAAGTGTTAGGAGTTGTTAAATACGTCACGAATATGATGACGTCCCGCGCTAATTGATGTTAACTAACTCGGATTAAAAATTTATTGGTGCAACAAGACAAAAACTTTAATCATGATTAGCTTTTAATCCGGGTTAGTTAACAGCAAAAGTTAACTTTTACATAGGCTGTTGGTGCAACCGGCCCTAGGTGTTAGGATCATCGTTGAACGGACTAATATTTTTGTGGCGAGTTTCAAAAAAATTGGTTCCGAAGTTTCGAAGATATGCCGCGGACGGCGGAAAAACTTTTTTTTTATTTGTTATTCGGATTCTACGCATCTTAAAACGTAAACCCTCAAATTTTGAGCAGGGGTAATTTTTTTGTTTTGTTTTTTTGGTCGATTACAAAGGTTGATTATTGAAAATAATAAACCAAAATGAGTGAAACCATTAAAAATTAATTAATTTGAATTTCTATGAAAACATGTGTTTTATTTAAAAAATCTTAAAATTAAATTATTACCTAAATTAATCAGTTAGTTTTATTGGCTTTTCATTACTTTCCATTAACTTATAAAATTCCGTGTATTAGATAATATTGTTTATAAAATTATTAGCTTTCCAACGGTATATTATACATGTATATTACTGTTCTTATGTTCAAAAAACAAACATTTCATTTAAAAAAGGTGCAAAATGTATGGTATAAAGTAGCTCTTCTGGTTAGCTGATTTTGATGAAAACGTTTTTGTAACATCTGGGGCGTATAGTTGTTCTAAATATGAAATTTCAGTATCAGGACTTTTCCTTTACGCGCTGGAGTACCACATACACACACACAGACCTTTTTGCGTAACTTATGTATCTGGACTCAGTGGACCCTAAAATGTGTATTTCCGTTGAAAACTGGAATTCGAAAATTTTCACGATCGCAATGCTTTCCCTTACTATATAATGAAAGTAAAATTAGTCAAGTTTATTTGTTTGTTTAGTTTATTGCGATCGGGAAAATTTTCGAATGAACTCCCGGGCGGAAACGGTAAGTCCTATGAAACTGAAATTTTATACTTAAGACAAATATGCGCCCGAGACGTTACAAAACCTTTTTCATCAAAATAGCTTACTAGAAGAGCCACTTTATATACGTTTTGCACCTTTTTTCGATTTTCTGAAAAACGGTTCCGACGATTTTGAATAAACTCGCTATATCGATGTAAAATTAAATGGGCTTTAATATCATGTAGTTTTCATTCGGATTAAAATGGTCTGATAGGGCTTAAATGCCGACATTTTAATTTTTTTTCCTCTAGAGTACCTTTAATTTTGTTGATTCTAAAAAAATAACTATATTATCTCGTTACAACTGATGAAAAACAGGTAAGTATATAAATTGAATGAATTTGATACCAAACTAAAGGAAAAAACTGAAATAATATTTTTTTAATGCAAATTTTTGTTTTTGAACATAAGAACAGAAAATACATGTATGATATACCGTTGGAAAGCTAAAGATTTTTGACAAAATATTATCTCATACACAAGCTTTTAAAAGTTAATAGAGAGTGATGAAATGAACATAAAACTAACTGATTATTATAGATAATAATATAATAGATTTTTTAATAAAACACATGTTCTATATAAATTCAAGTTAATTAATTTCTTAATAGTTTCACGAATTTTTATCTCTATCTGTTTTTGAAAATTCTTACATTGATTTTAAAAATGGAGGTAAGTGAAAGTCGTGTGTTGCCAGATTTTTTTTTATTATAATTTTTTATTTTATTCGATATTTGTATGACTTTGTGTTTTGGAATCGAGTCAATGAGATCACTTGGAAAGACTAGGTAATTTGGACTTCGGGGACAATAAAACATGCATTTCCGATTAAAAAGCTGAGATGAGAAACCTTTCTTACGTTCTCTAATCCGAGAAAAATAAATAAAACACCAGTAATACATACCCATACCGAAGCAACAATATACACTTATAATGAATGATAAACAAACTGGAATTTAAGTGAAAACTAAATGCACATTTTATTTAATGTAGATATAGCAGAATACTGAACAATTGTCGTATCAGAATAAATTTTAAGAACCACTTAAACGAATCAGTATAATGTAAAATAAAAAAAAATTGTATATATTCAATGGTGAAATGGTAAGTATAATACTTTAGGTCTTAGGTCACAACAAGTACATCATTTAAGAGATTTCAGATAAATATCCTATAATATTTAATGAAAATATTGTTCTTTTCAGGAGAGTCCCAATCTATTTCTTTATTCAAGATACTTCTCAATTCATATTATTAACTAAAAAAACTTGTATTTTTCTTGAAGATTAGGAATGTAAAGCTTTTCCTAACTAAATATATCTCATCTCTTATAAAAGTAAGGAAAATTAAACTCACCTAGTTTTCGTATCAGCCTACCCCTTGTTAGTCCTCGGAAGATACAGCCAGTGGCACACAGAGGCACAGAGGCACACAGAGAGGCACAGAGTGAAGTT
>CM041298.1:95122621-95327621 GCA_023052935.1 Piezodorus guildinii
AAATATGTGAACAATTAAAATTTTAAATATGAACAATTTTGAAGTGATATATGACGGTAATATATTAAAAACATAGTTAAGAGTATAGGTAATATATAGAAAGAACATAGTCATTAAAACAGAGAAACAGTATGAATAAAAAAATAATTTTAAATTTTAAAATAATGTAATATTAAACTAACAATTATATGTCAGGATATGTAACGGAGAAACATATGAGTATGGAAAGTTAGTTTATAGTAGTTAAGACTTAGGTAATATATAAAAAGAACATAATCATTAAAAAAGAGAAACAGTATGAATAAAAAAATAATTTTAAATTTTAAAATAATGTAATATTAAACTAACAAATATATGTCAGGATATGTAACGTAGAAAGATATGAGTATGGAAAGAGGGAAAAAGAAATAGGCGATGAAAAGAGATCCTAATCAATAAGAAAAAAAGATACATACTTGACTCTGAGACGGTGCCTAAAGGAGTGATGTTTTTCTGTTTAAAAAACGCTCATTGCGTGGATAATGATTGTAGGCCCCTCTTCTATCTATCTCTGTATATGTACCTATTTGAGGAGGATTTCTTCTTTTCCTACTTCACCACTCAATCACACCATCTTTCCAATTCTCCTTACATGTAAGAAAATTGTCTTCTTCACGGAGCCGTTGGATAGATTTCAAAACTTAGAATTGGTTTGGATTCAAGATTTTTTTATCAACAATTTCGTTCAATCACACTAAAACAAAACCATAATACATGTTTTATAATGATTTTTTTACTGCCTTTTTCCTCCTCACGACGAAAATAAAAATCTGGTGCGAGCAACACACGACTTTCACTTACCTCCATTTTTAAAATCAATGAAAGAATTTTCAAAAACAGTTAGAGATAAAAACTATTAAGGAATTAATTAAATTGAATTTATATAAAAACATGTGTTTCATTAAAAAATCTATTATATTATTATCTAAAATAATCAGTTAGTTTTATGTTCATTTCATCACTCTCTATTAACTTTTAAAAGATTGTGTATTAGATAATATTTTTTCAAAAATCTTTAGCTTTCCAACGGTATATCATACATGTATATTACTGCTCTTATGTTCAAAAACAAATATTTTTTTGCATTAAAAATTTTTTTTTTAGTTTTCTCCTTTAGTTGCTTTTCAAATTCGCTCAACTTGCATATTTAGCCGTTTTCATCAGTGGTAACAGGATAATATAGTTATTTTTATAGAATCAACAAAATTAAAGGTACTTTAGATAAGGAAAATTTAAAATATCGGCATTTAAGCCCTGTCAGACCATTTTAATCAGAATAAAACCTACATGATATTAAAGCCCATTAAATTTTACATCGATATAGCGAGTTTAATCAAAATCGTCGGAACCGTTTTTAAGAAAATCGAAAAAAGGTGCAAAATGCATAGTATAAAGTGACTCTTCTGGTAAGCTCATATTTATGAAAAAAGTTTTGTCACGTCTCGGGCGTATAGTTGTCTTAAATATGAAATTTCAGTTTCATAGGACTTACGTTTCCGCCCGGGAGTTACCACACACACACAAAACGTGTATTTCCGTTGAAAACTTAAATTCGAAAATTTTCACGATTGCAATACTTCCCCATACTATATATCGTAAGTGAAAGTAAAAATCGGATATTTTTTCGAAGCGATGGAATAGTTCTTTCTTTAAAAAAAAAAGAAAAAAAATTGAAAACTGCACTATTTGCACAGGCTTTTATTATGAGCAGTTGACGCCGCTGGAATAAACGAAGCCGAATGTCACAGTTCCTTGTAACCGGTTACTTTTCAGGTAACGACTACTCTCTTTGGAGCCGGTTCCTTTATCCGTTATTTCCTTATCAGAGCGCGTTGGCTGCTATCAGCTCAGTCATTTCTAAGCTCTCCCACTGTTGTCTCCATAAATACACCTTTTGGTGTGTTTGCTTTCATTTCTCGCCGGATTACATTAAATCATTTAGTAAGTTTTAAATTTTAAGCTCCAGAGTTCCATAATCATTTTAGCTTATGATTAATTGAAGTAAAAGTTTCAATGAATGTTGCAACCGCCCTAAATAGTAAATTTCCTTTAAGCACCAAAAATTCCAGCATTTAAGAATTCTTATTATTAGATGGGCCTTAGAAACAATGGAGTGCTCTTAAATTTAGTAAATTTGTTGCTTTGATGCCTTATCTTGTTCTGGTTAGTTTTGTCCTGACAGCGTTAGTTTATCAACATGTTACGTAACTGCATTAGTCATTTAAAAAATGATAAAATTAACCATTTTTATATTGGATAGTTTTTAAGTATTACTTTAAAATGGTTAAAATCAACATAATGGATTTATATTTGAAACTTGATGAAAGCCGATCATTTGCATGCTCCATTCATTGAAATTTATTGTTAAAGGAACCAAGTCTACTTCTTAAGAAATAATTTAATAACAAATAGTTGAATATCATAATTTAGCAACTATCAGAGAGTAAAAATTAATTTAAATTATTGTAACTATTTAATCAATTCTGTAGCTTATATGTGAGTTCTTTTCAATTTCCATGTGTGTGTGACATTTTGTTGGTTGATAGATATCGTTTAAGTCGAGTAACAAATATTGTCTCTATGCTTGTCTCCTTCCTATTGCTTTAATGCCTTATCATGATACTATGTCGAAAATTATCATTTCAAAATCTTTTTTTTTTTTGAATTCATAATTTTACTAATCTATTATTTTTTTTTAAATCTCTATTTAATCTGATGTTATTTTCACCTACTCCACATCTCATCAGCCATCCTATAGGGCTTCAATACAGGCTGACTTGGGTGGGGGTGCTAAGTGCTTTATATATTTATTTATCTATTGTACTTGTGTAGAAAGTGTTTAAATTGTCGACACTGCTTTGCTTACTGCCTTGTCCAACTTTATATATATATATATATATATATATATATATATATATATATATATATATATATATATATAAATTTCTTTCTTTTTTTTTTTTTTTTTTTTTTTTTTTTTGCAGTTACTCCAGGATAGCCCTAGTTGCCGAAACGTTGTAAAATACAAAAATAGTTTTTAAACTGAACATAACAATTCTTTGTCAAAATTTGCTGTTTTGACAAACAAGCTGTTTGTGTCAGCGATTCTGTACTAGTTATTACAGCTACTTTTATGATCAAGTAAATCATTAAACGTAGAACGTAATGCTCTTAAATTTTGTTTAAGATACCATTTTTATCGGATGCGAGTTGCAAAATTACTCATTCTTGGATCCCAAAACTAAGCCGACTTCAAAAGCATTATATTACTCTTATCCTTGATGCCTAAAGTGGATTTTTAGTTTTATCTAAATTAATCGACTCTTGGTGGCTGGGTTTTAAATAATATTTGTGTTCAATTTTATGTTTAGATTTTTTTCAAAAATTCTAATGAAATAATTTATATGCTTTTTACTTTCACATACCTATATATGAATACATAATAAGGCAAAGTATTGTGATTGTGAAAATTTTTGAATTCCAGTTTTCAATAGAAACACACGTCTTAGATTCCTCTGAGTCAAAATGACCAAGTCCCGCAAAAAAGTCTGTGTGTCCGTGTGAGATAAACTGAAATTTCATATTTAAGACAACTATACGGCTGAGATGTTACCGCATCATCAAAATCGGCCAACCAGAAGAGCCAATTTATACCGTGCATTTTGTAACTTTTTACGATTTTCTCAAAAACGACTTTAACAATTTTGATTAAACTTGCTATTTCAATGTAAAATTTGATGGGCTTTAATATCATGTAAGTTTCATTCTGATTGAAATAGTCTGACAGGGCTTAAATGCTGATATTTTGAATTTTCTTCCTCTAAAGTACATTTCATTTTTTATATTAAAAAAAATTAACCAAATCATTTTCTTAGGATTGACAAAAAGCGACTAGGTATAAAAGTTGATGAAAGAATTTGATAACCAACTAAAGATGCAAAGAGGAAAAATATTTTTTGAAATTCTTGGTATTGTTGAAAATAGGAAAATTAAGATAGATGTATTATATACTATTGAAAATCTATATATTTTAGAAAAAATACTATCTAATACACAAAAGTTGTAAAAGTTCACAGGGAGTGACTAACTAATTGTGGTAGATATTAATATAATAATTATTTAATAAAACATATGTTTCTATTGAAACTTTGTGGTAGATATTAATTCTTTGACAATTTATTTTCATCTTTAACTCTATAAAAATTCTTAAATTGATTTTAACAATGGAGGTAAGTGAAAGTCATGAGTCGCAAGGACCAGATTTTTGAAAATAATAATGAAATAATTCATATGATTTTCATTATGATTACTGTTACCCTACAATGGATCCATTTATTTCTATGCATACCATCTTACATTTTATATTTCCATTTTCATATTTTAAACAGGAGTATGTAAAATTAAAAACAAATATTTTGAAAAAAAAAAAAAAGAATTATAAATAAAAAAAATCTGGTGCGCGCACTCATTACTTTCACTTACCTTCGTTGTTAAAATCAATTTAAGAATTTTTACTTTCACTTACTATGTATAGTAAGGGGAAGTATTGCGATCTTGAAAAATTTTCGAATTCCAGTTTCAACAGAAATACACGTTTTAGGGTCTCCTGAGTCCAAATGACCAAGTCCCGCAAAAAGGTCTGAGTGAGTGTGTGTTTTGGTAACTCCCGGGCGGTAACGGTAAGTCCTATGAAACTGAAATTTCATATTTAAGACAACTATACGCCCGAGACGTGACAAAACTTTTTTCATCAAAATGAGCTTACCAGAAGAGGCACTTTATACCATCCATATTGTACCTTTTTTCGATTTTTTCGAAAACGGTTCCGACGATTTTGATTAAACTCGCTATATCGATGTAAAATTTAATGGGCTTAAATATCATGTAGGTTTTATTTGGATAAAAATGGTCTGACAGGGCTTAAATGCCGATATTTTAAATTTTCTTCCTCTAAAGTACCTTTAATTTTGTTGATTCAATAATAATAACTAGATTATCTTGTTATCGCTGATGAAAAACAGGTAAATATATAAATTGAATAAATTCGATACCCAACTAAAGGATAAAACAGAAAAAATATTTTTTAAATGCAATTTTTCGTTTTTGATCATAAGAGCAGTAATATACATGTATGATATACTGTTGGAAAGCTAAAGATTTTAGAAAAAATATCATCTCATACACAAGCTTTTAAAAGTTAATAGAGAGTGATGAAATGAACTTAAAACTAACAGATTATTTTAGATAATAATTTAATAGATTTTTTAATGAAACACATGTTTCTATAGAAATTCAATTTGATTAATTCCTTAATAGTTTCACGTATTTTTATCTCTAACTGTATTTGAAAATTCTTTCATTGATTTTAAAAATCAAGGTAAGTGAAAGTCGTGTGTTGCCCGCACCAGATTTTTAAATATATTTAGAGATGATAATAAATTGTTAAAGAAATAATTACATTAAGTTTCAATAGAAACATGTGTTTTATTAAATAATCAATTATATTAATATCTCAAAAATCAGTTTGTTTTGTCAGGTTTTCATCACTCTCCATTAACTTTTACAATTTTATGTGAGATAAATTTTTTACTAAAATCTTTAGCTTTTAAACGGTATATTATACATCTATATTACTGTGTTTATGTGAGATAATATTACTGTGTTTATGTTTGAAAAAAGTACAAGAATCGCATAAACAAATATTTTTCCTCTTTTCTTCTTTAGTTAGTTATTCAAATTGTATATTTAGCTGTTTAGCTGTTCAGCTTGTATATTTAGCAATGATATGGTCAATTTTATAAAATATACTTAGAGGATGAAAATTTAAGTTATCGGAATTTAAGCCCTGTCAGACTATTCAATCAATCATGATGAAACCTAAATGATATTAAAGCCCATTGAATTTTAAATTGATATAGCGAGTTTAATCAAAATTGTAAGAAGATGCAAAATGCAGAGTATAAAGTGGCTCTTCTGCTTGGCCGATTTTGATGGAAAATTTGCTGTACCATCTCGGACATAGACACTCTTAAAATATGAAATTTCAGTTTTATACTACTATTTATTTCATATATAGGTAAGTGAAAATAAAAATGAAAACAGCCATTAAAAAAAAATTGAATAAATAAATAAAATGAAGTAAATTACTGATAGTATATGTAAATAATACAGATTGCATGAAGTTAACAACTTGCTAGGTTCAATCAATTCTGTTTTATAATTTGGTATAACCCACCCTGTCCACAATCGCATCGAATTCTGAAAAATAATATTTAAAACAAAATGGCTACCTCCAAAGTGAGACTTAATCACAGAGTAGTTTTCAGAATTGATATATTTTCAGTTTTCTATAAAACAAATTTTTAACACTTTAATTTTTTGTTAGGAAAACACTTTAAATTTAAGTTCTAATTTAATTGTATAGCATATTTTTCACAGATTTTAACTTTTATATACATTTATTTTTATAATGGCCTTCTGTTATGCCTACAGATTAAAGATTACGGAGTAAAGGTTTATTCTTGTTTTCTCAGGGCATGGTTTTTAAAACTTATAATTTTGATGTCAAGAAAACTTCATTTCTACCTTTAATATTAAATAAAATTAAATTAAATAAAGTTGGCAATAATCAGGTTTGTACACTTTATATATGTGATTTAGTAATGTTTATCTGAATTTTTATTGATTGTAAAACAAAAAGGAATGGAGGAAAATAGTGTTAACAGAATTACTTAATAATAAACGTTGTTGAATGAAGGTGCAATAAGAAATCCAAGTTAAATGAAAAAAATCATTGTAATGCAAACATTTTTTTCTACCTCTTTGTTGTTGTTGGTCTGTCAGTACATTCACCATTGATAACTTAATAAAACAAAATTAATTATCACATCATATCATCTTCAAACAATAAAAAGAGTTTCTTTGTTTAAGAGTACTTGAAAAGAGGGGTTAATTTCCAAAAGGTACTAAAGCAATTTTGTTTTTACTAAATTGATATTTTGACACATTTGTATGATAAGCATTTAGTTCATTTAAATCGGTCATCCAATTTAATTTAAAAAACACACAAGTAATATAATAATACGTTAAGAAGACAAGTCTTAAGACTAACAAAAATAAATTATGAGTGCGATTAAAGTTACAACTTCTTTGATATTGTGACAGATGACGGTTAAGTAACTTCATCCATAAATATTTTACATATTAATATTAACCCTTTCAATAAACTTCCAAAGTGGTTATAAAAAAACAAAAGAGGAACTAAATTAAATTTGAGATCTCCATATCCTTCCTCTTTGAAGTTGTTGGAATCCATACCAAAAACCTAATATTGGGGCATCAAAGATTGGACCAACATATTTCTTATTTAAACTAATTTATTTTATATTGTTCAACTAGCAGATTTAATATAATATTTCTGTTCATTAACTTCTCAATTATATTAAATACTGCAATGTTTAGACATCTATATTCTTAATTATTAAACCAAATAATATTTTCCAAAACCTCTTTCAAAAGAAATTACCCACAATACACAATAGTAATTCATTATCAGATGATTTTAATTTGTTCCGATTTAATTTAATTTCTTGAAATATATATTTACCATGTACATGGTATTATTATTTTATTTATTTATTATTTATATATTTATTTATTTTAATCGTCCAGTTACTCCATACTCGCTCCTAAAGAAGTTTTATTTAAAAGATCCTGGTATCAGTGCAAAAAGAATCAAATATATGAGCTCAATAACAAAGTAATGAGACATTTTAGCATTTCATCTAAAAGTTGCCGTAATTGATACAAATACTACGCTCCTGTCGGACATCATCTTTTCTATTGTTCTTTTATCCTTTTAGTAAAAATTGTATTCATAAGAATTCTGAGAAATAATGTTAATTTCTTAAAATATTTTTTCTTTTTTTTAGGTATCAGCCATGTATACAAATAATGAAATAAACATTTTAAATGAGGTGAGAAGACATTTAGAAAAGGGTGACGTCGAGTTCATGTTGGACTTTGCCGAGCGAACCATTGATAAAATCATGCTAAATGATATTTTGGGAGGCTTTTGTGGAGTATCTCTACCCGACAATCTCAAGATTAAGTTGAACTTTTGTACGACTAATGTGGAGGATGACTTGGTCCTACATTTAGCCAATAAGCTGTCAGAAATCAGATGGCCTGATAAATTCAAACTGGATTTAGCCCTGAGGAACAACACGATTGACGACAAAGATGCCAACGTTTTGCTGGACCTAATCAAGAAGTTGGAGAGGTTTCCAGAAGCCGAGGTCCAGATAGATTTGGACAACAACAACAGCTTGAACTCTTCAGTCATTGGCGATGCTTTGGAAAAAATTACCAACGGTGCTATCAATGAGAACACAGTCGAGAGCCATGATAAGAAGAAAACAATCAAGTTTTGTGATTACTTAATTCAACAATATTTATCTCCTGAAAATGAAAATGAAGATGATTTCTAATTGTAATACTTATTGACAAAACTACTCGGAGATGGGTCCTGCCTTAATTAATCCAACACCTTTCAATGCCATACTAATTCCTAATATTTTGTAATCTCATTTTTTATTCGCGAATATGAAATTATTTTGTTTAGCACTGATAAGATCTGTCATCATTATGATTGAATAAGCTTTATATTTCTAAATTATAGAAAATTATTTATATATGTGATATATATTTTCTTAGTAGAATAATAATATATAATATGGTAAAAGATATTTACCATCTATAATAGTGTATTTAAAAGGCCAACATTATTGAAAATGCTATGTTCATTAATAATAAAAGTATAACTTTATAAAGCTTTTCATTGAATCCATTTTCCTGTCTTCTCCCTGGTTATAATTTTTTCATATCAAACTGTAAGCTGCTACAAAACCTGGAATAGTTTAGTTTTGGCAAAATGTTTGTTGAGATTGTGTGTGTGTGTTGGCTAACTTGGGCTTGTCCTGAAAATAATAAAAATCATTAATGATCAATCTCATCATTACCTGAGCATCGCTCTTCTTACTTTACCTGTGCCATCGCTCTTTCGTATCTTTACCTGAGCCATCGCTCTCTCTCTCTGATCTTTAACTGAGCCATCGCTCTTTCTTATCTTTACCTGTGCCATCGCTCTTTCTTATCTTTACCTGTGCCATCGCTCTCTCTTATCTTTACCTGAGCCATCGCTCTCTCTCTGATCTTTACCTGAGCCATCGCTCTCTCTGATCTTTACCTAGCCATCGCTCTTTCTTATCTTTACCTGAGCCATCGCTCTCTCTCTGATCTTTACCTGAGCCATCGCTCTCTCTCTGATCTTTACCTGAGCCATTGCTCTCTCTTATCTTTACCTGAGCCATCGCTCTTTCTTATGTTTACCCGAGCCATCGCTCTTTCTTATCTTTACCCGAGCCATCGCTCCTTCTTATCGTTACCCAGGCCATCGCTCTTTGTTATCTTTACCTGAGCCATCGCTCTTTCTTATCTTTACCTGAACCATCGCTCTTTCTTATCTTCAAGGTACTGTTGGCCTTTTTTATTTTACCATTAGTATTTATTAATCTATGATTATCAAAGGAACTATCTTTTGATGAATGCATGGTTAATGCCACAAGTTTAAAAATGTTTTAGTGTGTTGGGACTTTTATCTGAGACATTTTTAAAAATAAAATAATCCATCGGCACTAAATTATGCTAGAAATTAAATAACTAAAGCAAAGAAAATACATTTTATTCATTGAATACAATAAATTAATGGATCTTATAAAAATATTTAACAAGTGAAACTTTTACAACTATTTGATAATGTTGGCCTCAAATGCTTAGCGATGAATCAGTTTTGCTCCTTGAAAAGAATAGATGGGTTTACAAACTTCAAAATGTCTTGAACTTTTCATAAAACATTGTACACACCATTTAAATAAACCTAATCTTCCTTCATTGATGTATAAATTCAAGACGTTGGAGTTGGCATAAAAGCAACTTGGATAGAATGATTTGTTTGGTGTGTACATTTCTTACAGCAATTTGTTTTGTGTAAATCAGCTGGCCGCTGGTCACCTTCACTTTGATCGTGATATGATGAGGGAGGTTCCCTGATAGAGCAGCCAAGAAGGTTATGTTTGGAGTGTTGTGCCCGAGGAAACTTACCCATTCTCTATTTCCCTTACCTCACCATCAATGGCTCAGCGATATTTATATTAATATGATCACTATATTCAGACGAATCGCTTCTGAATGGAACTTTCTCCTCAAAATTAGCAGATACTTTTAGGTTTTTTTAAAAATTGGTCAATCGGTTGCATTGCAAATCAGATGAATTTTGTTAATACTCAAGGTGATCTCAATTATTAATTTCATTCTTCCAAAATATTTTTAAAAATCTGGTGCCACAACACGACTTTCACTTACCTCCATTTTTAAAATCAATGAAAGAATTTTCAAATACAGTTAGAGATAAAAATACGTGAAACTATTAAAGAATTAATTAAATTAAAGAATTAATTAAATTGAATTTCTATAGAAACGTGTGTTTTATTAAAATATCCTATTATATTATTATCTAAAATAATCAATTAGTTTTATCTTCTTTTCATCACTCTCTATTAACTTTTAAAAGCTTGAGTATAAGATAATATTTTTTCTAAAATCTTTAGCTTTCCAACTGTATATTATACATGTACATTACTGTTCTTATGTTCAAAAACAAAAAATTGCGTTGAAAAAATATTTTTTCAGTTTTCTTCTTTAGTTGCTTTTCAAATTTGCTCAACTTGCATATTTAGCTGTTTTTTATCAGTGGTAACAAGGTAATATAGTTATTTTTATAGAATCAACAAAATTAAAGGTACTTTAGAGAAAGAAAGGTACTTTGTCATTCCATGTTAATCAGAATGAAACCTACATGATATTAAAGCCCATTAATTTTTACATTGATATAGCGAGTTTAATCAAAATTGTTGGAACTGTTTTCAAGAAAATTGAAAAAATGTGCAAAATGCATAGTATAAAGTGGCTCTTCTGGTAAGCTCATTTTGATGAAAAAGATTTTGTAACGTTTTATAACTAAATATGAAATTTCAGTTTCACACATTTCCGCCCGGGAGTTACCACACACACAGAGCTTTTTGCGGGACTTGGTTATTTGGACTCAGGGGACCCTAAAATGTGTATTTCCATTGAAAACTGGAATTAGAAAATTTTTACAATCTCAATACTTTCCCTTACTATATGTAGTAAGTGAAAGTAAAATTATTTACTTTATCACAAAAAATACGAAAACAAAAATTGCTCAAAATCATTAAGGCTCTTCTCCAAGACATTATGCCAGAATTCATCTACTGGAGTTTTAACAAAATTAATTAACAAATCTTGGAGAAGAGAGCTCTAGACTTAATTCTTAACAAAAATCGATGATAGGTGAAGGAACGAATGATCAATCAACCGGGATGTTAATGACGCTACGATCAGATTCAACATTTTCAAAAAAAGCCAAGATATCTTGGAGTGTGCATTCTGAAAGATTTTCTCTCAACTTGGCCAGTCTTGTTTTTACATTTACTTGTTGGAATTTAAACCAATCACTGAGAAGGTTCATTATGTATTCTGAAAAAACAAAAGTATTGATTAGACATGTAATGATTAAAATGTTGATCTCTACTTCAGTGTAGAAAGGATTACCTTGTATCCTCTGCAATCTGTTGGAGGCAAGAGCCTTGTTTGCAGAGAGCTTGGCCTGGTTCTGGATGATGGCGTTGCAATATGGAGTAAGGAAGATGTTCCCTTCCCCTTCGTTCTGCTCCATGTCCTTCAGCGCTTCCAGCAGCACAGCTTGCTTCTCTTCTTCAAGCTCTTCCCTCATCCGCGGGTACATTCTCGAGAGCACCATTTTCATGCATTCAGTATTTAAGTCTACAAAATACAACACTAACTATTATATATTTAACAAAAAAAGTAGGATTTCAGTTTAATTTAAGGTTTAAATTTTATTTATATCATGTTTTCAATATTAACAAATTATATAGAATTTTACAAAATTTATACAATTTCAAAGACAGTGAGCAAAGTAACTAATTGATAGACCTACCAAATGATCCAAAATGAAAGACAATAAAACAAACCAAAATACACCATTGTGTTGCTTTTGACCTGCCTATGAGATGTTTCATTATGTCATCTTTGTAGTTTGAATTTGATTCTTTAGTTTAACGATCCATTTCAGAGATATAATATTATCTTTCATTTTTTATTGATCCTACAGCTCATTTAATGCCTGATGAGATGAGGATCATGGGATCATCCTGATGGGATCACTTGTGCTGGTGGCTAGCATAACAGCCTCCTATGCCAAAGGTCACGGGTTCAAACCCGCAGGTGGTCCTAGGATTTTTAATGGGAGTAAAAAATACATAGTTATGCCATCCTTTGGAGGAAACGTTAAAGGGTGGTCCCGAGCCTGTGCGATGTCAGGTACTCGTTAAAGATCCCTATCCTAATAAAACCTGGATAGGCAAAATTCAGGACTCCCACTGTAGCATCATCCGATTCGTCACAGTGACATTAAATAAATAAACAAACAAACAAGATAAGGATCATGCTTTAGTAAAAACTTTGTGCTGATATTAACATTCTGACAACTGGTGGTTTGTTTACCTTGGTGCACCATAAATGTTAGATTTTTGGAGGTAATTGTTAAAATTCTTTAAAAGTAGAATTTTAAATATGCATGTTTTTGTATTTTAGTAAAATTTAAAAGAGTCGGCATTTTTAAATATTTTTTATGTACTTTGAAGGTCCAATATCAAAGTAGTTTCATTTATCAAGCTTTGCTATATTTCTACAATAAGGAATTTTACCTGCGATGTTAGAAGTAAAAAAAAAAAAATTAAATTATATTCTAATCATTGAAGGTTCATAGGTTGAGGCAGGGTGTGCCCCAGGAGGTTCTCCTTACGCCAGGGTCACCACACGGCTGATATAACACAACAGATAATTATTCTGCAACAGCCAGGTTTGATTACAAGAATTAATTACTTTCCCAATCACAAGAAGCAATTGCAATGAATACTTTCCCAATTACAAGAAGTAATTACAATAAATACTTTCCCAATTACAAGAATCAATTGCAATGAATACTTTCCCAATTACTAGAAGTAATTACAATAAATACTTTCCCAATTACAAGAATTAATTACAATGAATACTTTCCCAATTACTATATAATTCAAATGTAGATGTATAAATTAAAGGAAAGCAATTAAGCTTGGACTCCATCTTGACTAGAGTGTCTTACTTGGAATCCTCAAACGATACTGAAACGACAAGAAACTGCCTGCTGATACCGCTCATTACAACACTTACTTGACAAACGATCAAAACTTCCTCTTTACTACAAAAAACTGATTTATATAACCATACCGCATCCAATCCTTGCAATCCAAAATCCTCAATGCTCCAAACTTTGTTACTAATAAACTCATTCATAAAGACACAAATATCTCACTTGTTGCAGACTTAGCCCACGATAGATACACCTCCTTTAATTCTAATCTACCAACCCACTCAAACACCCCAAACCTCTCCTCCATCTATACCGATATCCTGAGCACCTGAAAAGACGATGTCCTGAGACAAAAAAAAATTATATTTGAGGTACTGGTTGAAAAATGTAAGCAATTTTCGGCTGTGAGAAAAGTGTTTAATTTGAAGACTTAAATACTGATTATTTAAAAAAATAGTTTGGGTCAATTAATTGATTATTATTGCTACAGTAAACAACTAATTTTGAGGATCCCAGTTTAAAACCTCCCTTTAGAAAAATAAAGAATCAAAGTGAATTGATGACTGCTTGCTTTTTATTATTGTTTCCTACCAAAGCTTATTTCTAGGTGCGTCTTCTTTCTGGTTGCTTGTTGGGTGAGGAAGTCTTTCAAGTTGGATATTATTGTTATATCATCTGATTCGAATTCTGCTTCACCTTTTCTAAAACACAAGAGCATTTTTTAAGATCGATATCTCTTTCTGTTTAGGCATAATAGTTCACTAGTGATTGCATATAGTTTATATACAAACAAAAAAATACTCCTTTGTTAAATTGATTTAATAAAAATATAACATCTTTCTCATTGCTATATATTATTTTTGAGGTAATTTAATATAGAATGTATTAACCTTATACACAATAATAGTAATAAATAGAAAAAACAAAGAAAACCCTGATCCTCTTGACGACAGTAGTTTGGAAAACCCCTCCTCCCTCCCCCCTCACTACCTGAACTATTCCTAGCATCTTTGTTTCAGTCTTCTTTCAAAGTTTATAGTATATACACTGGTCTGTGTAAGATACTATTTTGTCTCTAATTGTTAGTATATTTGTCATTATTTCTTTAATGTAAATCCTAATTGAAATATCTATTCATTGTTCAATACATTCTCAAATTTATTCCAAAATTGTTTCTGTCTGTAACAATAACATCATCTATTAATTATTGTATACAAATTTTAATGTTTTGTTTTTTCCACTGTTAGGGCATGAATATGAGAACAATAAATTCTCAAAATGTAGCATAAAAAAAAATTCTTATTTATTGACTGAACCTTAAGACCAGTAGATAACAGTCAAAAAGCTAATCAACAAAATATATATATTTATTGTAATATACCCATTTTTAAAAAACAAATATATATATTTAATTATTTATTATTTAAATATTATATGAGGCAAGCTAACGATCAGATTAAGAGTAAAATTTAAATTAACAGCTCCTTTTTGGATGTTTGTTTCCAAAACATAGCATCCATTTCTGATGGAAGGGGAAAATCCTAGCAGGCACAAAACAAAATAGGGCAGGTAGAAAAAAGGTTAGTTAGTTGGGGTTTGGACCTGAAAGGGAAGGATCTCCTGCTGCCTACATATGAATAAAATCCTTTGGACCTGAAAGGGAAGGATCTCCTGCTGCCTACATATGAATAAAATCCTTTGGACCTGAAAGGGAAGGATCTCCTGCTGCCTACATATGAATAAAATCCTTTGGACCTGAAAGGGAAGGATCTCCTGCTGCCTACATATGAATAAAATCCTTTGGACCTGAAAGGGAAGGATCTCCTGCTGCCTACATATGAATAAAATCCTTTGGACCTGAAAGGGAAGGATCTCCTGCTGCCTACATATGAATAAAATCCTTTGTTAGCCTGAACATGTATTATTTTTTTAAGTTCTAATTATAATTAAAAATCAAATAAAAAATTGTGTCTGATGGTCAAGAACCCAATCCATGAGAAAATGAATTTTAAGGAACATTTTATAAAAAAATAAGTATATTAAATATATATATTGGAAGGATTTATTTAGAAACTATTAAATAATTTTGGTTTATACATGAGCAATTTATCTGAGGAAGGCTTTGTCTTTCATTAGTAAAATAACAATTAATACGAACATTTCAGTCTGTTTCAAAAACGAATAAACATTCATTAGCAAGTAACAAACTGATAGTTAAAATATTTGAATAGCTGAAAAAATTACATAAGTAGATATAAAATTTGCTAGTAATATGGAATAAAACATACGAATATTGGCATTTCAACTGAGTTCCGCTGAATGATGATTCATAGCAGTAAACGATTTTATTGGTGGTTGGCATTTTGTCAGGGACTTGCGGCAAACAGACCAAGATGAGGCTGTGCATCTCTGCGAGGGTGAAGCCTCCCTTAAGTCGCAGGACGTGGAAGCATCTGTAAAATATTTCATATAACTACAATTTTGTCATAAAATCTTCCCAATTTTTTTGAGATTCCGTATTATTTAGGAGTCTGGTTCCAGCCACGCAACAGTAAACATCTAGGAATAAGTCATGTTTATAATATTGGTAAAAGTGCACCGATTGTGACAAGTTTTATACATGTGTACTGATGGCGAGCCTTTAAACATGTTTATAATTTTTTGCAGATGACAGTGACATAAAAGGAAGAAACATATTGGAAGAAAGTTAATGGGATTGGCCGAGCTGCTCCAGTTATAGGTAGTCAGCTCCAACTCTCACCTCTCCTACCTGCCCTTATCAACAGCTGTTTATTTGACTTAAATAGAATTACATCAAACTTTTAAAAAATCTGGTGCGTGCAACACACGACTTTCACTTACCTCCGTTATTAAAATCAATTTAAGAATTTTGAAATACATTTAGAGATGAAAATAAATTGTTAAAGAATTAATTCAATTGAGTTTCAATAGAAACATGTGTTGTATTAAATAATATATTAGAATAGAATAGAAAAAAAAACTTTATTCTGGGACAAATGTCCCTTATGAATAACAATTATGAACTAAATAATAAATTATAACTGGCCAAAAACAATATATAAATACAATTAAATAACACAAGAATAAAAAAAAAAATAATAATAAAAAAAAAAATAAAAGGGTCATAGAGTCATCTCTATTTACAAATTCTAGAAATAAATAAATAAGATTAAACATAAAATGTAACTTTTAAAACTCATTAAAGTAAAATTCACCTTACATAAGTTGGCATGATAAAAATTAGCTTACATCTGACTGAAGAGAAAGGAAGTATTGAAAGAGGAGGGATTTAAACGATGATAGGGAAGAAGCATGATGGATGTTTGAAGGGAGAGTATTCCATAAGGAAGTGGACCGGGCTAAAAAGGAGCGGTCATATTTATACTTATATTATTATCAACAACAATCAGTTTGTTTTATCGGCTTTTGTCAATCTCTGTTAACTTTTACAATTTTGTGGATAAGATAATATATTTTCTAAAATCTTTAGCATTCCAACGCTATATTATACATCTATATTACTGTTCTTATTTTCAAAAACACAAAAATATGTTTGCTCTTTTCTCTTCTAGTTGATTATTATTCCTTCAACTTGTATATTTAGCTGTTTTTTAGCAATGCTAATTAGATGATATGGTTATTTTTATGAAATCTGCAAACTTAAAGGTATTTTAGAGGAAGAAAATTTAAAATATTGGCATTTAAGCCCTGTCAGACTATTTCAATCAGAATTAAACCTACACAATGTTAAAGCTCATTAAGTTTTATATCGATGTAGTGATTTTAATCAAAATTGTGAGATCCGTTTCCGAGAACATTGTAAAAAGGTGTAAAATGCATGGTATAAAGTGGCTCATCTGGTAAGCTGATATTGATGTAGCATCTTGGGCATATAGTTTTCTTAAATATCAAATTTCAATTTCACACAACTTTTCATTTTTGCACTAGACACCGCACAAGGACCTATTTTTGGGACTTGGTCATTTGGACTCAGGGGACCCTAAAATGTGTATTTTCGGCGAAAACTAAAATTAGAATACTTTCCCTTACTATATATTTCATATACATATAGGTGAGTGAAAGTAAAAATTGAAAAAAAAAAATGGATACAATTTCAGAAAAATTAAATGAATTAAATAATTTAGAAACACAGGTTAATGATATTATAGTCAATTTAAAATTAGTTAAAGAAGATATCTTTAAAATAAAAGAGAAATATGAAATTAAAGGAAGATAAAGAAAAAATAAAATAAAATATTGTAATATTTGGAATAAAGGGGAAAACATATCACTTTGTTGCCCCAGATGCATCACATAAATTTTTTTTGGGGAAAAATTAATTATAATTAAAAAAATCCCTGTATTAATGAAATTTAAATAGGTAATAATAAAAAACTGGTATAAAGAAAAATTGAAAACATCTGAAAAATCTGCAACATTATATATATATATATATTATATATATATAATATATAATATAATATTATATAAATATATTATATATAAACAATAAAAGAAGATTGAGGTTATCACCAGAACTTAAGGCTATCTTGGAAACTTGTGTGTTCCAGTACAACTAGCAAAGGCACAACTTCAGTTCTCTAGAAGCATCTTAAGTCTTCAGCCATCTAGAAACTTTATAAGTACTAAAAGAAAAGACCGCTTTAGCAATATAAAAGTAAAAAAGCAAGTCGTCAACAAAAGTCTACCTGAAGAGGCACATCTATTGAAATGGAGGTAGGCTGGTCCTGTGGCTTGGCAGTTTCACTGGAGATGGTTGAAGATTGTTATAGAGTGGATTCCAAGGGTAATCAAGACAAGAGATGAAAGACCACTGAATAGGGGAGGGACAAATAGTCATTGTCATAGACAAATATTGAGATAAAAGTCAGCCATAGGGAAGAAACAGCCACCGGAGCTCATCCAGGTGGAGTAGATTAGGCTGTAAACCTCATGGCTGTAGCCAACCTCCAAGTTCAATTTGACAAGTAGTTTTTATGCTTTGCTCTATAAACAATTAAATTTCTTTTTATAAGAGCCTCTAGATCATTAGTTGATTTCAGGCTTCAATTTAAATCTCAGAATTCTGTACTGATGGTGAATTCTGAGTCTGTTATTTATATTATAGTTTTTGCTCTGAATTTAGCGTAAGGACCTTACACTAAATCCTGAACATCGTGAATCCTGGTCAGCATCCCCAGCCGCCTCAAGAGGTATGTTTTCAAATGAGTTGTCTTTGGTTTGACGTGAGGGGTGACGTAAACATTGAGCACACCAAAGTCGTTGCCATATTGGAAGTTGAGGTTCAATCTTGATGTATCGATTTGGCAACGATAAGTAGCAAGGAGCTTATTCCCGCTCTGAAAGCACACAGGTTATAAATTAATACAAAAACATTTAATGGCAGGTTATAAATTAATTTACATTACATTAATCTAAACATCATGAGTAGACAAGACTAATATCGAAATTTCTTTCTTAATGTTGTGAAGGTTATAATTACCTGTATTATAAGCATTGTAATGGGCATTGCATGCCTGTGTATGTAATTAAAAATAAAATAATGAAATATTAATGATTCACATATCATAAACTTCAGATTGGCTTAGGCAATCTGTAATTACCAATTAAACATAGAGGATTTTTGTAAAATAATAATGTTGAATAATTGATGGTTAGTAAATAATGAAGGGTGAGTTGTTTATTCCTTTAATAATATTCCGCACCTACCCAAGTGGGAGACGGTTGAAGAGGTGGCCAATGAATGATTACAAAAAATTGTGAAAAAACTATTTTTCTAATCATTCATTAGCTGCCACTAGAGACCATCTTATCATTCAACATTAAAGCAAGTTATTATTTCTTATGCTAAAGTTTTACAATATCCCACATCCTAATATTTGTTCTCAAATGTAGCAATGAGTTACGATTACACAATCTTTTGATGAAACTCAGGTAGATCATTTATTATTAAGCAATCAGAAAGCCATATGGATGGTACATGACCTTCACCTTCACGATATCACATCCAAGTGAGGGTGTGTGTTATGTTTATTAATAAGAATTAAATATAGAAGAAAACATATGATAAGTTACCAGTTGGAATTAGAGTGTGATCTTGGCAGGCCTTAAAGGAGTTACAACCTATTTCGACGATATAATTGTGCATGGTCCATCTATAGAAGTTTGCTACAATCAACTTTGAGCTTGCTTGGAAAGACTTCAAGCTTACGATTTACATTTAAATAAAAAGAAATGCATCCTTTTCAAAACAAAAATTAATTATCTGGGTTATGTGATTAAGAAAAATCAAATTTCGAAGGATACATCGAAGATAAAAGCCATTACAGAAGCACCAAGACCTCAAAATCAAGAAGATGTTAAACGATTTTTAGGAATCGTCTCTTATTACTCAAGATTTATTCCAAACGCCTCTGCAATTACTCATCCACTTCGATTATTACTCCAGAAAGAAAGGAAATTTCACTGGTCGTCAGATTCTGAACAAGCTTTTAAAAAATTAAAAGCAGAAATGGCTAATGACAGAATCCTAATACCCTTCAACCCTGAATTACCTCTTATAGTAGCCACTGACGCATCTCCAACTGGCCTAGCAGGTGTTTTATCACATGTAGTCCAAGGTATAGAAAAACCAATCGCATTTGTTTCTAGTTCTCTTTCAAAATCTGAAATGAACTATAGTCAGTTGGACAAAGAGGCACTCGCCATAGTATTTTCCTTGAAAAAATTTTATTATTTCTTATTTGGCAAAACCTTCACCTTAGTAACTGATAACAAACCATTAAGTAGAATTTTTCATGAAAGTACAAACCTACCCGCAATGACTTCTGCTAGATTACTCAGATATGCAGCATGGCTAACCAATTTCGATTACAAGATTCAACATCGTCCAGCTGAAGAAAATGTCCATGCAGACTACCTTTCAAGAGCACCACTGCAGGAAGACACAACATCAATCGAAGAAGAGATAAATACAGAAGTAGACTTAATTTCAAATGAACTCGTATACAACATTTCAAATGAATCATTGAATTACAAAACACTAGCAGAGGAAACAGCAAAAGATGAAGAGTTGTCAAAAATTAAATGCGACCTTTTAAATAAGGATTGCTATGGTTCAGAATATTATCTACAAAATGGGATTATTTTCAAAGGTCAACGGATTGTAATACCGCATGCTCTTCGAGAAGAGGTGTTAAAGGAACTACATCATACACACACAGGTATAGTGAAAATGAAACAGCTAGCAAGAAGGTATGTTTATTGGAAAAATATGACAAAGAAATTGAGAACCTTGTGAAGTCTTGTCCAGAATGTGCCAGCGTTAGGAAAAATCCGGAGAAGGCTCCAATCCATTCCTCGGAGGAGCCGACAGAAAATTTCGACAGAGTTCACATAGATTACGCTGGACCATACGAAAACCATTATTTTTTGGTACTGGTGGACGCGAAATCAAGATGGGTGGAAGTCCGATTAACAAGAGAAGCTCCTACGTCTCAAGGAACAATCAATTTGCTTCAATCCATATTTTACATTCATGGATTTCCAAGAATATTAGTCTCCGATAACGCATCAATTTTCAAGAGCGAAGGGTTTATCAAATTTTGTTTCAATGCGGGAATCAAACAAAAGTTTATAGCTCCGGGACATCCAGCGACAAATGGTTTGGCAGAGAGGAATGTCCAAACTCTGAAAAATAAGTTAAAGGCAATGTCAAAACTGACAATGCCCCTACAGACCAAAGTACAAGAAATTCTGCTGCGATATCGTTCGACGCCTTGGGCTTGTGGAAAGTCACCAGCAGAATTATATCTTAAAAGAAGAATCAATATAAAATTAGACGCTCTTAAACCACCTAGATGTTTTGATAAACCTAGTACAATGTATTTAAACAAAAAAGTTCGAAAACTTAAAATAGGTGACAGGGTACAAGCTAGATGGTACTCTAACAACAAGCCGTCTTGGAGATTTGGAACAGTGCTAAAAACATTTGGCAAATTACATTATCTAATCATATTAGACGGAGATGGGTATACTCTAAAGCGACACATAGATCAATTGCGCCTGGTATACAAACCAGAACTGCCAGGAGTACACCCTTCTAAAGAGGTAGCACCAAGTATGAAAAACGGTAATACCGTTACCTTCTGGGACAAACAACTCCGGCAACCATCTAACAGTGCCACTGTACCAGCAGAAGGGACTTCAACAACTGAGCCTGAACCTGAACCTGTAGCTGCCGGTCCTGCAACTGCAGCTGATGTAGACGGTCAACAAGAAAACCGCCTCTTCGCAGATCACAAAGACATCATGGAAGACCAACACACTTCTCCGATTACGTTTTATATTAAGCCGCGGAGAGTTGTTATGTTTATTTTGATTATTAATAAGAATTAAATATAGAAGAAAACATATGATAAGTTACCAGTTGGAATTAGAGTGTTACGTTTGTTGTGAATTATTTTTCTGTTCAAATATAAGTGTATTTTCTTTCTTTTTCAATTGTTCTATACATTAATTTACACCTTTTCAACATAGCAGTGTGGAGGGAGAACTAGTTTTTAATGAGTTTACAAATTTCTAATAAAGACAGATAGGCTTTGGTTATTTCTTAATAAAAAATAAATTAAAATTAAAAGGATTGTTCAGGATCCATTCAGAAAAACTTTAATTTCATCATAAACAAAAAACAGCTGCTTTTTTTATTGCAAATATTTCTTTAAGGGAATAACTAAAGCACCCTGCTATGAAAGCAACATATCTTTATATGCTTGACATTCCAATTGTTTACAAATATATGCTAATCCTTGACTAACTTCAAATGATGACTGTTATCAAATACATATATATCTGCTACAAACTATTCCATAACAAATTCCAATGAGACTTTGACCTAATCATCAGGGATATTGCCACAATACCAGAACATTTGGGGCCATAACACCACATCATTGCCGTAACAACCTAATCAGGAAGGCTACTACCATAACTCCACACCATTGTCATAACTACCTAATCATCAGGGCTATTGCCACACCTGCAGGAGGCCGAGGGGAGTTGGATGAGGGATCACCTTGACTATACTTTTTAATAACATAATATTATTATTTATAAATAACCTTTGACAAAGGTTTGTCTCTGATAGTTATCCCCTCTACATTTCTACCTGTATATATTCACTCATAAAATAATACAGGGAGAGAATTACCATTAAAAAGCAATGTTTCTTATTTTAAATTATGATCTCAAGTGATAAATAAGATTATTAAGGGAAGTTTTGTGAATTAAAAAAAAAAGTTAATTAAATTATGTAAAATACAAATTTTTTATTGATTGAGCTAAAATTGACAGCTTGATTAAAAAATATGTGAAAAGTTTACCTGAGGACTGCAAAAACTGTGGCTAACAACAGCAGAATTCTTTTCAACATCAAGAAGCTTGATGTTGATGTCCGATTGAAGGAGCACGTTGTCTATCGGCGCTTCAGTCTCCAAGCTCAGCAGGAAAGCATAATCATCTTTCACGAATGTCATCTGCAAAAAGATAAATACCTAAAAATGGTTGCTAAGGGCTGATCTGCAAAAATAATCTATGGGTGAGCTCTTTGAACTGGTTCTATAGCACTCTGATCTAGTCTCCCTCAAAGTAAGGTCAAGAATCAATCATCATCAGTCACTATCATTAAGGATCAGTCACTATCACAAAGGATTCAGTTTCTTTTTTTGGAAAGTACTCCTTATTAATTTATCAAACATATTTATTAAAGAACCCTAATAAGTAAAGACAATTTTAAACCTATAAATCGTCATTAGCAGCCAAAATTTAACATTTTTCTGATTAAAAAATTAAAGTTTTTGTACAGGAGAAGATTTTGTGAAAGAAGCTTTTCACTCTGCTAAAAGCTCAAAACGTGCGAAGTCAGGTATTCGTTAAAGATGATTATCATTATTATCTAATAATTACTAATCATTATTTTTCTTCTTTTTAGTTTACTATTCTTTGTTGTTATATATTTTTTCTTAGCCCTGATGATGACCCACAATGTAGACCAAAACACCGACCCATAATAAAATAAGTTTGTTATAAATCTCATTAGTATGTTTTTGTTTTTCTTCATGAAGGCACCCTCAAACAACTTCCCAATCAAAAATAAATTAAATGATATATAATAATTGTAAAATATTGTTTTGTTTTTATAAAATCAGAAAAATTAAAAAAAAATTATTGACAAAATATTAAAGACAGATGAGGACTACAAAACTTAAGTTTGAAAAAAAATATGTTTGTATAAAAGATTTGAAATAGAGTTGTTTTTTTTGTAATTTGTATATTTTTCACTTATATATTTTATCTGCAGTTTATTTCTACCCATCTTATTTCTGATATATTTAATAAATACTAATTACTTTATCATTTATTGCCAGATTGAGAATGGTTGAGATCCCAATGGAGTCTTCGGAAGTTGTCATCTGGTACCTTTCTCTTTCTTTAGTCAGCGTCCTTTCAATTTCTTCAATTTCCACTCTGCAAGGCACAAATTTCTTTTTTATACCGTGTTTAAAAAATGCTGTTTTAGGTACTTGAAAAATTAAACTAATCTTTTTTATTGGTTGGTTAAAGAGAGCGGTGGAGGGGTCTAGTGGATAGACCCAGTCTACTGTTCTCCAGGTCCTGGGTTTGAACTCCGGCAGTAGCAGAATATTATTTATTCTTTTATTTAAGCCATGAGGGGATCTTGGTGTATGGGATCCTCCTGCGGAACACCCAGCCTCTATAAAGTGGGTACCCAAAATAAATGGGGAAAAACCTGGCAGCTGAGTGTGACCTCAGCCAAATGATCTTGCAGACCACTGTTACTTCTAGAAACAGTACCGATATCTATATGTACTGAGCACAAGACCCTTCATGGCTTGTAGAGGGACAAATAAATTGGTTGATTATAAAGATTCATAATTGAAAATAAAGCAAAAGCATTTATGTAAGTTTCTCAATGATTTCATTACAATAAACTTTGAATTTTCCTACTTGGTTAATAAATGGACAGCACATTGATATGTTACTTTGAACCACAAAGGCACCTCATTAACATCAACTCTTCAGGCGAATAAACCTTGGCCTTTAAGTGGGTTTTCACACCACGTCGCCCACACCCTCACACCCTCTCACCCCCTTACACTCCTACCCCTTCACTCACTCCCTCACTCCTCTATATATATATATTATTGTGTCTAGTCACATTGTGAGAGCCGATACTAGACCTTAGGAGAAGTAAAAAAAGTTAATAAAAAAAGTTAATAAAAGCATTTATGTAAGTTTCTCAATGATTTCATTACAATAAACTTTGAATTTTCCTACTTGGTTAATAAATGGACAGCACATTGATATGTTACTTTGAACCACAAAGGCACCTCATTAACATCAACTCTTCAGGCGAATAAACCTTGGCCTTTAAGTGGGTTTTCACACCACGTCGCCCACACCCTCACACCCTCTCACCCCCTTACACTCCTACCCCTTCACTCACTCCCTCACTCCTCACACGCACTCTCACCATCACCACCTAGCACCCTCAATGATCTAGTTGGGATCTGAAACCTGGACTCTTTTGAAGAACGGAGAACAGGAGTTCTGATATTAGAAAGGAAAGTCCTGTGCAGGAATGTAGAACTTATCCCATAAAAGAAGCCCAGTACATGTTTTTGGTTCCAATTAGGAACAGAAAAGGTGTACTGTGCACCGTCTCTCTCATCTTTAAGCGCTCCTTTAATAAATTCTAATAATATCTAAGATTTTAATTAAAAATAAGCCATAACAACTTTGGTACATGTATACTTATTGTACTTTTTGTTTAACTTATAAATTAAAATACTTTAGGCAGAAGAGGACTGTTAATTAAATGTTTTTCATTGAGAATTAAGAAAAACCACTATTAAAGTAAAGAAATATTTTTTTACTTTCACTTACTATACATAGTGAGGGAAAGTATTGCGATCATGAAAATTTTCTAATTCCAGTTTTTAACGGAAATACACATTTTAGGGTCCCCTGAGTCCAAATAACCAAGTCACGCAAAAAGGTTTGTGTGTGTGTGTGTGTATGTGGTAACTCCCGGGCGGAAACGGTAAGTACAATGAAACTGAAATTTCATATTCAAGACAGATATACACACGAGACGTTACAAAACCTTTTTCATCAAAATGAGCTTACCAGAAGAGCCACTTTATACCATGCATTTTGCACCTTTTATCGATTTTCTCAAAAACGGTTCCGACGATTTTGATTAAACTCGCTATATCGATGTAAAATTTAATAGGCTTTAATATCATGAAGGTTTTATTCTGATCAAAATGGTTTGACAGGGCTTAAATGCCGATATTTTAAACTTTCTTCCTCTAAAGTACCTTTAATTTTGTTGATTCTATAAAAATAACTATATTATCTTGTTACCACTTATGAAAAACTGGTAAATATATAAATTGAATGAATTCGATACCCAACTAAAGGAGAAAACAGAAGAAATATTTTTTTTATGCAATTATTTGTTTTTGAACATAAGAGCAGTAATATACATGTATGATATACCGTTGGAAAGCTAAAGATTTTAGAAAAAATATTATCTTATACTCAAGCTTATAAAAGTTAATAGAGAGTGATGAAAAGAAGATAAGAATAACTGAATATTTTAGATAATAGTATAATAGATTTTTTAATAAAACACATGTTTCTATATAAATTCAATTTAATTAATTCTTTAATAGTTTCACGTATTTTTATCTCCAACTGTAATTGAAAATTCTTTCATTGATTTTAAAAATGGAGGCAAGTGAAAGTCGTGTGTTGCCCGCACCAGATTTTTTATTAAAAAAATAGTTATATACAAACAGTACCTTAAGTGCTCAATTTTTTGTTTTTCTTCAGGTGCCATTTTAATGTTCATGTTGTTGTTCTCCCAGTTGACTTGCTTCTCCAAAACCTCAGTTGTGAGACCGAAAAACCATCCTGAAGCAGAATTAGTAGTCTTTACTTCTGAGCATCACTTTGTTACAGTATAATCTAATTTAGAACATCATACAACTCTATCAGCTTCTTGGATTACCTGTATAAGTGGTGGCCACTATTTCATCAAATACAGGATTTCCAACTGTTCCTGCTTGAATTGAAGTTATACTTTCATTACAAACCTAAAGAAAATGATTGATAACTTAACAACACTAATTTAAATTAAAAAACAAATGGATATTAATAATGATTCCATGTAAGAAGATACATAAAAGAGTGCAGTATGTATATGGCGCACTCACATAGCTGTACTTCTCGACATAGGCCTCCCCAAGAGCCTCCAAAGGCTCCCCGTAGATCTGGATGCTGCCATCATCCCTGCCCACGATCAGCTGTTTGGTCCCGTCCTTGTACAGGTCGTACCAGCACATGCACCTCACGGCGTCCCTCTTCTTCCTGTTCTCAATCATCCACTTCCAGTCTGACATTAGCCTGCGTCATATTCATTTTGATATCACAACTCTAGGGCTAGGAATGATGATGGAGTTTAGTCGACCGTTGAGAATATTAGATGAGGAAGATGGTTGGGGGTGAGGTCATCAAAAAAATACATACTAATAATTAATACTAATTGTAATTGGTGCTGACGTTTCGGCCAACATTGTGGGCCTTCATTAGGGCTAAGAAAAAGAAGATAACAATAAAAAATAGTAAACTAAAAATAATGATGAGTAATTATTAGAGGCGAGAAACAATAAGAATAAAAAAAAAATTTAAGTAATATAATATTAAACTAACAATTATATGTGAGGATAATAATAATAATAATAATAATAATATACAACAGGATATACAACATATAAAGAAGGATATACAACAGATATACAGGATATACAACAGAAAAAGATATGAATAGAGAAAGAGGGAGAAAGAAATAAGAGATGAAAAGAGAACATAATCAGTAAGAAAAAAATACATTCTGACTCAGAAAAGGTATCTCAACAAGTGATAATATTTGCTGCTTAGTTCCTCTTTGAAGTCTTCAAATATTACTTTTTTTACTGTCATATTATTGCCACTTTAATTTAATTTTATGTTTGTTTCCATATTGCGTTACTGTTTTTTTTGTTCTCCCCTACCTCGCCTTTGAAGGCTATACGGGGTTTCTCGGGCCAGGGTATAGCCCTGCGGGGAGGCCTCGGGACCGAATTGTTTCAAGGCTCAACATTTCGTAACCGACAAAATGTTTCAAGGCTCAAGGTGTTTATATATAGAGAGGTGAGCTTGTTTCAGGAGGGGCAATATGCTAGACAATCCTGATGACATCACTGGCCCTTGGTCCATTTAATTTATATGGACATTTGTTTATGGCTGTGCTTGGTCTGACATTTATCCCATCGATCATTTATCCCAGGTCGGAGGGATAAATGCTGAAATAAAAGCCCCTTACAGGACCGAGACTCGAACTCCCAATTGTTTGGTTTTCAATTTATTTGGTCCTCTGTGTTGCTAGGCAACGCGCACTAACACACTCAGCTACCCCGCTCCTTGATTGTGTTACTGTCATCATATTATTATTATGTACCTAAATTATTAATAATTTTCTAATGCATTGGTTGTTATCTTGTTTCTCTTAATTCTGATGAAGTCCCACAATGTAAGCCGAAACTTTGCACACATTTTACAATAAGTACTGCATGTTAGAGACTAGGAACATTTAATATTATTATCATTCAGATCTTCAACCTTCGGGCTCACTCAGCCATCATGGTCTATTCCTGAGAAAGAGTGTCAGGAGATGGGAAGGATTACCTAGCGGTAGGAACACTACCCTCCGGCCTGCAGAGCCTAGAACTGTCAGTTCAAATCCCATTCCTGTCTAAGCTTTTTCAAGCATGTAATTAAATTTAGATTCACTCACTGAGGATAATCAATAAAATAGGCATAAGGAGTTATGCTTCTATCCTATAACTTTCATCAGAAATCCAATTTCGGTCTGCAAGATAACTTTATCGTGTTAAATAAGATAACTTTATCTGCAACATAACTTTATCGTGTTAAATAGACTGCCAGAGGAAGATAAATTGAAGACGATACCTGTTGACTTGTACAAGACCGATGTCCCCATTTTCCATGGCAACGACTAGCCCCTCACCTCCTTCCCCTCCAGTGTCGCCCAAGAGACTGAGCACGACCGGGGCGCTCGGCAGCGGGAAGCTCTGGCTCATAGCAGACCTCTCGATCACCCGCAGCAGTCGGTCTTCGCAGCCCAGCACCGAAACCAGTCTGTGGTTCTGTAACCGACCAAATGTTTCAAGGCTCAAGATGTTTATATATATAGAGGTGAGCTCGTTTCAGGAGGGGCAATATGCTAGACAACCCTGATGAAGTCACTGGTCCTTGGTCCATTGTTTTGTTTATGGCTGTGCTTGGTCTGGGTAGTAGGTCAGTACACTATTTTGATGTTTAGAATTTGTTTTTTGTGTTATTTAATTGTTTTGCAGTGTTCTTTGACAGTGTTAAAGTTAAAATATTTCTGTTAAACCTTGTGCAGTTGTGATTTCTAAAACGGATGATAAATTATCAAGTAGAACATTTCACAGGTAAGGTTATACTTGTTATCAATTATTTGTTCTTGTGGCAAAATCAGAAGTAAAATTAGCTAGTAACTATTATTATTATATTTAACTCTTCTTAATTTATATTGAAGGTAGGTTTGAATGTTCGTGTGTCCCATAAGTTTATCCTTATTGAATATTTTGGAAGTAAGTCTCAACAATTTTGGATTGAGAGCACGATGAGGTTTCCTGTTAGGTATTAGAAGTTTATTGAGCAGATGGCTGTATTTATAGTAAAGTTAATCAACCTCAAACAACAACAAAAATTTTGCAAAAAAAAAGAGGAAGACTTATAGAACAACCTAGTATAATTAAATATTACTATGTATTATTGATGTATATGTGAATTGAATAAGTAATGGATAATCAATTGAATTAATTATTTATTTGTACATTCTGCTTTTGGCTTATACATTTGTTATATATTTTTTTCAACACCAAATAAACAGATCTTATTTAAATCATGCATTTTGATAAATCCAGTCTTTTTTTTCTATTAATTATCTTGTTTGTCTCAAAAAAGATGACTATTTTTTATTTATTAATTGATTTTTCATCTCAAAAAGCATAAAACATCTATACAAATGATATAACAAGGACCAATAACGTCGACCAAAAATGTTGTGCGGGTTTGCAGATCAGAATGAGCCCACCTCTATGTATATAAACACCTTGCTCAAAACTAGCATAATTAGGTTATAGGTGATTAATTTTAAAACATTTAAATATTAATGCAAAAATAATCAATTAAATTGGTTCAATTAAGAGTTAAAAAGAGATTTTTGTTTCCATATAAAATTTCTTGCTGAGTGCCTAAGACTGAGCTTATAGGGAAGATCAGGATGGAATCAGTAACAGAACAAAACAGTTTCATAAAAAACAATATAAAAAGTATAATACCTTCTCCAATGACATCACAAGAACATCATTAATTTTATCGCTGGAAAGGTAAGAATTGACATCCTTGCAGTTCTTGTAGTGGTTGAAGAGGTGGCTGCCCGCGACCATCAAGTCAATACCACTCACCTGCCTAAACAGATTGGGTTCTATTCACTTTGGGTTAAAATGGTTCAGTTTGTTCTTTACTTTAGAGTGGGTTTACAGATTTCATTTGATGCAGAGTTAGTTGTGTATCCTAAGAGAAAGAAGAGGAAGCTTTGGCTCACATGGACTTGATGTGCTCAGTCATGTTAGTGTCCAACGCCAGGAACAGTTTGCCCTTCTTCGAGAAGCCCCTCACTTCCGTTTTGGATGCAACGAATATCTTATCCTGAGGAGCCCCTGAAACAGAATGTTGAGCAAAACGCAAAATGTGATTTTAGTTAGAAAATTATAAATTTAGTATTTATGTTATAAAAAACAAATGGGAAAATTTAAAATATCTTGAATGTCCCCTCACACAACTTTACTTGCCACTTTGGTTGCAAATTATTTTATAAAAATAATTTGCTGTGTCTTTACTAATATCGTTCAAATTTTCATTCTGGTTGTAACTTTTACTTTTATGGCAATTTAATTATGTCTCAAATAGCCAGTGCAATGTTGTAATAAAGAACTCCTGAAGGACATGTACAGTTTTCGAGTTATTCAATGAATTTTGATGGGAACAAGCAAAAAAAACATTAATTTTGATGGGAACAAGCATAGAAAACATTAATTTTGATGGGAACAAGCAAAGAAAACATTAATTTGGATGGGAACAAGCGTAGAAAACATTAATTTTGATGGGAACAAGCAGAGAAAACATTAATCATGATGTGAACAAGCAGAGAAAACATTAATTTTGATGTGAAAAAGCAAAGAAAACATTGATTTTGATTGATACAAGCAGAGAAAACATTAATTTTGATGAGAACAAGCACAGAAAACATTAATTTTGATGGGAACAGGCACAGAAAACATTAATTTTGGTTGATACAAAGTGCACCTACAAATTGCTAATATCTATTACAAGGTGCACCTACAGATTCAAGACAAAATTCCCTTTCAAGTGGTACCTTCCTTTTGTTAATTGATTCGATCGTGGCCTGAAAGAGGAATCTTTCTAACAGAAAACATTTATTTTCTGATGTTTAAGTCTACTTTATTTATATATTATAAAAAATCAAGAACTTAGTGTTGGCTATGTCTCTGTGGAACCCTGAGATAGCCTATTGACTATGTTTGAGTACTGTAGTTGCTCGTGCGGAGGCTTAAATAAATAAATAAACACACACAAATATATATATATATCAATAATAATAAATAAAAAAACTTTATTCTGGGACTATGTCTCTTAAGAATAACAATATTGTGCAGTAATATTAAATAATTGTGTATTGCCAAGAAACCTACAAAATTAATTTTTACAAATGTGCAAATAAAATTAAATAAATAAATTAAACACAAATAAGACCTATACACATTTAGGTGCAAAAAATATGAATAATGAAAAAAAAAAAAAAAAAAAAGGAAAGAAAGAAAAGAAATCATTAAAGCTACTAGGGTTGATGAAATTATAAAAAAAAAAAAAAAAAAAGAAGCTAATTATTCCACAGTGCTAGGGCTGGGCAAAATAGATAATTATATCTAGCATTAAAATTAAGATAATTGAGTTGCATATTCACATTTGTTGTGTGTCTATTTGCAATGCCAAAAGATATTGGAATAGGTGGGATTTGAATGAGAGAAGGAAAGAAGCATGGCAAATATGAGTGAGTAGAGAATTCCAGAATATAAAAGGATTGAACAAAAGATTTAGTTCTATAGGTTGGAATGGCGGGATCTAGTTTCAAGAGAGTGGACTGAGGATTAAATTAAATGATACTGTGAATATAAAGAGGATGTTGGTAGTTGACAATTTGTTAAAGGTATGATCCGAGAAAATATTGTCTACGTATATATGGTAAGAGCCACTTCAACTTGCTCTATAAGTAGGTGGCTGGAGACATCTTTGAGGTACCGAAGATGAATCCTATGAACGTCTTCATGATAGGCTTGAGTCTGTCCTCGAGTACATTCAAGAGGCCACCATATACCACACAGCAATAATCAAAATGGGGGAATATTAATGAGGAGACGAGAAGCTTATGGGTGGGAAGAGGGAGAAGATTTCGGTAACGGTGAAAAAACATTAGAGTGCTTATAGTTCGTCTGGAAATATGGACAATATGGGATTTCCAGGAGAGGGTTTGAGCAAAGGTAATACCCAGGTTTTGCAGTGGAACTGTGGAAGTGACTGGGTAATCATCTAGGATTAGACTCCGAAAAGAACATTTGGATCTGAGAAGGGAATTGGAACCTATAAGAATGGCCTGTGTTTTCTTAGCACTAAGCCTTAGTTTATTCAAGATTGTCCAGGCACAGATTATATCCAGGCCTTCCTGAATATTGGAAAAAGCTATGAATAACTGAGTAGGAGAGAAGGATAGGTAGCTCGAAGCTATGAACTGAGTAGGAGAGAAGGAAAGGTAGATCTGGAAGTCGTTGGCATATAAATGATGGGAGCAGTGATGGATTGAATTGGGAACATCACTGATAAGAGAATTGAAAAGGAGAGGGAAGATAGTTGAGCCCTGGACAACACCTGCCGAGAGGGCAAGGAAAGAAGATAGGGGATTAATATATACTTGTATATATATATATATATATATAATATATATATATATATATATATATAGATTAGAAGACTATTCCTCACCTATGGTACCGCCGAGCTGGAGAGCAGAGATGGGGTCTCCAGGAAGTGTTTTGAACGAGATTTGGATTTCATGCTTCTTGAGGGAAAACAGTTGAAGGACACCATCTTGCCCCCCGACTGCAACCTATTCAAGGTAATCCAGTCAATAATTTTTATATTTCTCATTTTACTTATTATAAAAGCAAGTACTTGATAAAAATGTTTCTCTTATTATTAACAAATTTATGTTCTAAAAATAAATTGTTTAATCAATAATATGCAATTTAAATTACTCTGATTTTCCTCAGTCAAAAAATAAAATAAATCTACTGAGATAATTGCTAAAACGGTTTTCATTGGAATCCATAGAAGCATGTTTTCCTGTAATATTAATAATAACATTAATAAATTATTTATAATAAATAAATAGCTGGTTCCTTTATCTTCCTAAAAAGTTAATTATACATAAACAGCAATCAAGCTTTATTATACATAAACAGCAATCAAGAGTCAACGTTTCGGACTCACTTCCCCATCTTCATGACTCACTACAATAACAAATTATTATTTAATATTACAAAAATAAATTTTCTATGTACTAATTAAAAATCAATATTGAAAATATAACAATGTTACATACAAATATATTTACCTGACAGCCATGTAAAAGTTAAAATTTAATGCATCTTTAATTCATATTTAGTCAATAATTTATGTCATTAAAAATTTTTTATAAACAGATAAACACTCAGAAAACCCATCTTAACTGACATATTCTTTGGCCCCTAATGGATCAGGGCAATTCTATTTATTGTAGAATTGTACACACGAATATAATTATTTTATTACATTTGCATAATGACAACTAAGGTGTATTGAATCTGTTTTTGTTTATAAATAAATATATATATATATATATATTAATATATATATTATATATATATTTATATATATTATATTTTTTTTTTTTAAAATTGTTGGTTTTCAAAATCAAATCGGTGATTAAACTGAATACTATGCTGGGCAATGCCATGTCAGTTAAGACGGGTGGTTTCCTGAGGGTAATTTTTTTTTACAAGAAATTTTTAATGACACATAAATTATTGTCTAAATTTTAATTAAAATGGAAAAAATTTTAACTTTTACATAGCTCTCAGTGAGTCCTGAAGATGGACAAGGCTCCCGAAACATTGACTCCTTATTGCTGTTTATGTAATAATAAACTTTTAAGGAAGATAAACAAACCATATATTTATTTATTATAAATATATCTTACTTCCAATTAATTAATTTTATTATATACTAAAGGAAAATAAAAAGAGGACCATACTAACTCAAAGTAAGATAATAAAAATAATAGTGATAAAACTAGAGATAGCTTAATAATACATTTTTAAAAAGAAGAAAGACACACATTATTAGTGTACGTACACATACAAAGTTTTGATTAAAAAAAGTTTACAATGGATATAAAATTTTTAATAAATGTCAATAATTTCCAAATATTGTTTTGTTAAAGATGAAAAATACAACACATAATCAAATATAATAAATAAATTAACTAATTTTTATGAAATAAGCAAATATATTAAAGGATTCTTTGGGAATCAAATGGACATGAAGTGATCAAGCAGATGAGATTTAAAGGGTATTGGAAACTAGGGCATAAGAAGGAATTCAATTCCATAAAGATCTTATAAGTTAAATCAAAACTTTTTATTTAAAATTGACAAATAATTAGAGGCAAGAATAATTTAATTGTAGCACTAAACATTGAAAGACAGCCAAGACACATACACAGCAAGGACTATACAGGCTACATACAGCAAGGATATCAAACAAGACATAAAAGATCTGTTGTTTACATCAAGGTAAACATCATTATTAATAAAATATAAGTAGGGGCAAAGAGTTTAATCATGATTAAAATAATCAAATTAGTGATACTATTTAAACTTTTTAGAAATATCATCACAAGGAAAATTTAACAAACCTCAATAGTTTCTAAAAACAATAAATGAAAAATGGTATAAATCACTAATCAAATCACAATAATATATACCATTCAGGAATAACATTTTAGTATTAAAAATATATCATATACCTTGATACATAATACATGATGTTAAGATTGTTTTAGTTAGGAACCTATACAGGTACTTTATCCACTTAAAAAGGAAGTGTTGTTCTATTGGTTTAAAGGTGACAACCACAAGGGTTAATCTATCATATTATTATCTATAATATTAGCACGCGTGATAAACTAAAGGTGTCAACCACAAGGGTTAATCTATAATATTATTATCTATAATATTAGCACGCGTGATAAAGTAAATGTGAGGACAAGAGCTAATAGATTGACAAGCAATAAATTTATCATAAGAAAACAAAAATACTATAATAAATAATTTCACTGAGGTGTATTCCAAGATCAGTTTTAAACTCTTAAATGAAATTAAGGGGATTGACTATAAATACCAATAATTAATGTTTTTGAAATTTGTAGGTTTTTGTTAGCTTAAGACCAAAAAGCTGGATGTAATTCATGAAGGCAGAACTTCAAAATAAACATAATGTAATAGCAAACAAGAGAGCTCATTCACAAAGGACATAATATGGGTGGCGGTAATGAAGAAAAAGCAATGAAATAGTATTAACTAGTCATTGCTAATGTCAAAGGTCTTCAGCAGGGTTTCTCAATGCATATCAGTTAGGTAATGTATGAAAGAAGATAGTCCAGAAAGTGGTAAAGAAAATAACAATGAAATAGTCAAAGAGTTGATGTTTAACTTTTTCAAGTCCACTGATTACTGAGCAGTCCTGTTTGTTCCATCTGGTACTTTCCAGTCCTGTTTGTCCCATCTTGTACTTTCCAGTCCTGTTCTGTTCAGTCCTCTTTTGTCCCATCTTGTACTTTCCAGTCCTGTTCTGTTCAGTCCTGTTTTGTCCCATCTTGTACTTTCCAGTCCTGTTCTGTTCAGTCCTGTTTTGTCCCATCTTGTACTTTCCAGTCCTGTTCTGTTCAGTCCTGCTTTGTCCCATCTTGTACTTTCCAGTCCTGTACTGAGCAGGGGGTTTCAATGAAGAAGGGCTTGGGAATGACAATGAATAGTTGGGACTATTTCTTGTTGTTCTTGACCACCAGATGGCCCATCTCCTTGCTCTACTTTCCAACCGTCAACTATGACACCGCGAAGGATTATGAAGTGGTCAGTTTACCTTGCTCTGGCCAAGCTGCGGCAGGAGCCTCATGCACCTGGGCGCAGTCATCCCCAGGAGACAGTAGTCGGTGCGGGCCAGTTCGAGCGCCATATTCCACTGAGGCTTGTGTTGTGCCGGTCGTCTGGGCACCGCTCCCTTGGCAACACCACATTAAATTTCCAAAGCATTACGTCAATTATCATTTCCAAAGTGGTCAAAGATAATAAAACATTATAATGCGACATGAAATAGTATAATAAAAATTAATTTAATTTATGATTTCAAATAAAGATTTCTAAATAGTATAATCGAAATTGATTTAATTTATGATTTTAAATAAAGATTCTAAACTAATTTCTTTAATTATCATTTTAAATGACCTCACTAGCGCTCGTTCCGAGCTGCCCACCAGTGCAGTTCGCCAATATTTTGTTCGGATGTGGACGCACTTTAGCGAGTTATAAGAAATGAATTTCGAGAAAGTGGAATCGTAAACCGCGTTGTTAATCTGCTGTAGGTGGACACGTTGGAGAGCCATCGCTCCAGCCGAGATCCACGGCCAGACCCCGGCATCATCAGTGGAAGCGAAGGAGGAAGTTCAGAAGAAATATACAAGAAGAGCAGCTGAGGATAACCGGAATAAAATATGGGAAAATTAGCAACTTCCGGAATTTAAAAAACTTAATAGCTCATTTGAAATAAGAAGCTTTTATTGGAGGTGGAATGGTATTATCGTTCAATCAAGATTAAAAATCCTGCAGAAGTGAAAATGAGCACTGCTTATTTTCTATGAATGATATATTGGATTGATGTGTTCGGTATTACAAGATATATTGGACTGATTTGGGAATTACAAGATTGAACCAGAGAGCAGCACTAGAAGACAATCGGAGCTGACAGAAGAAATTGTAACTCGGTGTAACGGTTGCACTGTCTATCACAAGGAGGTTGTAATAGTATACTATATATATATATATAAATTTATTTTTTTAACTATATATTAGTAATACTATTACAAACTCCTTGGTCTATCACAACACGGAGGTTACACGACGGTTTTTCAGGTCCCTCAGTGTTGCCAGGTGGAAAGTAATTTAATTATTAATATTAATTTTTTACCTGTAACACTGAGGTAACCAACCAAATCACCTGCATTGTGTGCATCGTGTGTACCGTGTTGTTTGTGCTAGTATTGTTAAAGATATCGTGTGTGTGGACTTATAAAACATTCTTTTTAATTTTATTTGATTACCCAGCAAAAGTTTATTTTTTATTTCTTATTTTTCATCATTTTAATTGTGTTTTTAATCGTTTTTCATTTAATTAAAGTAACTTATATTTTAGAACTTTATTTATTTTATTATTCTCCAACATCCATCAAACCGGCATTCCAGGAAGTCGTTGAAGCAATAATATAAAAACGAAGAATAATAATGCCCCAGAAGAAGGTATTCTGCCCGCAGAGTTTCTGAAGAAGGGCAGACAATACTTGCGAAAATCACTCTTAGCGAAATACTCCTATCCATTTGAATTAAAGATAAGATTCGAGAAGAGTGGGCGAAGACCAAGATAAAGATAACAATCTTTTAGTTTCTTCATTAATTTTAATTATGAAGAAGCTTTATTGGTTTAGATTAAAAAAAAGTCAGAATGTCTAGATAAATGTAGGTAGATGATTAGAAATAGATGTGTTGGTATATTTTTAGTTTCCTCTTGTTCTATACTTTATCCAGCCGCCCTTCCCACAGCGAACTCAATTCCTCCCTGACTGACAATAGCAATCAGAGGGAAGGGGCAGGAGTGGTCTGGCAGTAACACAGTCATGGCTTGGCCTCCGCCCGCGCTGCTCGCTCTCCTCTTAGCCTCCTGTGGCGCCACCTACGTGGAGCACGAGTTGGGAGAGCTCAGTGAGTATCCTCGTTTCATATAGCATCTCTTCTAGGAGTAGCCTGTCTACATCGGATATTGAAATCATGAAATGAATTCCCTTTTTCCTTGGTGGTCTTATCGCGCATAAAGGATAACGCTAATAATTGGCACGTTTATACTACAGGAGTTTCAGGGGCTGGGAAGGTATCGGCTTCCTAGAATTATGTACGCTTTAGCCGCGGAAACGCGTGAAGTATAAACGCGAACTAAGACAGGACATCGTCTGTCCGCTCAGCTAGTTTTCAATGTTTTTTTTTTTTTTTTCATAATTTATTGAAATTTACAACTGTACTCAAAAAAATACATCAAGTAAATATGATATTAGAAAAATGACATGGAAGAGACTTGTAGAAGAACTACCCAATGGTAGCACTCCTGTAACTATTTTAAACTAGAAGGTCTCGGGGCCATCTCCTTTTCAGACGCCTCGGAGGATTGTCGGGAATTGAAGAGGAAGAAAGGATTGAAACTAGAGGATTAGGGTGGGAATGGAGTTTGTCATGAAAGGAATGGTATCTAGATTGGGCCAAATCAGCAACATACGGAATATTAAGGTCTTTGTGGATCAGTTTATTAGTTACAAAATAAGGAGCATTGAGGATTTTACGCAGGATTTTGGATTGTAGGGATTGGATACGGGAAGAATTTGATGGTTTAGTAGAGCCCCAAGTTACTCCGAGTTTTCAATGATAAATCTTTGTAAACGACGAACAAAAAAAAAAAAAAAAAAAAAAAAAAATACTCCTTCCCAAAATTTGAGGGCTTACACTTCAAAATAGGGGGAACCCTAAAAACGAATTTAAAAAATCCGTTAGTGAAAGGTAAGTCGTACGCTTCTTCGAAACTACTGGACAGTTTTTTTTTTTTTTAATTTGGCACAAAAATACCAGATCATCCAAAGATGTTCCTAACACCTAGACGTTGATATTAGCTGATCTTAGCTATTTTTGAAGATAGGGAAGAAATTCATTCGACTCTTTTAACCAAGAAATAGTGAATAATTATCTTAAAATAAATTATATATATATATATATATATATATATATATATATATATATATATATATATATATATATATACATTCAAGTCACAATTTATAATATAAGTAATTCTCCCAAAACTCGATTGTTATTATTATTAATATTGAAGATAAGATTTTCGAGATCAAGACACCGCGATGAACAGAGAAAAAAAATTAATCTTATATAAGTCATCAAGCCACAATTTATAAGATATGTTAGTTTGTTTATTTTCTTATTCATTTAACGTCACTCGCTACAGTGGGGGTCCTAAATTTTGCATATTTAGTTTTTATTAGGATAGGGGTCTTTAACGAGTACCTGACATCGCACAGGCTCGGGACCACCTTTTAACGTTCACTCCGAAGGGCGGCATAACTAAGGAATCAGGAAATTTTATTTGAATTATTAGAATGAAAATCGAAAGGAAAGAAACGTAAATAGTAAAGAAGTCTAGTCTAAATGCTTTTCGTTTATTATTTTCAATAATGAACGTTTATATGGGAAAAAAAATTACTCTCAAAATTCAAGGGCTTACGTTTCAAGATGCTTAGAACCCAAAAAACGAATAAAAAAAAATCCGTTTGGCCGGATCTGCTGAGAATTAAATTTCCTACAAAAAGATTCGTTGAAATCGGTTCAGAAATAGCACATATACATATAATGTTTTGAAGTTAGCAGTGGTGATCTGGCATTTTAAATCATTTTCCTTTGAATTATTTATTGCTTTCCATATTAGTCAAATATCTATAAACAGTTATTCCCTAATATAGTTCATTTATTTGGAAATAATAAACCATTGTGTAATAAAAAGCGTTTTTAAACTTAAATTATGAAAATGGACAGTACAAAACTTAAAATTATGGACAATACAAAACTTAAAATTATGGACAGTAAAAAAATAACTTATAAAAAAATCTAGGCAAAAAAATATTACTTAATTTTTAAAATTTAATATTTTCTATCAAACCCGTTGGCATCAATGTCTGCTCGTATACATACATACATTGAGCCAGCGAGTTTTATAAAAATTAAATTTGGCTTGATTTGTTCTCATTGATTCATTTCTTGATTGAAGGGAGTCTTATCTAGAATGCTGTTTTTAAACATTTTGGTCTAACGTCTGGCATAAATTTGCAATAACATTAAAGCGGAGGGAAGTGCAGTTCTGGTCGAATGTCAATTATTAACCATTCTTTATTTCAATTGGCTGTGTGCTTGGTATCATTGCCCTCCTGGAATGTCCACTGATTCAGAATTGTTAAGAGATTACGAAGTTTGTTTGTTTATTTAACGTCACTTGATGCTACTGAGGCTAATCAGACGATGCTACAGTAGGAGCCTAAATTTTGCCTATCCAGGTTTAATTAGGATAGGGATCTTTAACGAGTACCTGACATCGCACAGGCTCGGGACCATCTTTTAACGTCCCCTCCTAAGGACGGCATAACTAAGGATTTTTTACTCCCATTAAAAAATCCTAGGGCCGCCAGCGGGTTTGAACCCGTGACCTTTGGCATAGGAGGCTGTTATGCTAACCACCCAGCTACAAGTGATCCCAGATTACGACGTAAACCCTGACATGAGTTCCTGCGTTCAGATCTCTTCGATATTTCTAACCCTTTTGTTGTAGCTAAGACACTCACTGCTAAACCATCCAATCCCAACCCCACATTCTACAGCGGCCGAGACGGTTCGTTACTTCAGTACAGTTCATCCTTCACCAAATAGCCCTTCGGCCGTCAGGTGCAGAGAACTTTGAATTATCCTTTCTTGCAGACCGGATCCAGCCAATTTAAACTTACCCTCATCAGAGAAGTGTCCATTTTCCTTGAAACTGATGAACCTTTTGATGTATTCCCTGGTAACCTTTGAGGCGGTTCTTTCTACATACCTCGCGAAACGATTTTTGTAGTTTTCCAGATAAAATCACTTTATCGAGAGTGACGCTACTCAGTTCACTTCATTATGGCATAATCAACAGCCAGAAATACATATATCTTACACGCATGAATATTTGGAATACTGAGGGTTAAGAAGAAAATCATAATCAAACCAGTAAAAAACAAGGCGTGCAAATACTTTTCCCGGCGTTCGTGTTATTACTTTCACTTACCTATATATCTTTGCCGGTCGTGAAAAACTGGATAACTCGAGTTACATCAAAAATGAGTTAACTCCACGTATCGCTCCCTCAGACCGTCTCCCACGTCGTGTTAATTGGTTAATGAAATTTCTTGGTGGAAGAAATTTCAGGTGAAAAGAAAGCTGTATGTTATCGCTCTACTTTGGGTATTACGTAAAGTTTAAGTCGCTCACCTGTAAAATGAAAGATTTTGGCTTGAGCACTTATTCACGACCGCCACAGATATGATATATTAATTTTAGAATTTGAGTTTTTACAGGAAATACACATTTATTTTTAAATGTTTCTTTTCCTCAATATATTTATATTTTTTTTTGGAATTTTCACAGAGCAGACTATCCTATAAGTGACGAACCTTTCCTAATCAGGGTGGGTTATTAGCATAACAGCCTCCTATACCAAAGATCGCAGGTTCAAACCCGCAGGTGGTCCTAGGATTTTTTAATGGGAGTAAAAAATCCTAAGCTATGCCGTCCTTTGGAGAGGGTCTAAAAAGATGGTCCCGAGCCTATGCGATGTCAGGTACACGTTGAAGATCCCTGTTCTAATTAAACCTGGATATTCACAATTTAGGACTCCCCCTGTAGCATCGTCCGATTAGCCACGACAGTATGAAATGACTTAGACATATTGATGAAGGTATATTATATAGATTCATGTTCACGGTTATTCCGCACTGAAGCAAACAATGTAAAATCATCCATAAAAAAACTTTTAGGGCAATCCACATGCTTCCAATGATTCATATTTTGAATTAGTTAAGGTCATTGGAAAACATGTATAATGGGAAACTGCAGCAGTGTAAACGGAACTAGGATATCTCCTTCAATCTCAGCTGTAAGCACATCATCTCTCTTGAATTCGCCAAACAAAATTGTGGTTTACATCAGACTGTTTTAGGCGCAAGGCATTGCAAAGGCGGAGGTCAGGCTCTATGAAGAGTGACGGGCCACCGTTCTTCAGATTGAGGCTCGGATCTGGGAGGGATCCGGGGGAATTGAGATTGATGCTTGGATCAGGGAGAATCAAGCGAATTTAAGGATTGAGAGGGTTAGGAGCAGTATTGAGAGTAATGTCAATTGAGAACCCTTTTAAAGGAGCTGCTACTTTACAAATTTATCTCCATCACTTGACATCCCCTTCCTTTGAAATCTTTCTCAAACATTAGGAAACCACGAGTTATATACTCTTGAAGTATTGATAGCAGGAACACGGAGCAATCAGTAGCCTCGATTTAACCAATGTTTCGGACCAAAGATGCGAGCCTTCATCAGGTAACAGAGCTATCGATCAGATTCTGTTCTGTCCTCGGTCCCTGAGAACTCTCTTGCACGGATGGTGGCTACTTTGCTTGCTCCATGCTTCACCACATTACCTTATAAATTTTACATCTGATTCCTGACTTGCTTCCTATAATATACTTAGAATGTTAAACGATGCTAATGTTAAAGTGAGGATGAGTACCGACCCACTTCAAGTACTGCTGTACGCTTAATAAAGGTGTAACTTTTGTACTCACGTGGTCCAACCACAATTTTACCAATTTAATTATATTTTGTCTTGAAAGCTATTTCTGGAGAGGTTATGGCCATTTTGGTTTGTGAAACGAAACTTGCTTTTTGTTTATTTTTTGTTCTCACTAAGCCTAAGAAACCTTCAGGCCAATACAAACAGTATCGGACCCAGGTTTATTATGAATTTCTGCTATGTGACTTCCACTTTGCCAAACAATCTGGTCTGTTGAACTGAGCATGTAATTTTCAACAGTATTGTATAACATATCTATTGGTCACCTGTGGTATAGTGACAAGAATAACAGCCTTTTAAGCCCAAAGTCGCAGCTTCAAACCCGGCAGACAGCCTTAAGATTTTTAAATTGAGTGAAAAATACTTGGTCACGCCGTCCTTCGGAGAGGACGTAAAATATGAGTCCCGAGCCTGTGCGATGTCAATCACTCTTAAAGATCCCTTCCCAAATCAAACCTGGATGGCCGAATTTAGGACTACCGCAGTAGAATCCTCCTATTTGGTACAGCAACATAAAGTGAAGTAAAATAAAAAAAAACAATAGAACATATCTAATGTGCACAACAGGATTTGACCTGCTCAGAGATTATCGTCAGTGAAAAAAAAGGGAATCACACTCAAAGGAATAATTTGAAATTTCGAAACCAAGTTGGAAGTTGTAAACGGGAGTGAAACATTTCACAGAAAGATTTAATACAATTCAAAATTGATACGAATGAGGCAATACCATGGTTCTCCTATCTTTCGGCCGCTACTTTTCTAAGGCAGCCCTGACTCCGAAACTGTATAAATTAATATTTAAATTTTCGGTTCTTATTTTATAAAACTATTGGATTTCTTTTCCTAAGGTATCATGTTTATCAATTCATTATTGGGATCAGGTGGCATAAAGTAATTAACTTATAATATGCATTTATTTATAAAGTAGTACATATTATGACACATAAAAATACATTGTTCGTTGTCGAGAATACTGGGGCTTGTTCCGATTTACCACATAATATAACATAAAGGTACCTTCGGACATAACTCCAAAATTCTTCCCTGGCTTGACCCCCGACGTGGCTGGACTTCCGCTTCCTATCCTGTCCAGGCTAAGACTCCCCAGGTGGAGGGCTATCCCTGCTCTAGGCGTGGAGGGGTGTGTTTTTAGCATATCCCTTCTAAGAACCCTTCCTGCTCGTAGCCCGGAAACTGTTCTATTTTAAATGATTCAAAATTTCTTTCTTTTTAAAAGATTTCTTTTCCTCCCAGTATTCTCGATACATAACAGTTCTCGATACATAGCAGTTCTCGATACATAGCAGTTCTCGATACATAGCAGTTCTCGATACATAGCAGTTCTCGATACATAGCAGTTCTCGATACATAGCAGTTCTCGATACATAGCAGTTCTCGATACATAGCAGTTCTCGATACATAGCAGTTCTCGATACATAGCAGTTCTCGATACATAGCAGTTCTCGATACATAGCAGTTCTCGATACATAGCAGTTCTCGATACATAGCAGTTCTCGATACATAGCAGTTCTCGATACATAGCAGTTCTCGATACATAGCAGTTCTCGATACATAGCAGTTCTCGATACATAGCAGTTCTCGATACATAGCAGTTCTCGATACATAGCAGTTCTCGATACATAGCAGTTCTCGATACATAGCAGTTCTCGATACATAGCAGTTCTCGATACATAGCAGTTCTCGATACATAGCAGTTCTCGATACATAGCAGTTCTCGATACATAGCAGTTCTCGATACATAGCAGTTCTCGATACATAGCAGTTCTCGATACATAGCAGTTCTCGATACATAGCAGTTCTCGATACATAGCAGTTCTCGATACATAGTAGTTCTCGATACATAGCAGTTCTCGATACATAGCAGTTCTCGATACATAGCAGCTCTCAGTGAATGCTTCGAACATACATTATATGTACGCAACGAACGGTCGCCTCTCTCGCTCACTTTCATCATTGATAACTAACCATTACAATTAACAGGCAGCTATAAATCCGTAATAGGAAAAATTATTGCTCTTAGAAGGAAATAAATGACTGAATCGAGTTAACTATCAAGTTGACAGAACATCTACCAGGTAGCGCTCCTAATGCCATGCTGCCTCAAATTGAATAATTATTTACAGTGAAAACAATATACTTGTCTTGGTTACACATTTTTAAATTTAAATCCTGCTTAAAGCACCCTGGGACTTGATCCCCGTTGTCTTGACAACCGCCTCACCGTGTCACCTCCAACGCTTCGGCAGGCAGAATGACGACTTCTTCAGGGTCTTCAGTAAGTTTGTGGATATTGTCATGGTACTCATTTCCGGCAACGGGGGCAGAGCCTGGTTTTCACGAACCTCATTGGCCAGGTGATGACGTCTCCATATTACTCCAATCTGATTGGTTGGCTGTCGCGTTTCGGTTTTATCCTCAGTTTCTATTGTTGGTAATTGCGGGTCTATTGGCTAGCGCACACGTCTACTGTTCTCCGGGTGCTGGGTTGGAATCCTGGCTATGGCAGAATATTATTTATTGTGTTATTTCATTTGGGAGGAAATTCTGGGGTAAAGTTAAAAAAATAAATAAATAAGACGCTTTAACGTGATTTTGGAAGTTCTGTGCTGGCGGTTGTGTGATTTGGCATTACAACAGTGGTACTCTTGTGTTCTCATACTGCTTAAGTCATAGCTTTTTGGTTACTGGGACGATTTTAATATCCATTTTTGTTAAAAGAAATACCAAAGTTGAGTCCGTAAAACTTGTAAGATATGTTATTACAACCATTGAGGCTATGGTACCAAAATTCTCATCACTTTGGACTTTTTTTCAATGAAATTAACTAGCTCAATCTTTTAAGATCTCATTTAAGGAGGAAATATAGTTTTCGACTAATCAAAGAGATTAATAAAGACGAATCAACGACAATGTATGTTGAAGAAAAAGTTAGGAATGGTGAAAGCTAATATTAAGTTCAAAACGCAATACTGTAGCTAACAAAATCGAATTTGGATTCTACAATTCTAGGATCGTGAAACATAAAAACTCAATTTGTTTCTTGTTTTATGACTATTATTATTATTATTATTGAAAATGCTAAAGTTAAATAACGATGGAGTTTTTGTTGACCGTTGAGAAATTAGATGAGGAAGATGGTTGGGGGCGCAGTCATAAAATAGAAACACACATTTAAAACAAGTTCTATTTTAATTATATGCCGACGTTTCGGCCTACATTGTGGGCCTTCATCAGGATTGACTCTGAGAGACTTCTTTAGACACCGTCTCAGAGTCAACCCTGATGAAGGCCCATAATGTAGACCGAAACGTCGGCACATAATTAAAATAGCACTTGTTTTAAATGTGTGTTTCTATTTTATGACCTCACCCCCAACCACCTTCCTCATATAAAGTTAAATAGGTTTTTGATTGACAATTCTGAAGACAGCGACAACCCGATGATCTACTTTATACACTTCCTTGACCTGTTGAAGGAACCGTGATTGTGGCGCACCAGATTTTATTGACAAAGCGAAGAGAGTATTGACATAAGGAGAGGCCATTATAGCAATAGGCAGGAAGTGCCCCATCTCGGCTCCACAACACAAGCTCAACGTGCTCTTCATATTCTCATGTCTATTCTTATATTGTAGTCTCGTCTCCTAGATAGATTATATCTTCCAATCTTTTTATAAAACGGGTTGTAGATTTTAAGAATCGGATTCCCAAATGATAAATTATACAGTAATGTTAAAGAGCACAATGAGCCATTTCGAGCTATTGCCATGTTCAACAGTCCCTCACAGACCCACCTGCTCCCCCTATCTGCCGCCTCCTCCCCCACCTGCCACCCCAATTTAATTAGAAATAAAGATCTTTAACGAGTACCTGACATCGCACCGGCTCGGGACCAACATTTTACGTCCCCTCCGAAGGACGGCATAACTAAGTATTATTACTCCCATTAAAAATCCTAGGACCACCTGCGGGTTTGAACCCATGACTTTTAACATAGAAAGCTGTTATGCTAGCAGGTCTGTTCACCAACTACTTTCTTGTTTCTTACTTTTAATGTAGCCTTACGTTTACACTTAGCACTCGCTACTTCATTATTTCGCAACATTGTGAATCTACATTTCAAGTTGAGTCATTTGATTGCCCACAATACCCAATCCTTTGTACCCCACGATGAAGCTACCCTCTGAAGACCCCTCTTGGGTTGCAGGCAAACCCCTCTGGAACTCGACTTACACCGACCAGCTGAAGAGAGACCTGCTCAGCACCTACGACAAGTTCGCCCGACCCACTGAGCACACCAACATCACCACCGTCGTCATAGACATCGACCTCAAGCACGTTCACCTGGTAAGTCACTTCAAAGTCCCGAGTTTATATTTACCATAATTTTTCGATTGAAGGCTAATAAGTATAATTATAGGGAATTCTTTATTTTGTGTTTCCAAGTAAATACTTTCACTTTTTGATAAAACGTCAATATACAAAAGATTGAGCTGATAGTGAACCCTTTTCTTTGAATGTTTGGAAGTGCTATCGCCATCAGTACTGGCGTGAGGTACTATCGCCATCAGTACTTGCGTGAGGGACTGCTTCTCAGGCGACAGGGGTTATTTCACAACTGGCGTTTATTTTCAGGGTATTAAGTATCTGCTTTTTACACAAATTTATTCGCTATCAGCGTATTTTTGGAATGGTGAACGCCAATTCTCCTGGGACCTCAAAGTTTTCTCTTCGCGAGAACTCTGGTACACCAGCGCCTCTGATGAACCCTCCAATCTCCTCAACCTTGGCTGAATGGTCTTGATTAGAAGAGAGGGTCCGACAGATTGTGCTGTCATAGGGAGGCCCTTGATGGCTTGGTCAGTCCTGCGTATCATGGCGCCGATGCACCTCCAATGTTACAGGACGCAGCTTTGATAAGGCGCTGCGTGGAGCGGATAGTTGATAGCCGGAGATAAGTTCTGACTCACAATGGCTGCTCCTTCTCGGGTTTTAGCAACCATTATTTTGTGTCAGAAGAATTTTGAATAAGAATGGTCATGCCTCAAGTCTTCGACAAGGAAGTTTTAGGAACTTGGCATTCCTTTAGCGTTTCTGGAGCTACCTCTAAAAGATTTCGATGAGTGGGAAATGGAATATATATTTAACTTCACACTCAAATATGCGCTCCTTAACTTCCTTTTATTATACTTTTTTTTTCACAATTTATTCCATAGTGTTTCTACTTTTCGGGGTTCTTTCCCCCTTTATCAAGACGTTTTTTTAAAACACTTTTTGACACACAACACATTAGTTTACATTTCTAGCTTACTGCTATTAGATGTTTATTGGCTATAACTTAAAAATTTATTGTTGGTTTTTCAGGATGACACCAAGTTCTTGCTGACAGTGAACGCCTGGCTCAAAATGGTGAGTCACTTGTATCGATTTGCATCGAATCGATATTCTTTCTTTGCTATATGATTATCCTTGGAATCGATTCTAGAAATGGCGGGACGAGAAGTTACAATGGAACGCTAGCGATTACGGAGGCCTGAAACACCTTCACCTGGCGGACCATGAGATTTGGCAGCCGGACGTCGCGCTCTACAACAGGTCAAATGACTCATTTATTAATTATGTAAATTAAATAAAATAATTATTGTGTCTTAAATAAAATTATAATTGTCATGTTTTTGCTGAGTTTGGTGTATCTTTCCCCATAGTGCTTATTATTCTAAAATCTTATCACCATGATGTCGCTACGTATAATAATGTACTTGTTTTTAATTACCGACTTGTACATGAATTATTAAGAAAATAACTCTTTAAAGAGATTTTATTGAGTTAAATACTCCCCCTTTAGTAATTGAATTCACAAGGATGGATGTTATGTTCTAGATTTAAAGTTTTCAGTTTTAATGGAGGTGATGTATGGTGATAGGCTCACTCCTGACGGTAGTAGGGATGGAGAGATGGGGATGTAATTATTTATTATGAAAGCATGTAATAACATTAAATAGAATTTAGTATTCTTATTAAATATCATTTAAAAAACATGTTCCTCAAAAGACCCAGAAAGGGTCTTGGGTTCTCAGTACTTGTTAGCATTTGTAGTTCCTATGCCAACAGCTGTTCAATGAACTGATCAGATGAAGGTTTATTACAATCAATTGCCAGGTTTATTTGTTGTGTTTGGGTACCAACTTTTTGAATGGTGAGTAAGCCCCAGGAAACCACTGCCTATCAAAGAGTCGCCCGCAGCTGAAATAAGAGAATAAATAAAATCCTCAGCCGCAGCAGGGCCGGACCCTCAGGTGATGCCATGCACGGTCACTGCCATTGTCCCTGCTCTTTTTATGTTTAATAAAGGCTTAAATAGATTCTTAAGTTATATCATAACAAACAGTTGTTATGTATCTATTAGAAAATAATAAAAATTCCAAGTGTAGAAACAAATATTTTCATAATTAAATATTAATTTAAATTAAAAAAAAAATGAAAACTTATAAAACCTAAAGATCCATTTATTATAACATTATTATTGAAATTTTAAAGTGTAATACCCTTTGTTTGTGGTGGCTTATCAATCACTATCACCTCTAGTTTTGATTTTCAAAAGGTTATCCCTATAATATTTATTTTATTATGAATATTGTTATTAACTCGGCACTGCATCTATTTTATTATTAGAAATCTATTATTAATTTGTTATCGAATAAATTTAATTGATTATTTTTGTTATCAAATCAAGAATTGTTGTATAAAATATTAATAACGTTTTTTTAATGTTATGGAAGTACATGATTTGGAATAAATTTAAAAATGAAATAGTAGTATTTCGGAAAGAATTTGTCTGTTTTTTAGATGAAATATGATTTTTTCGATAAAGCTATATGATTAGAATATAAATATGTCAAAATATTGATTTTTCTTAAAATGGTTATAAGATCATCATCTCAATTTAATCTCAAGAGCCCTTTTGCTGAAATAGGAACTACATTTACCTTCTTGTAATTATTGTGACCATCTCGAAAAAAAAAAAAAAAAAATTAAAAACTTGAACATAGTTATGATCTATAAAATTAATTATCCTTTCATTATAATTTCAAAGTATTAAAATACTTAAATTTATGAAGTACAAACTTTGTATGTTGCTGAAGTTTCATTAAGATTATTGAAAATATTGTTATGTTAAAAATTTCTTGAATAATCTTTATTAAATTTAATAAATTTGATTAGTAAAACAACATTAAATTCACTTTAATGATTACCTAATGTTGCCAAACTTAATAAATTTGACTTAGACAAGACTACACTAAAAAGATAAAGATGTATTATTGAACGATTTGATATAAGTATAAAAAATATAAAACTTGTTTAGTAGATATTCATGTTTATGTTTATATTTTTTTTCCTTACATCATCTTGAATATCGGTTCATTTTCACTCTTCCATTGTGTTGGTTTACTTTTCACTGATTTATATGTTTTGTTGGTTTCTTCATTTTTCCCACTGTTTGCTGACAGAACTTGTTTTCAAAATCAGTCTAATAAGATAGTTAAGATGAAAACGGTACTTTCACCACACCATGAGTTATAACTAAAATTATAATTAATAAAAATGTTATATTAAAAAGGACTCCTTTAGAGGTTAATTTAAAGCTTTTAATTAAAACTTTCTATGAGAGTAAAATATTAGATGTAATTCATAATAAAATTAATTAATCTGAAGAAAGATATTGATAATAAATAAATAAATGGTTCCTATATCTTCCTTAAAGTTTATTATACATAAACAACAATCAAGAGCCAACGTTTCGTACTTACTTTCCCTTCTTCATGACTCACTACTATAACAAATTATCATTTAATATTACAAAAAAAAATTTTCAATAAATTAATTAAAAATCAATATTGAAAATATAACAGTGATACATACAAATATATTTACCTGACAGCCATGTAAAAGTTAAAATTTTATCCATTTTAATTAAAAATTTAGTCAATAATTTATGTAAGTTATTAAAACATTTTCATAAAAAATTAATACTCAGGAAACCAAAGATCTTAACTGACATATTCTTTGGCCCCAAATGGATTAGAGCTAACCTATTTACTGTAGAAATGTATGTGCTGATATATTATCAAATCCAGGTCAATTAAGTATGGTTTATTATTTTAATTTTTTTATTAAATCTGCGTTATGATAACTAAGGTGCTTTGAATCTGTTTTAAAATTTATAGTATCTTTTATATTTTTGTTTATATTGTATTTATATATATATATATATATATATATTTATATATATATATATATATATATATATATATATTTATATTATATATATATATATATATATATATATATATATATATATATATATATATATATATATATATATATATATATATATATATATAATATATATATATATATATATACTATTGTTTTTCTATTCAAATTATTTTTTATATTACTAAAATTGTTGGTTTTTCAATTGTAGTGAGTCCTGATGATAGGGAAGAACCCCAAAACGTTGCCTCTTGATTGCTGTTTATGTATAATAAACTTGATTGGTGTTTATGTATAATAAACTTGATTGGTGTTTATGTATAATAAACTTTGAATGAAGATAAAGGAACCATCTATTTATTTATTATGAGATGTAATTCAAATTGACTCATTAATTTATATGATTTGAATTTTGATCGATTCTTACTTAAGCTTTTCCCAAAAATATGAGGAATGTGAACGATTTACTAAATATTAATTAGTTTTCCAGAGGATAAAGCTAAGCATAGAGACGCATTGTGTTTTATGGAGGCTTAACTAACAAGCACCTTGTGAACTCCATTATATTGCCACAGTAAAATACACAATGCAATGAGAAAAAAACAGTAATAATTTGATACAAAACAACAATCGTTATATATTATAATGAAAGTGTTTTTCACACAGGGAAGAAATTATTAAAACTTATCATAGATTTCTACAACACATTGCAGTGCACTGGGTAACAATGTGGACTACTTCGGGAACATCCATTGCATCGCCCAGTCCGACGGTGAGGTGCTCTGGGTCCCCCCCACCCAGTTTGTCGTCTTCTGCGACATGGACCTCTTCAAGTGGCCCTTCGACAGCCACGTCTGCACTCTCAAGCTCGGCTCCTGGACCTACTCGGGTCATCAGATAGACCTCCAGCTCGGCGACTTTGTGAGTCTTCAAATATAGTTATCTGACTAGCTGTATAATGGAGGATCAGGTGGTGGTCAATTAATCTTTATCAAAATTATTATATTTTTAGGTCCATGTTGCCATCATCACCAGCGCTATACAAAGGTTTTTACAGGCATTACGAATGAATAAATATTGCCATGAAAAATCAAAATAAACAGATCAAAAACAGTACTAAAAAATCATAAAGCAATAGTTTATAAATCCATAGTAAAAGTTATTAAATTGAAAATTAATATAGTTAACTAAAGTAAAAAGGTTAATTAAATTTAGTAAATCAAATTAAAGACTATAGCAGATGTCTATCTAAAAATTATAATACATAAAACAAGTTGGCAACAAATAGTTTAGACTATATTTTGTAATTATTCATTGCCTGCCTCCCATACCCCTTATCCTTCATTATCTTATGAAGTTTAGTAATCATTCAAGTAATTACAAATATTTTTGATGACATAATTGGAACTAGTGAAAAATTTATAATAATTTTGCATAAGAGAAGAAGAAAGGTGATATATTATTGATGATGAGAGCAACACTGTTACAGGGAGAACTGGAAGAGTCCCTGAAGTCGATGGAAGTGACCGAATGGAAGGTGACCAGAGCGTCGAGGAAGCGGTCGACAACTTACTACTCCATCTTCACCTTCATCGCTCCCTTCGTCGACATCGAGTTCACCCTCACCATTGAGCGCAGGTCACCTTCCTACAGGACGGTCGTGCTTATACCTGCCATCTGTGAGTCCTACCCTTATGTATTTAGATCTAGTAATGAAAGTCTGTTGGTTAGGGTTTGGAAAGCAAAATAATCTCCCTGAATTAGTTAACCTACTGCATTTATGTCGGGCCTTTGTCAGGGCTGAGAAGAAACAAAAAAAAATACTATATAAATTGAAAATTATAAGATAGCACAAAATCAAATACTTCGAAACAACAATCAATGAAAAAAATTTCATATAAAAGCTTATTGGAAATGATAAATCGAATCAGTTGCAAGTGCGGTCATTACATACATATTGGTGTCCATACAAGAACCACACTTTTATTTAGATATTTAGCATCGACACATTAGCTTGGGCTTCCTTTATCACAATATCGTTGGAATAAATATTCGTAAATGCCATTAAGAAACATAAAGAGTCTGTAAATATCACAAATTCTTCCTCCTCAAGCTGTGAGATATTGTAGAGTGCTGAACTAATCGCGTAACTTTCTGCTGTGTAGTTGCTAGTAGTATGTGCAAGTCTGTAATTAAGTATATTGGATTCGATTACAATGGAACGTCCAATGCTATCTTCTGTTTTAGAGCCATCTGCGTAAATATGGTTATTATTTTCATATTTGTCTTTGATGTTTTGGAATTCTGTTGCGTAGGTAAATTCTGAGGTGTTATTTTTCTTAAATTTTAGAAGCGTTAAATCTATTGTAGGTAATTAATTGTAAGGTCCACGCATGTAAGAGCTATTCAAGATAAAAATTAAAATTATGTTGCCATGTTAAAAATTTTATCTTTTGAGGAATAATTTACAGACTTTATTATGTAACTCACCATTCGTCAAAACTGGATTCCTCAAGTTATTTTTGATTGTATAAAAAACTTTTACATATATACGTATATGTATGAAAAAGGACCGAGGTCGGATTGTAACAACTATCGTGGGATCTCTCTTCTCCCAGTATGCTATAAAATATTCTCGTCAATTCTAACTAGTCGAATCACGGAATACGCAGAGGAAATTATCGGAGATTACCAATGTGGTTTTAGGCGGAATCGCTCGACTATTGACCAAATATTTTCCTTACGTCAAATATTAGAGAAAAAATTGGAATACAACGGTGTAGTCCATCAACTTTATATCGATTTTAAAAAGGCTTATGATTCAATAGACCGTCATAAGCTATATAACATCATGATTGAACAGGGAATACCTAGAAAGTTAGTAAACCTAGTAGAGATGTGTTTGTCGGAAACATTCCATAAAGTTAGAATCGGTCATAATTACTCCGAGAGATTTGAGGTGCGATCGGGTTTAAAACAGGGTGACTCCCTTTCACCTGTGTTATTTAATATAGCTTTAGAATATGTCATAGAAAAGGTGATGTGTACCGAGAAAGGCTTAAATATGGGTGACAAGATTCCGGTTTTGGGGTATGCCGATGATCTGGTACTGCTAGGTGAAGACACGGAAACCATACAACTAAATACAAGTGTGTTAATAAAAACCGGTAAAGAAATAGGACTCGAATTAAATACCGATAAAACGAAGTACATGATTAGTAGCAGAAACGGTGTCGATCTTGGTGATATTGATGTATCAGGTCATACTTTTGAACACGTAGAGAAATTCAAGTATTTAGGTTCAATTATAACTAGAAAAAATGAAATCCAGGAAGAAATAAAGTCCCGGTTAAAGGTGGGAAATGCGTGTTATTATTCAGTTGCTAAGTTACTTAGTTCGCGGCTTCTATCTAAAAACTTAAAGATTAGAATTTATAAAACTATTATTCTTCCAACGGTTCTTTACGGATGTGAAACGTGGCCGCTTACTTTAAAGGATGAACAGCGGCTTAAGGTTTTCGAAAATAAGGTATTGCGTAAAATATTTGGTCCAAAGAGAGATGAGGCCACTGGGGAGTTTAGAAGGTTGCATAACGCGGAATTGCGGGACTTGCATCCTGTGATTATAATTGAGCTGATTGCATCGCGGAGACTCAAATGGGCGAGTAAAGTTGGTGGGCTCGATGACGAACGGATTCCGAGAAAGTTGGTATTTGCTGATCCGACTGGTAGGCGTCCGAAAGGTAGGCCGAAGCGGAGATGGGAGGATTGCGTTAAGGCTGATCTCGGAAGCTTGGGCTTGAATGGTGAGCATTGGACGAGTCTGTGTAGGCGGAATTTGGTGGTATCGGCATCGAACCTTCGGGTTCGCTAAGCCTATTATTATTATTACGTATATGTATGTGTGTGTGTATTGTAATATTCTTTTGATAATTAATTAAAACACAATTTCACTAAATTAAAATTTATTGACTCAGGGTTTGGGTCTCTGACAATGTGGCACTATTTATGACTAAAACTAACTTACAAAAAATAATGATAAATAATCTTGAGGAGGCTAAAAATGATTCTTCTTCATATTATTTTCTTGAGGCAGCAGCAGGTTCTCACCCTTCCAAGTCCAAACACCAACTAACTCACCTTTTTTTCTACCTGTCTTTCTCACAAAGGTTTTTCCTTAGTTTGCAAACCTGGCCACCATGTTTGTAAACAAAACTTCTAAAATGGATGCCATGTTATTATCATTCATTTTTATCATCCAGATTAGATCTGTCATTGACAATTTTGTTCCCAATATGATTGTCAGGCTAATATAATATTCTAATATTTAAATAATAAATATATATTGGGTTGTGTCACATGAAATGTCCGTTTTCAAGGTAAAGGATGTTTATTTCAAATACGATATGAAAACAAGATAATTTTATTCGAAGTATTTAATTTCTTTTTCTACACATTTTTCCCAACATGACAGCAACTTTTTTATCCCCGAACTGAAAAACTCTGAGCTTTGAAGTGAAACAAAATCTGAAAACGCACTTTTCACTTAATCATCATTTTCAAAAAGTTTTCCTTTGACGAAGTTGTCTAAATTCCTGAACAGGTGGTAATCTGTTGGAGACAAGTCGGGAGAATATGGTGGGTGCGGAAGAACTTCGTAGCCCAGTTCTTTCAATTTTTGCACAGTATGTTTTGAAACATGGGGTCTTGCTGCCGCTCAGTGAGATCATGAGGTACCCATGTATCGAGCTTTTTTACTTTCCCAATACACTTTAAATGTCTGGAAACTGTAGATGCACTTGCATTTAGTTGTGCTGAGAGTCATTTAACTGTTTGGTAGGGGTTTCCTTCTACTGTATGTTTGAGTACATCGTTGTCTATTACGGACGGAGGTCTTCCTCGGGGCAAGTTTTCCAAGTCGGTATCCCCAGCTGAAAAATTAGCAAACCAACGGCGAATGGTCCGTTCATTAACAGTCCCTTCCCCAAACGCCTTGCAAATATTTCTAGCGGCCTCAGCTGCTGAATGGCCGAGTTTAAACTCGTACATAAATATTACTCGAAAATCGCGTGTTTCCATGTTCATATTTGGAGGTATACTAAAAAGTGGGTAATTGATTGGGAAGCTAATGTTTATAATACAAAGGTAGAGGATTAGTAACTGTTTACTTTAAATATGTAAACATTAGGAAGAAAACCACAGAGACCTGCAAAATCCTTTATGTATTTCAGAAACTATAAAAATGGACATTTTATGTGAAACAACCCAATATTTTACATTTAAAAAAATATATATATACACACACAACACACATATATACATATACATATAATTACATTATAAATGGTATTAATGAAGATAACTGATATATTTGCTATTTTGGACGTGTAGGTAGCATGACGCTGAGCCTGTGCTCACTGTGGCTGCCACCGTTCGGGAAGGAGCGGTTCATGCTGAGCGGGATCATGGCCATCTTCTCTTCCATCTTCTTGATCTACTTCACCATCCGCCTCCCTCTGATAGGCCACTGCACCCCGCTCGTCAGTCAGTATACTTCATTATTACTTTCTATTATTATTCTCTCTCTTCACATATAGCTTTATTAACTCATCATTGCCTGTACACATTTATGTACTCTCATCACAAACTGTTTGATTCGAGTGGCTTCAGATCCTCTCTCTACCAACCTATTCTTCAAGATCTTAAATCATTCATTGTTTTTCTACAAATTAAGGCAAAGTTATGAGTAATAAATAGTAAGCTGAGGAAGAATATTGTTTTCTGATTTTAATTTCCTGGAGTTATCTGCAAGAGAAGTAATTCACAACTGAATGCAAAAAAAGTATTTAGAAAACTGAAAATGAAGCATTCCCATCATTGATTTTGAATTTCTTTGTAAAAATCGAGTAAGAACATTAGCTAGGAATAATTAATCTGTTATTATTAATATTGAGCAATAGCAAATTAGATTCCACCCCAATGTGAGAGTAACATAATCCAATGTGATTGGTGCCGCAGTCCTGTTCTTCGCGTGCAACCTGCTGCTAGTCTGCTCGTCGCTGGCGCTAGCGGTCATCTTTTACAACCTGGCGCTGTCGCGGACTCGACTCCCGAAGGCTCTAGTCGACTGCTTGAGGGGCAGGGTCTTCAGAATACTTATGTTACCCAGCGTAAGGTTGAAGGTACTTTATTTTGTTACAACAGTCGCTAATCTCTACCATATTAATTTTGACTCATCATTTTAAAACTCTTTAATACTTTTAGCTTACAGGGAATTTTCACAATTTTTAAAATATTGAATGATTTTAGTGTTTTTAAACAATATTATCAATTGTTAAGAGGTCAATCTATTTAAAACATAATTGAAGAAATTGTTCGATATTTGTGATTTTTTTTGTTTACCAGTTATCTGCTATTATATGATGCGATTAAGGAAATTACTTAAATCTTTTTTTCTTTGCAAACTTTCTCTAACTCTAGTAATGCGCAGATAAACAGGACAATTTTTTAATGTGATGGAAGAATGGTTGACAGCAGGTAAAAATTAAGAATTTGGTTGGAGATAAAGTCATCAAAACACTCCTCCTCAACCGAGACCTATAGTTGTTTAAAATTTTAAGAACACAGATTGAGATGAGTGCGTAGGCAGGATTCTTGTTGGACGAATGGCACCTATTTTCAACCTATATTGGCAGTATAGTTTTTTCTATATTTCGATATTAAGACAGATTTTCTCTTGTTTATACTTGAACTTTCATTCAATAAAATTACAGAAAATTTAAAAAACACTGAGTGAAAAATAAAGAGTTTATCAGACTGCTGACCAACCCGGGATCGTCATATCCCTTCTCTCCCTAACTTAAGTCCTACCATTGGCTTCAGGTTATTTAGCCTTTGTAGGTTATTTTCTTGATGTACAAGCACAAGCTCTCCTTGGCCTGACAATGCCAGATCCAATCACTCCCCAGCCTGCTCCACCAAAGGGATAGATTGCTTGCAATGTAACCTCAGCCAATGTTGCAGAAGAAGGGTACAGCCTTCATTATTCATTCCACTGTCTTTAATTCGGTCTTCTCGGCATTAACCTAGAGACCAGCCCCTCTTGCTTCCTCTCTCAGAGCTACGTTTGCCACCTCCATTGCCGCTTGCTTCTTTCTACAATTATTGGGGCGAGTAAAAAAAAAAAAAAATGACCATTTTTATAATACCGAAGATATTTATTGACACTTCTTTCCCTTTCAGTTTCTAATATTATTGTTATTGGTATCATTTTAATCCTAATACTGTATTAAAACATTTTGTAAACATAATGCCTCACTGTGAGATTCAGTGTTTGTTAGACAATCCTTCAACCAAAATGATACTGAGTTACAAAATTCTGATCTTATTGAGACTGTATTGGATTTTTTTTGGATATGGAACATTTACAGAAACCAAAATCACGCGTTTAATGTAGGAAATTGAAGAGAAACCTCACCTAAATGAACGGACCGTGGGGAGGTGGTTTGCTGTATCTTAAAGTAGTGATACAAGCTTACAAAGGCAGTCAGGCCCAGGGTGACTTTTTTGGAATCTTGAAGAAGTTGCTCAATATGAGTTTGTGTCAGGTGTGCGTTCCGTTGAACCAGTATTCTATTCAGAACAGCTGCAACGGATTTACGAAGCTTTGGTGAGGCGATATCCGGCTTTGATGAATCAAAAGAAAGTTTTCTTCATGAAGACAACACATGGTTCTGCCGCACCCAAAATATAGCCCTAATCTACTACCTCTTCAGAGCTGTGGCTCACTTCCTTAAGGGAAAAACTTTTTGTACATTGGAGGAAGTCAAAATTAAGGTAGAAAACCTTTTCAATTCAAAATCCAACGCTTGGTATCGACAAGGAATTGAACAGCTGGCGTCTATATAGCAACAAACCATTGAGTATAATGGACTGTACTTTGATGCTTAAAACTTATTCGAGGTAAATAAAAAATCAAGTTTTATTTTAATACTTAAAACGGTCATTTTTATTTACTATATCATTCTAAGTCATTCTTTGTAATGATTTATTCATGATCGTGCCAGTACTATCTTTCTTACCACTTTTCACAGCAATAGTAAATTTCAATAAATGACAAAAAAACAAAGTATTAAAAGCAAAAAAAGACGTGAAGTAAGATGTTTCTTTATTTTGCAGTCGAGCTACGAGGAGGAGATAGGAACGACAGGAGAAGAGCTGCGAGGGTATGACGGCTGCAATGAGGATGGCACGATGCTGGGCCGCAGAGCTCCACAAGAAGGCTGGAGCCTCATCGCCATTGCCATCGACAGGATTCTCTTCATCGTGTATTTCATCATCTATCTCGCCTTCATTATCAACGCCCTCCTCTGACCAACACCTTTTCTGCTATGGGATGCTTCTAGTCTCAATGAAGGGATGAAAAAGTGATATTCTGATAATTGTTAATCACATTATAGCAAATGTTGAAGAATGAAACGGTTTCAGTGATGGTCAATGATTGTTCAGAAAAAGTTGTAAGTACTACCTTATTATGAAACCTTCAGTAATGAGCATAATTAAAGTTTCTTAAAAGTGACCAAATACAATGTAAAGGTTTGTACAATATAGAGAAATTAAGAGAGTACTCAGTGGACGCTAACTAGTTATAACCTTTGCTAGCAAAAAATATATTTGTCTTTTTCACATTAAGGCTGTCAGTTACTTTTTATCAACAAATGATTACTTTAAAAAGTAATCCTCATTCTTCTTGTTTATTACATTAACTAAACCATATGACACCTACAAACAACCCTCTTAAAAAGGTTCTCCTATATTAAATTAATTAAACCATATGAAACTTACAAACCCTGTTAAAAAAAGGTTCTCCTATATTCTAAAGCAACATTTTTTTATTCTCTTTAAATTATAATAAAAGACTAATAACAGTTGAATGTGTTTCCATGGGAACCTGGAGACAAAGTGAGACATGCTTGTAATGCATTTAATACTTTTACTGATACTGGTCATATTTAGATGATTTTGCTTTATTTTTTATAGATAGTTTGATCACCTTTCAACTATTATGTTACAGGAGACTTGTTCTTTTTGAGATAATTGGAAAATAATTTTTTTTTAAGGTTTTGGAAATTATTTTTCTTGACAGGAGATTGGAGGCAACGACCCGATTCAATGAAGACACATATCGAGTCATCATGATAATTTCATTTTATCATTATTATTGTTTTCACCTTTCACCAAATACTGTTTATTTTGTATTTTCTTGACAATATTCATTGACATATTTCTCTGTAATAACCTTCACCGTACATCACGTTCCTTTAAATAACAGATGAAGACCCACAATATGGACTCACAAGCTTTGGCATATACCCAAGGTGTTTACACACACACACACACACACACATATATATAAACACCTTGGGTATATACAAGATAAATAGTATAGGCTAACAATTGATTGACTGCCATCCGAACGAACCGTCTCACTCAATATACGCTCAAATATTCAATATTGGAAAAAGTAATGGAAGGTTTAAGAAACAGTAATTGCAACTGAATAAAATAGTAACTCAAGAAATAACCATAATTTATAAGCACTCAATACGTTAAATGTTTTGTGTTAAGTAATCCCTTCACTTGCAAAATGGTAATGATATTACAATTACATTAATGATAAAATGAAATTAATTTCTTAAAGTTGGAAAAAATCAGTAATAATAATAATAATAATAATATAATAATAATGTGTTTTATTGTTTAATTTACATACATAAATTTACTATACATTTATATATTGCACACTATGCATAGACTTTAGTCCATCTGCAGAATAGCGCGCCTTAACAAAATATTCTTTACAAATATTATATAAATAATAATTATAATATAAAACTAACTGAACATTTTTTTTTTCCCCACATTTTTCCCCCTTTATTTAAATATTAAATTCTGATATAAGTAAATATCTATATTTCCAGGCCCTTAAATGATAGTTATGCAATGCTACCCAATTTTCACCGTTTAGATAATTTATGTATTCCTGTCTGGACAATACTGCCCCACCAAGCCAATGCATCCTTATTTCTGATAGCACAGAGCAGACCCCTACATAATGGTACATATCCTCAAAGTCTTTATTATTACATAAACTACAATAATGTAGTTCTTCCGCCCTTGTAACATTACAATTAAGGTACAGAAGCTGTCCTCTTATTTTAATTATTGATTTGATGAGTCCCTGGCCGTATCTATCAGAGATATAACTGTTCTCCCCTAAATAACAATTTAATTCTTTATACAGTCGATGGTGAATAGATTTGTTGACTTTAACCAGTAAACCATTTCTAAAGTCTTCTCTTATATATTCTATTAACCCTTTAAAACATTGCTTCTTTCCATCTACTAAATAATCACTATTTTGCCAGTTATATCTCCGACACAAAGACCGGAAATCATCACACCACCATAAATTTCTTTTAATAATTTCCTCTGCCAAAATCTTAGTCAGTCTATGGCTGGGTAACATCAATACTTTTTGAATATATTGAATATTTAGGTGCAAAGTAAACAAAAATGTAGGGTCAATATTAGTTTCCAAATATATAATATAGTGTGGTGTACTCTGCGGAAGTGAAAATAATTTTCTAAAAAAATAGGCAGATAATTTCTCTATTCTATCAAAACGCCCAAAACCCCAAACCTGGGCTGCATAACATAAAATAGCTCGGGAGACAGCCTTATATACACATAGTTTAGATGAAAACGGTAATTTATTATTGCTGAAAAAATGTTTGTAAGTGGTGTGGATACTGAAACAAGAGGCGCTAAACCTTTCATCAAAATGTTTATTTAATGATAATTTCGGAGATAGAGTGACACCTAGGTATATATATTCATTAACAACCGTTACACTTTCGTTATTTAAGCGCCATTTCTCCTTTCTCGCTAACCGGCCCCCTTTCCTAAATACAACTATTTGTGATTTTTTTAAGTTAATAGTTAAATTCCACAATTCACAATACTTACTAAATCTGTTAATCATTTCTTGAAGTATGAGAGGGTGATCCGCCATTATGACAATATCGTCTGCATACATGAGGCATCGGATGTTAATTCCAGCTATACGTATACCCCCCTCAATATACTCATTGATATCATCAATAAAAAGAGAAAATAAAATCGGTGAGAGAAGGCATCCCTGCTTTAAGCCCATTCTAGTGTTAAAATTATCAGTAACACCCTGAGATGTCCATACACGAGCTGTTGTATTGTTGTATAAACCCTGAAGTATTGTGATAAATTTTGAAGATATCCCTCGGGCGTATAACTTATAATATAAGGCATTTCTATCTAATGAATCGAATGCCGATTTAAGGTCGATAAAAAAACAGTAAAGCTTGCCTCCTTTTAACGATGTTTTAATTTTTATAATATTCATTAATGAGAAAATATTGTCAATAGTAGAATATCCGGCTCTAAATCCCCCCTGGTATTCACAGAGTGCGTTATTATTATTTACCCATTCAGTTATTCTCTTTAGCATTAAGCCAGTAAACAATTTGGCAATAGAATCTGAGAAGGCGATTGATTCCCCTGTAGTTACTCACAACAGTCTTATCCCCCTTTTTGAATAATGGAAATATTATCGAACTACCAAAGCTTTCAGGAACATCCGCGGTTTCATAAATGTAATTGAAGATTTTAAGTAATTTCTCACGGAAATTGTTTGGACAATTTTTAAAAAATTCATTTGGCACCCTGTCCGGCCCCGGCGCCTTACCATCTTTCGCCCTTTTAATGACATAATTTAATTCATTTATACTGAAAGGATCATCTAAATCAGTAACATTAATTAATGGTGGTGCATAATTAATCCGGTCTGCCGTAAGTGGCGGGTTTAATAAGTTATTAAAATATTTAAGCCATTCTTTTGCCCCAATTTCCGCACTAACCACAAAGCTATAAGGATTAATTTTTTTAACTAATTGCCAAAAACTTCTACTGTCGTGTATTTCTTTAAATTTTACAGTAATCTCTTTAATGTGTTCTTTCTTTTTATTAAAACATATTTGTTTATGTTCCTTTCTAGCTGTAATATACATATTTTTAATTACGTTTATATTAGTTTTTCTAAACAAGTTTAAAAGGGCAAAAGTTCTATTTCGTGATTTTTTACAATCTTTATCAAACCATACCTTTTTAATTTTGTTTTTATTTCTATATGAGATAGCAGTGGTTTTTTTGTTCCCTAGATTTGACGATATTTTAATTAAATCTATAAACGAATTGACTAAATATTGAACATTATCAGATTCCAGATTAGTACTCTCCACTAAATCGTCTGATTTAGATTTAAAGTACAGAGAATCCGATGGGGTCCACGTTAACTTTGGTAGTAGTGGCAACAAATTTTCTTTCTCTGTATTGACATCCGATTCTATTATTAAATAAATCGGCATATGGTCCGAAAATATGTGAGACCCAACTCTGAAATCTTTAACATAATCGATTATACTAGAGGATACCGCACAAATATCATTAACTGAGCACCCAGGACCACCCAAAAAAGTGTATTCTCCTAGTATGTCGCCTGGCGTCCTTCCGTTTAAAATTATTAAATTTTGGCTATCACACATTTCCACAAATTGTTTACCTTTACAATTTATTATTTTATCCTTAGAGTGTCTTTTAATTTTAAATTTAAATTTTCCTTCGAACACATCAATTGGCAATGTTTGTGACTCCCCGATTCTTAGGTTCATATCCCCGATAAGAATAAATTTCCAAAGCTTATCATTTAAAAAATTTTCAATCAACCCAAATTCTTGATTCCAATTACTCCCACTGATATATAATGGTAAAATATGGATCACATTATCTCTTATTGTCCATTTAATTAATATAAAATTTTCTACTGTGACAAAATCAAATTTATTATTATTTGTAGGCTTAGACTTAATTCCATATAGCATACCACCCTTGGCTCTACCAAATTTACTCTCTCTAAATGCTTTAACCCATTTCAATTTAAACCCAATAAAATATTTTTCAAAACAAACAAAATCTTTTTCTTCTAAGTGGGTTTCTAATAAACAGAATACATCATGACTACTTACAAAATTAAAAAAATCTAAATTATTTATCTTATTTTTAATACCGGCAACATTATAGCATAGTATTGAACACAAATTATTATCATCTTCTTTATAACATTTACTGTGGTCTTTATTTTCACTTATTAGTTTTTTGATAACGATGCTTCTAGTTTTTGGTTATACTTTGTTAATAATTCAGTTATGAGGTGTAGATCTTCTTGTTTGGCCGAAATAATTCCTTTTTCCTCGTCCCAGTAGAACTTTTTATTTTTGAACACCATATAGGAATTCCTGATAATAACTCAGGATAATTATACTAATTATAACAGTAATGACTGACTGATTCATATTCATTAAGTAAATTTATGTAAAGACTACATTGATTATAAGTAGTTTCTTATTTCTCTATAAATTGTTTATCCTCACTTTGCCTGTGATATTTGTCTTCCAGTGAGCTTATTTATTTTATTTAATATCAAAACGTTTTCTCATGTTATTGTTATAAAATCTATTTACTTCAAATATATGCATCTATTTCTTTTACTTTTCTTTTCCTATATATTCCATAAATCATAAAGAGAACTTTAAGAACCAGTAGTGATGGCTGATTTTAGTAAAAAATATAACTTATATCTATTATGAAAGAGTACAGTCAACTGTTGATGTGTAATCAAAGGAAGAAGAGCGAGGAGCCAACGTGAGCAAAATATGATGAAACTTTTTCTATTACCTTTTGGCGCCAACTTGTGAGCCATCATCAAGACAAGTGAACTGATACATCTCACGAATCCCAGAACTGCTTATTTTTGCTTTCACTTAGCTACAGTGAAAAGGGCTTCTGTTTTATAGATAACGATTTTTACTAATAAATTACCATAGAATTTTTTCAAAAGTTAAGGTCCAGCAATGTATCAATTAAAATGGAATTCAAATTTAAATATTAATTATTAAATCAAGACAAAAATTAAATACTAAGAATAAAATATAAATGAACTTTTCACAGTAGAAATGATGCATTGTTTCTTTTCAAAGTTTCTGATCCCAATTCTAGAATTTGTTATTGCTGGATCTGTTTTATTACTTGAAAGATAAATATCTGCACTTAACTTTTCCTGAAGTACGCTTTGCATTGTTTTCCATACTAACAACATTACCACCACCGAGAAATAACTTCTATTTCTAACTTATCTAACTGATTATTCATCAAATAATAAAAAAAAATAATCAAATGAGTAAAGTTTAGCTTATTTCCGAAGTTTTTCAGAACTGGATGCATGATAAATGTTTTAACTGTTTGCCGTGTTTTAAAAAAAATATGACGAAAAGAAAAACATGGTACGAGATGTCTGGAATTTTTTTTTCAGGGGACAAGCCAATAAGAGAATAGCCTGAGTGTTTAAAACATTTTTTAGAAGAAGGTTGATGAATTTAAATCTTTACAGATGAGTCTCATAATGAGGTACATGTTTCCTATGGAAAAATTATAGTTTGGAGGAAACCAAATAAAGAAGTTACTATGTCATGGTAAAACAACTTGAGCGGTCAGTGACAGGTCTGTTTTTCTTTGAAAGAGGTTGATAAGCTTGCATTCTTGATAGAATAGTGTAATTTTTCAAGATGAAAAGCTGGTATTAAAAGTAGAAGAAAAATGATGGTTAAATTTAATTTCCAACATAAGCGTGACCATAAGTCAGCCAGGACATATATACTATTATCTATTCAGATTTGGTTGCAGTGCAATTTTCTAAAAGTTCTCGAAATTCCCCTTCCATTATTTGTATGTAATTTAATTAACTAGTGGGTCCCACTAAAAAGGAAAATCAGGAAATATGATATTCAAAATGAAATAGACCTCAAGCAATTATAAGTGCTTGAGAGGGACAATATTTCACTATAAACAATTAATTAATTAGTTAAAACAATTTCTTATAGGCTAAAATGTGTAATTTTACAAAAAATATTTAGCAACTGGATGTATGATTTATGATACAGAAACCACATAATTCTAAATACTTTTGACATTTCTATTTTTAATATTGCCTTTAGATGAACTTTCATCCTAACATTCTAAAGGGAGCAATAGCTTTTCGAAAACAGAAAAAATAAGTTAAAATTAAGTAAATTACAGAATGGTAGTGGATTCCGAATAATTTTGACGCTCACTGTAGCTTCCAGGACAAAGAACAACTACGAGAGAAGCCTTTGCAAGTGTGGTTCATGCTCTCCTATTTTGATCAATTTCTGCTATAATATGTTTTTGAGATAACATCAAGGGCAGTTGTTTATCATACAAAGGAAAAGGACAAGAATAAAATGATGAATCAATCTAATATACATTATTGTTTTTATCAATAATACTTACAACAATTACAGATAGATAAAAAAAAAATTGACTATCATATCAAACTTTGAAATTTGTACATCAATTTGACACATCATATGATAAAGATATACATACACAAAAATGAAAAGAGAAAATTCAAATAATATACATATAATATACAAAAATAAACAGGATCTTGTACATATTAAAAAAATGACACTGTACAATCTAAATAAATATTTATACATAAAAAGGTCTTTAACAGAAATTATATTTAAAAAACCTAGTATTTAGGGAGAAATATAATAATAATATACAAACACTTATAAAAAGAAGCTAAAAATTCTGTACAAATCCATCTTTTGAACGAGTCTAGTATGTTATGTTAAAGATACATAATATCAGATAAATAACATCTATTAATAATATTAAACCTACGTCGGAGGAAGGAGCGCGCCATAGTATTAATGGAAAGTCTTTCTCTTTCTTCAAAGTCAACTCATATTCATAATCTAAATATTCAACAGGAATGTTTATTTTTATAGAAAAAAACAACAACAAAGAACCATATTATCAGCTATGTTAATGTTAAAGCCTTAGAAATCAATTACTGTTTAGCGTCTTATATATCTTTATAAGAAAAAAAAAACAAAAAAAAAACATCTATTTCAAAATTATCTCGACTGAGATTAAATATAATAGGCATTCAAAAATATTTCTTTTTAATTTTCTACTGAGAAAAATATACGCTAGAAAAATATAGTGATATAAAAAAATATCGAATGTCAATGAAAACATCTACATTATTAAAAAATTTAAATGCACGTCAAAAAAGAAATGTAACTAAATAAAAATAGCTCAGTTATATATTTAATTTTTTTTTTTTAAATTTAGTTATGAAAATATTATTTCTTAATGATTATTATTTCTTTGTTCGTAATATATCTTATATTTTCTGAAATCCGCATGCAAAAATATAGATGAAATTAATTTGGCATTACGTGGATAAATAACTACCACAGCCAGACGTGGAGCTTGCTATAAAGTCTAACGGAACACCTACTAAGTTTTGACAAGAACACACGCTAATCTACATCCATAATGCAAATACGACCAATATCAAGCATCTCGGAAAATCTTATAAGAAAGAGTAAACATTCCACAAAGGGAAATATATTTTTAAAATAAAAATAAAATAAACAACACTTATTAAAAAAAATCGATAGAAATTAAAATAAATAACAAACATTTAGTTAACAAGCTAAATTTGTTGTTTTATATAATAATAATAAATATTTTGAAACATTTTGGTAACTCAAGTGTAAAAACACATATTGTAAAATGTCTAATCCCTCTTAAAATATCTTTTACAATTATATAATATTTAAAACTATCAATATATATATCTATATATATGTATATATATATATATATATATATATATATATATATATATATTATATATATGTGTATATATATATTTAAATATATACAATTATTTAAATATATAAATATTCATATATATATATATATATATATATATAAAGTAAATATTTAAATAAATTTAAAATATATTTTACAAATCACAAAGTTGGACATATAAGAATACCTATGACTAATAGAGATAAGAGAAAACATAGACAGTATTAGATATGTCAAATAAGAATCTCAAATTATCACCAAACGAGGATCGATAAAAGGGTAATATATATATATGTATATAATTGTTATCGTTTTCTTTTTTATAGAAATAGTTAAATTGTTTACAAGTGTCATGCCTAATAGATGATCACTAAAAGGGAATGCCTCTTTTTCAAAACCTGAACCATGGATTCTATAACACGACCGGCCAAAGGAGCAGAGAAGGTTATAGTAACACTGTTTGCCGGGAGAAATGATAAGAAAGTATTGCCCACCGTGTAAATATAAAGCTACTCTTTACAACGCCTATGTTGAGATCACATTACTTCATTTCTTAGCACCTTCAAAGACTTCTTTCTTCATTTCTCTACCCTTCTTTCATACCGCCGATATATGGGCTTCATTTGTATCTGTAAATATTGAAACATGATAAATAAGAAATAGTGAAAATATCTACCTATGGTAATATAATAAACATAATTTTTATATGTTATGAGATAAATTTATATGTAGAACTAGGATTGGATTATAATATGTAATCAACACATTATAATGTTAGTTGATATTGTAATCTAAATATTATAGTGTAGCAAACCACCGGTCTTTATGTTTATGTTTAAAAATGATTTATCAAACATAACCTTTCATAAACTGGGAATGATAAAAATAAAATTTATTGTGGGGATTACTTGTAACATGGTGGCTAGCATAACAGCCTCCTACGCCCAAGATTCCGGGTTCAAACCCGCAGGTGGCCCTAGGATTTTTTAATGGGTGTAAAAAATCCTTAGTATAATGTCATCCTTTGGAGGGGAAGTTAAAAAATGGTCCCAAGCCTGTGCGATGTCAGGTACTCGTTAAAGATCCCTATCCTAATAAAATCCGAATAGGCAAAATTTAGGACTCCCACTGTAACATCGTCCGATTAGCCACAGCAGCATAAAGGGATGTTAAATAAATGAACACAATTTATTGTTACAGGTAAATATTTGTATAAAGAAAAGTAATGTAGTAAATAATTACATAATAATTAATTAATAACATGGCCAGATATTAAATATAGATTCTCGATTAAAGAAAACTGAAACCATCATTTTCAAAAACTGCTTTATCCATCCCATTCTGGCAAACTTTGCAATTTATCACTAATTTATGATTTCTTTTGTATCAAAATGTAGCAACCCTTTTTTTTTATTCCATTAATAACTTATTTTTTAAGGATAGGATACTTTGGAACCAAATAAAATATTATTTAGTATTATCTTTTGGGAAGAATTGAGATTTTCAAAAGCTAAACTGCTTAGTAAATAAAAATATTGAAAAGAGAAACTGCAACAGATACAATGCCAATACATAAACGCATTAAATAGCTTTTGATATTAAGGTATAAATAATTATTATTACAAGATGAGAAAATTGTTGTAACGGACGAGCTATACATTGGGGCGGTGGGCTTACATTAGGCACTTGAGCCTGCTCCCTCATATCATCACGTGGACTAGCAAGTTATTAATTAAATAAATAAAAATAAAACTGTAGCTTGACAAGAGAAGAAGAGGCTATGGTCAAATATATATAGAGGTTCTTATTGTTTCTAGAGATCAGCTCAAGACGAGCAAAGAGGTCTCGCCACGATCAGATCTCAGGGGCCATTATAGTGACTTTATTTTTCTGCCTTCACGAGAAGCTGAGATATTAAATATAATGTTCTTTTTGTGCACAAACTTTCTGATAGGACTCCCAAGGAGCAGTAGCCCCGACAATTTTGTAGAGTTTAATGGTTTCACTCACGTCTAGTTTCACCTTGAAAAGAAGCCATTAACATCGATGAGGAACATTCAGGATGCTTTCTTTATTAGTAAATTTAGATTTTAAAGGTGGCAAAGTTGGGACTGCAGTGAGCCGTGAAGATTATTCAAGTTGGGCTTGTAGTGCTGTAACTTTTCTTATTGGATCCCTCTTCAAATGGGATAATAGTTTACTTCCATCCGTTGAAGTCACCACTAAGCAATATTATAGAGCAGTCTTTAGAGGACAGTTACTTATGTATGTTTACAAGCATGACCGATATCAAATGGATCATAAAAGCCAGAGGAGAGCTCTTAGATTTGAACTATAAAATTTATAAAGAAGACCAAACTAAAATATGTTCTCTGTGTAATAATAAAGACATTGAAAATGCAGAGCACTTCATAGCTTCGTGTCCAATATTATCCGAAATTCGGAGATGCTGTTTTAATAAAAACTATTTAGGGAATGACGAATAAATAGATTATTTAAATGGCAGGGATTGGTTCAGATTAATTAAGTAATTGTAAAATAGCATGGAAATATAGAGCTGAACTTATTAAGACATCGTATCTCTACTCCGTGGAGTAGAGCCAACTTTCTTGATATAGAAAAAGAGACCAATGTGTATAACTTGACCATTTCTAATTCTTTAATTATTTCTAGATACTTAGCAAAGGGACTATTGAATTTAATTTTCCTACGTTTTTGTTCTTTTTATATTTTTATTGTATTTGTTTCTTTAACAAACAAATTTGTCATTTGTTTGCCTATCAAATATATTTTCTATCAATTAAACCAACTTACCAGAATTATGATTGACTTATAAATAAAGTTGAAAGTTTTCTTATTCTGTTATTATAGTGGCATTATTAAACGACAAGTTTAGCTGTTACTGTCACAAATTGCAGTTTAAGGCGGGCAGCATTCTAAACAAGAGGCAAGAGAAGCAGCCAAGCAACGATTAAATAGTAAACGCCAACATTCTTAACCTAATTCTGAAGCAGTTACTTACTAAGATAAAGTTAACATTGACAATAAAGAGCATTTCTACATCAAAGAGAGATAAAGCAAGCCATATCACACTCACACAATCATATCAAACCCATTATTTTGTCTTGACACGTCATCACTCTGCCATCGATATCAAGTGTCTACATAAAAATCAACTGAACACATATGTATGTTATAACAAGGTGTTGTGAATTTTACTTATAAAATACAAAAATTCACGACGGAAACTTAATCATGGAAACTGAGAATAAAGGTAGAAAAACTCTACTATTTAAAGGTTTTACTTTATTTAATTCCATAAAGTTTTTAGGCTACTTTTTAAAGATTCCAAAAGTGAGAGCTCCAAATGGGCAGTTAGCAGAAAGTTACTGCAGCGCATCCGATTGGACCACACGATGATGGTGCTGCTACCTTCCAGCAGTGGATGGCTCCTGCATCGGCTAGGCTGCTGTATGTAATGGCTCCTGTCACAGCCACAATAGATAATTGTGCTAACAGTGAAAGCAATCTCATGTCGTGAATTCGACTTGAGGAGATGAGAAGCCCAACGATCTATACTTTTTTGGAATCATTAAAAAATAACCTATTAGCCTCTTATCTCGGCTTCAAACATGTTTTAATGACAAATAGATTATAAGATGATGATGATGGCAAGTATTGTTATGATAAATAATGTAGTGTAAATAAGATAAATATTACGTACATGTACTAACCCTCCTCGTCGTGGTAATACGGATGAGTGACTCCTTCGTGAGAGTGAGCCCGGCCGAGGCGCTGGAGACGATGGGCGGCCATGCTGTACGGTGGCCCTCGTGTCGCAGCGCACCCTAACGCACCACTCTCTATAAGTGCTACATTCACTAAGGCACCACTCTCTACACCTTACCCTTACCCTATCCCTCAGGCCCATTGCCGCTTCAATAAGCTACTTCTCTCAACGCTAATCTTTTCTTTACAATCGATGAAATTTAAGGAAATAACAAACTGACAACCTTTTCTCACAACTGCTGCTGTAGGTACACTTTTCTTTGGAGGATAATTGTTAGATTTTTTTTAGTTTATTGAGATTTATGGATGATTTTATAATTTTCTCTTCTTTGTAAAACCATTTTATTTTTGCTTAAAAAAATATAAATAAAGCAGAAAATTATTAATTTTATCTCTGGAAGGAATTAGTGCGGGTGGCGGTAATTAAATGATACTACTAAATAGTTTCAACTATTTATTGTTTGCCAACGTTTCGACTCCCCTTTGTGGGTCATCATCAGGGCGCATAGTGGGTGAATGGAATCTCAAACGGTTTCCATTCTTCCACCATGCTCCTCCCTGGTGATGACCCACAAAGGAAACTATTTAGTTGTTTCATTTAATGATCGCCACCCGGACTAATTCCTTCCAGTAATTCTCAATGGTCAACTAATTACATATCCACGATATTAATTTTATATTCTCATAAGACAAAAGTAAAAAATTAGTAGCATTATCTAGACAAAAATAAAAAAAATAACTGCTGTTAGGTGTAATACAGTAGAATTCTGATAAAATCAGCAGTTCATCTAAAAAATAATCAATAACAATAATAATAACAGACCTTTGGCCAACCTGATACCACCAACCCCTGCCTACACGAGCCCACCATCGATACCAAGCTTCCTACACAATTCTCACACACAACTGGAAGCAAGTTAGTTAACCTTCAAAATTCTTTCCTTAATTAAAAATATTCCCATAAAATGTTTTATAACAGTATTTTCAATATTGTTCATATTGTTGTTGTCAATGTCTACATCAGCAGAACAAAAACTAATCAGTTATAGGTATTTCAACTGAATAAGCCACCTTTTCCATTCCTTTCAATGAAAATGTGGCTAAAAGAATGTTAAGAAACACAAAATAAGGAAACAATCAATTTTCAAAAGGTATCACAAAAAAGAAAAAAATAATAAAATAAATAAGAAAGCTTTCTGTTTTAAAAGAAAAGACTAGCTTTAAGAGAATAAGCTTATTGAAGGCAAAATTACATCATAAAATAGTTTATTGAAGAGAAAATTACATCATAAAATAGTTTATTCAATGATTCATAACAATTAAATAGTTAAATGATTCATAAAAATTGAAAGGGTAAAGAAAATAAGACAATTCATCGAAATTGAAAAGCCTCTGAGAACAAATTTCCTTAATAATTCGATCAAATTTATTGGTTATTTGATAATTTTGGTCAAATATTAAAAAGATAAAAGTGAATCCATCAATTCTCAGAGACATTTTTCAACGACAGTTTAAGTTTAATTTTTAATAATCCATTAGAAAATGATAATAGCTCTAAAAAAAAAGAATTGAAACGAAAACATGCAACCAAAGATCAATCCACAACATGAGAAAATTATTTTTCCTCCTTAAATCTTCAGGGTTAGAGAAGTTTGAAAAAATAACTGCAAAGATAAAACCTCGCCTAAATGACAAGAACATCAATTTTAGATGGCATTATTTTCAGAACTACTATTGGAGATTAGTAATTTTAACAAAGCATTAAGAGTAACATAAAGCTAATAAATATTGTTAGTAAAAACATAACCCATAAATAGTTAATCGATACGGAAATCTTAGTCTTCTTTCACACCGGCAATAAGGAAAAGCATTTTTGTTAAGCATTTTTTCCAAAAAAAGCAGACATTATACACTAGCTAATAACTTTTACTTTACATGCATTTTGTTAACCTTATTTATCATTAAATAACATTTATTGTTGTTAATATTTTTATCATTAAATAACGTTTATTCATACAATAATTTTGGCGAGTAAATGAGTTTATTCTTTGTTTCTATATATTACTTTATGTCAGAATTCCGCCACTCCCATCTTTATCTCAATAAATTATCGATTGATGTATTTAGATCTTTTTACTTACTAAGTCAGAATTTTTATTTTATAATATTATGTATTTCAGATGGAAGATGTTTCCAGTTGCATTTGGGAAAAATAATATAAAATAGTCTACTAAATAACTATCTTTGTACGTCTTCATCTAGACTAAGAAGAATCATACAAAAAGGAATAAAAACATACATAAGGTTAAATACTAAAAGTTATCAAGATAGAAATAATGAAAAAGTTAATATTAATATTGTTTCTTCTAACAATTTTTTTTTTTTTAACAAATATTTTATTCCTTTTAGCCATGAAGAAGACCGAAGATGTAGAGTCACAGAGATGAGCATTAAATAGTTGAGAAAATGCATTTTCTGAAATGCCCATGTCTTCCATCTGAATATAACCCAAGAGACGTATAATGATGACAAAGAGACGTATAATGATGACAGGTAATCATTATAATATTAAAATAGATATATTATCTTGAATTATATTTCGATAACATTTTAAATTATACTCATACTTGAAATTGAAGATTCAATACGATGGTCAAAAACTATATAATACTATTAGACAGCGACAGCGACACCCCCGTCGAGGGTCTCCTCATCAGCACTTCTCTCCATCAAGAAGAGAAGCCCAATTTATTACCTATTCCTCTTGTGTACTCTTCATAGAGAGAAGGTACATATATAAATACCCGCAACGTCAACCTACAAACTTGAGATATTAAATAGTTTTTCACTATTTTTTTTTTTTAACCTTTACCCGAAACATCTTTTCCTTGATAATCATTTCAAGGTGAACCATTGATTATTCAAGATAAACATTCTATAAATAATACTCAAATAAATTATGGTTTATTTCAAATGAAGCAATTTATTTTTTTTTTTATTAATATAAACCCGAATATGCTAAGAAAAGCGAATATTTTTCACTAAAAGTGCTAAATAAGCTAAGGCATGCAACGACAGTGGAAGGGTTGTTCCCATCCCCGGTCCCAGTTCTCTCATTCAAATTAATTCAAAAGTTAGGTCAGTTATCTCATTCAACTTACTTTAAAAACAGCTGAAAACTTCCCAACACCAAACTGCATCAATCGTATTCACAATCACAGATATAGGCAAAGCCCTCACACTAATATATATATATATCTATATATGGAACTATCTATATGGTAGAGGCTAATTGTATATTACACACAGAACCAACAAATACATGGATGACAAACTCAGACTCACCGTTTGGTAAAGGTGGCAACACTGGAACGGCATGCAAGAAAGGTGGTCTCCCTATAAGAATATACATTATATACAACACAATATTTTAAGCTGACATTGGTTCAATACTTTATCGACATAATACTTTATTGCAAATTTTACAGGTTTTATCAATGTTAACTCAGAGGAGTGTTAAAAGAATACATTATTGATAGGATATTAAATTGACAAATGAAGAGTTAATAAACATAGACTAGATAGATTTTGAATAGAAAAATAGGACAGTGATGAATATTAATATAAGAAAAGAGATGAATTAAGAAAATAATTCAGAGCAAAACCTTGATGACAATGATGAGAGGGGTTGGTATAATATAACGGGGAGTGCCATTATAGAAAGCCAGAACCAGCAGCTCAGTAACCTACTGAGGGCCTCAGCTGAGGGGTCATATACCGAACTGAACATATAGGGGTCGTCATAGAGTTAACTAAACATATAAGGTTCATATACTGTGGCTACATATAGGGTCATATACTGTGGCAACATATAGGGGTCATATACTGTGACTACATATATCGGTCATATACAGAACTGTACATACAGACATCATATATGCTATACTGAACATACAAAGAGGTTTGGTTCATTAATCACTTTCCAAATCTGGTCCATCCAGGTTTTGCTATACCTTTAATATTATTAAGAGTAGTCGGTTGTTATTTTGGTTTTTTCAAACATAGAAAAAATAATAAATATAAAAGAGAGAATCAAATTCAAAATAAGGGAGATTAGAAAAGAAAGAATAAAGGAAAGAGCTGTAAAGTAATGACAAACGTGCAGGTTAATAGAATCGGTTATATCATCACATGCTTTTCAATCTTTTACTTTGTTTCATTACATGGAACATACATAGAAACAAACATATATATATATTTTATATAATAACACATATAAACAAATAAGCAATTTAATCACAGTAACATTTAACAAACATTTTTAAAAATAATTATCCAGATGAATTCCTTCAACAATGTTCTAATTGGTCGATAGAAACCTTAATTTCGAGTCAATAATGCCGAATGATAAATGTGTTGTTGGATCACTTAATGCAGGGAAATATAATTTGCAAAAATCAAAACATAGTAGTTAATTAATTAATTTAGAGTTGAAGTGATTATGAAGATCGAGAAAACATTTATTTTTAATGAATCATGTAACTCAAGTCATCCACTCAGCTAGATATGCAAGTTTTAATAAAGAAAACATGACCTCAAATATTAACACACTATGTGAAGGAGAAGGAAAAAATACTAACTTTTTTTTAACAGGAGGAACACAATATATAAATATAAATATATATTATAGTAACTCCCTACCCCAGGAGGGCTCAGTAAATAGTTATTATATAATATTATAGTAACTCCCTACCCCAGGAGGGCTCAGTATATAGTTATCCTTCTTCAGATGGAAGAGGTTAGTGCCCTCTATATCTTGGACAACCCTCCCCCTTCCCCCCCCGGCCCCCACTCCTTCATTATCTAAAGCTCCATATCATTTTGTTGCCACGAGACCACTTTACTATATATTTACCACTTTACTATGTATCTATTGCTCAGTTTGATTGATGACATTAAACTTCAATAGTCGTAGAACAACCTATGCTATAAATACCTGAAGTGGACCATCCATATAGGGGAATAACTTTTTGGCTGAACGAGAGGATGTATGATCCTCAAAACCTTAAAAAATAATAATAATTTACAATGACCTTTATGCATTTAAATAGAAGATATAAAAATAGCCATGTATGTAGACTTTGCTATAATATTGTAACTTGCACATAATATGTTAATCTTCATATAAGTTAGCTTCTATAGGATTAAATATATTTACAGTACTGGAGGAACTCACAATAAGGATATTTGAGGGAGACTAGGGGAGCTCACAATCACAAACATAAACCATGTAAGTGATGTGATCTGGTTTCTCCTAAAAGGCGCTGAGGTGCTACGCTGATATAGGCCAATCATAGGACACCATATTGTTTGCAATCTTAGTTGCCTCAGGTATTAGAATAGTTTCCCTTCCTCAAAAATTATTTAAATACAATTTTATTCTACGACAGCCCTATTCATAATTAATACATGAAACAAGAATGTGAGAAGCCCCGGGATAGAAGAAAGAAATATAGAAAGGTGTAACTCTAACGTACCTGGCTGCATGGCGGAGTGCCTTCGGAGGTGGAATGGCGGGGAGGTAGACTGGGGGCAGGCCTCGGCGGAGCTGTTGGAGTGGCTGTCCAGCGCGGTCGAGTGGCCAGAGTCGCTGCTCGTCACGCTACCTAGGGTGCAAAGTGGCCAGAGGCTTAACATTAGAACAACCAAAATAGCTTCTGTATACCTAGGGTGCAGAGTGTCGACGGGCTTTGTTAAGCTTTAACAACGAAAATAGCTTCTGTAATCGCAAGGAGCAAGGTCAAAACAGGTGTGCATCAGTTCAACATCGATCCACAATAGCCATAATAAAAAAAAATTGATTCAAATAACAAGTAGAGTAATCGCTTCAATTCAAGCCTTGCTTTGGACACACCAGCGATCTCTTGTGCCACTATGGCTAACTACGTAGCTATTACTAAACCAGGTTTTCGACTCTTGACCTATGTTTATCAAATAAATGTTTCAATACTTCTAAGTAGATAGTTTATAGATACAATCAAGATATGGTAGATACTAGTTAAAATTGTATCTAATTTAAATAGTATTAATTTAAATTATGGTATAACTCTGAACTGCACTCAAAATGATCTGCAAAAGTTTTCCTTTTATTTTTCAAATGAAATCAAAAGACGCAACATAACTAATGCACTGATACTTTTAATTAAAATAAGGGATTGACTTGGACCGAATAGATCTAGTGGACTTTTCCTTCTTTTGAGTGAACCATTAATAAACAGCTGCGCTCTGATCAGTGCTAATGATTGTTATTAACAGGTTTGACAATGCAAGAGTATCAGAAGCAAGGCTTATTTACAAACGCACTGTTCATTTCAACTGATACCTAAATTTGAACTGAGAACTTTTTTTTTTTGCTGTAATGGCTAGAAACGAAAACATTTACTCTCAAGCGGTAATTGACAAGATAAATTCGTCAATGCAACAATTTTATTTTACGTAAAATAGAGAGTCTTTAAAATAATATAACGAAAACAGTGAAGCGTGAAGTGGTACACAGAACCAGGTTGAGAAGTGACAAAGCTAGAGGTTACAACTTTTACTTTACAAGGATTTTACTTTGATAGATAAATTTGATTTAGGTCGGGTGGTTCTCAGACTAACGGCAGATTGCCTCAGAGGCTCTTCTCATCTCTGCACAATAAGCTACAATATAACAGGTAGGAGTGGCAGCAGAGAATAATCATAATAATTTTACAAGTGTCAACAATTTTTACTACATAACATGACTTGCTGAGCTGTGAGACAACTAAATACTAGCTAGCCTAATAGATACTTGATAAAAGATAGCCAAGTTAAGATGGGTGACATTGTCGGAGACGTTGGTTGGGGAGACACGCCAAATAAGAGGCCAATTTATTGTGTCAATGTTTTCATCAAAGTTTTAAGCTATCTCCAGGGCAATGTTAACGTTAATGCAATCTGCAGGGCATGACTCAGGAATCTAATCCAACAAGAATGATGGGCGAATCGACTGTTGGAATAGACCCATCAGTCATCCTGCAGGCGGTCAGGACAATAAATAAATTTTCTTATTTTTACTGTTGAAAAGGTTGTACTCCCAGACTAACTTCTCCGATGAGTGACAATTTTCCATCATCAATTTAAGAAATCTATAAAAATAGTCTAATTACATTAAACCAGAAACTGAAATAAAGAGATAAGTTGAATGATATTATCTCATGCACATAAGGAGAGAGGTAGCAAATACAATCTCTAAGAGGGAGGGGGGACCAACATGCTTCCACCTGGTGCCTACGAGAGTAAGGGGGGGGGAGGGTAAGGTAGTCACCTGGTTGCTATGGGGGCCAACGAGCAAGTGTTTACCTTATTGCTGCCTCATACCACCAAAGTAGCCTACATCACTCATCCGTAAAATTAAAAGAAATAAGCTAAAATTCTGAAAACATAGCCTAAGATCGCATCATTTTCTTAAATAATAATATTTTCATACGACAAACAGAATAAATAAAAATGTACATTCCATTTCAACACAACTTTTTACAAACTATTCAATGGAATGGTTATTTGTCCAGTTTAGAAAGAATTAATGATATTCATAAGAGATAGAATGTAAAACATTTGTTTGAAACAACCCAACAATTGGCCTGGAACTTGAAATAGCCATCTAACATAATGAATTTTAAAACTTTTAATGGTAGATTAAAAATGCTTTTCCTTAAAACATTAACCAAGACAAATGAAGAATGGTGAGCGAATTGCATCAACTATTAAGAACTTACCACTGGTGAGCGTCTTCCTGAAGGGGAGGTTGGAGAGGGAGGTGACAGAGGATGACTCTGCGCTCAGGTCGACAGACGACAGGAGGGCTGGGTGGTGGTAGGCAGGCAGGGGAGGGGTGTCCGAGTGCGACCTCTCGTGGGAGTGGCCACGACCCCCTCGGCGACCACCAGTCGGGCTTGGCGCCTGCCGTGTCCTCGTCTTGGACTGCTCCGCCAGCGACAGCAGCTTCCTCACGGCCTGCGGCGATGCTGAACCTGTAACACGTCATCAACAATGAATGATTAGATTAACGAGATGATGATGATAGAAATCAGAAATAGAAAATTACTTCATTCTGGGCTGTAGTCCTTTAATAACATTAATATAACAAATACTGATAGCAATTATGGCCAGAAAACATTAAATAGATTAAATTATTAACCAACTTAATTATTTAGATTGGTAAAGTAAGTTTTAAAAAATATATATATGTATGTGCTGTGGAAGGGGCAAGAAATGATTGCTCTAAGGGGCTTAGTTCTGTTGGATGGAATATAAAGGTTGGAGTGGTTCGATCTTGTGTATCCACTTGCTTAGAGGATTTACTTTGAAATGGACTGTGGATATAGGAAGGATACTGGGTTTTTATCATTTGGTAGAAAAGTGACTTAAGGAAGTAGTGATACGCTAATAGATAAGAATATGAGTAAGGAAGACATTGCTTGGTTTGGTACCGACCGAACTTGGGATGGGGGTGCTTCCTGTTGCCCTCGGAGGCGCTGGAAGCGGAGGAGGCGGTACTGAGGGTGGGGGAGGGGTTTCTCTTGCGGACAGGACCACCGGAACTGGACCCGCAGTCGCGCGACCCCTCGCACTCTAGCGACAGCTCGTGCAGCTTCTCCTCATCCGTGACTACCCTCATCCTGTTCAGGTATGCCTTCACTCTCCTCACCATCTGGGCCTGCAATATACGGCTTGGTTGTTACATCCTGGACAAGAGAATGGATATCACATCACAGCCAAGGGTAAACAACGGAACATACCTCCTCAAACATCTTCTTGGGGTTGGGAGCGCCGGTAGACTTCTTTCTCCTCTTCACGGTGGCCGCTCCTTGTTGGTTGCTCCCAGTCGTCAGCTGGTTCAAGGTGACCATCGCGTTCGACGGAGGTTGGCCTCCTTTAATACAGACAAAAATCATTTAAAAAAAAAAAAAATTAAAAAATGCTCCAAATTATTACACAATGGTTTATTATTTCCAAATAACTATATTAGGGTATAACTATTTGTATAGCAGTTAATTAGAAATTAACTAATGTGAAAAACAATAAATAATTCAAAGGAAAATGGTATATCACCACAGCTAATTTCAAAACGCTATCTCTCCTAGTTGTGATTCATTTTCAATAATTCTGTTTTCATTTAGTAGGGACATTAATTCTCTAAGACATAGCACTAAGGACTAACAAGTTTTGTTATTTATTTATTAATTAGAAAAAACGGATTTTTATTAATTATTAATTTGGGTTCTACACATCTTGAAACGTGAGCCCTCAAATTTTGAGGGCGACTAATTTTTTTTATTTGTTTGGTCAATTACAAAGGTTCATTATTGAAAATAATAAACCAAAATTGATTTATACCAAAAGTATTAAAAAGCCTTGATTATTGAAAGTTATTCAACTTGACAGTGAATATTAGGACAGAGTAAGGTTGTTTAAATGGCCGCCCCCCAAAACTGACTCCTCCAATAATGCAGCCGAACGTTGACAATTCTTCCATCATTCTGATTTCTATCACTTCTTTTATCCAATCATAAATAGCTAATTCTTCATTTACTCTGACCAATCAAGGCTTCACCCTTATCATAATGTTTACAGAGTTCTGTTAAAATTACTTATATCATAATGTTCTGTTAAAATTACCTAATTCGAGCATGGTAAGTAGGTCGTAAGGAGAGGAACACATGTTGGTTAACGTCCTTACTTCTTTCGCGATCATCCTCAACTTTTCGAAATTAATCAAACCTTCGACTTTGGTATCGTTCCCTAAATGGATAAATGTCAGGTCCTTTTTCACGACTGGATAGAAGGGTATCTGAAACAAAGCAGTGACAAAATATTAAATTATATTTAATGAAAAAAATGCTGCCAATTATTAAACAATGGTTCATCATTTTTAAATATAATATTAGGAGTACATGAAATATAAAAGATTGCAATCTACAACAAATATTTAGTTACTTTGAACTTTTTCATCATATTTTATGAATGAATGAAACATGAACTAATGAATGAAAAATAATTTTTAATCTGGGACATTTTGTTTCCTAAGAATGATATACAGTGAACAGAGCAAGTCCAATTTGTCTGGCTTTATTTAATACATCATTATTTAGTCAAGTAAATTATATAAAGTTAAAATAAATAAAAGATACAAATAAAAACAGATAACATCATCAAATGAGTTTAGTTATGTATTATCAAAGTCTAGATTTATTACATATATGCGGAAGATTCATTTTGAGGAGGTGGATAAAAATTGGTGTTGGAAAGTGGTTAGGGATAACACTATCTGGAGGGAGATGGACAAAGAGTGCCAAAGTATGGTAGCACGGATGACAAAGGCCTTTTCATAGGAAGCAGTTCTATGAGAGGGTAGGTATAGATCGGTAGGTTGAGATCTTGTATTTACACAGAAGAGCGTGGAGTAAGGAGGTCAAAGGTATAGGAAGGTTTTCTGGCTCGCAGGCATTGAAATAGGAAGATGCCAAGAAGGTATTTCATTCGATGGAGCCACCTTTGACCAGAACACCAGTAAGAGATGTGTGACTGCCTGAGGAGGCTGTACAAAGATCTATCATTAATCTTTTTAGTCTCATCTCGTTTTCACCACTGAGCCCCTCCCCCCTCCTCCCACCATACAATAGGCATATAGCTCTGAACTGAATTTAATTTTAATCGAAATCTGAGTAGGGTTAAGATATCATTAATAACTAGAATAATTAAGCAATCTTTCAATGATTTTTTTGTTGAGTAGGAAATTTAGTAATCATAAGCCCAAAAAGTTTTGGTATTCCGTGATTTACAAAAATGCAGGAAGATAAATTTAAAAAATTTAATTTTAGGAGGGTTCTTTCTTTGTAATGTTTTACAATGATCATGAAGTGAGAATGGTTGACTGAGTATATGTACACAGTGTATACTGTATATATAGTATATATAGAAGTTGGTCCCGGGTAGCGTCAAATAAACACCTAATTATAATTAGAAACTTGATATATTTGTGCCTACTTTTGGCCTACATTACAGGCCTTCTTCAGGGCGATCGAAGGAGGGAGATGAGAAAAATGAACGACTTCATTAAGTGTTTAATTGACTGCAACCGCAACCAACTTCTTCCCTATTTTTACAATAATCCATTATTGAAAATGATAACTACCCAACACTGTAACTAATATAATAACGTAGAGAGGAGGACGAGGATACTCACGATGGGAGGAGTGCCGCTGTTGACCAGCTGACGGTACTTGCTCATGTTGCGAGAGGGGTCCATGATCTGCTGGAGGTCCTGGAAGAGGCGCTGGTACTTGGAGGGCAGCTTGTCCCACGTCGTCCTCAGCCTGCTCACTGCCCCATGGCCCAGGCCAGAGATAATCGCAAACATAGAATTGAAGTTCTTACATTCCTTACACTGTCCTGAAAGGGAAGCAAGCATTATGCATGATGCCTTCATCAAGTGATATTGGTATAAAAGAAAAAGGTGTGGATGACGTACTGGCGACTTTGATGAACTGCTTGATTATCTTAGACCTCCTCACGAGGTTGTGCTCCGAGCATACTTCGGTCACCACCCAGAACATCTCCCGGTTCACAAGCTGCTCAACCAAACAATACAAGTCATTAGAAATTTTAGAACAAGTGGTTTATATTCAATTGTAACATTTGAATTCCTAGAAATTATTAACATTTTTGGATTTCGTATTGAGGATATGTAAACATTTTGTTTTATAGTTATCAAATTTAGTACTGGCTGCAGACGGAATATGGGACTGAAAGCTGAAAGCTTTTTTCAAATTTCACTAACCTCTATATGATATATGTAATTAAGAGAAAATATTGGGATTGTGAAAATTTTCTAATTCCAGTTTTTACCAGAAATACTAGTTTTACGGTCTCTTCAGTCCTAATGACCGAAGTCCAGCAAAAACGTCTGTGTGTGGTTAGTCTAGCACCAAAACGAATGAAACAGAAATTTTATATTTAAGACAACTATACGCCCAAGATGTTACAGAAACTTTTTCATCAATATCAAGAAAAGCCATTTTACATTATGCATTTAGCTCCTTTTTATGATTTTCTCAAAAATGGCTCTAACGATTTTGATTAAATTCTATATATAAAAAATTTAATGAGCTTTAATATGATGTAGGTTTCATTCTGATTGAATTAGCCCGGTAGGACTTAAATGCTGATATTTTAAATTCTCTTCCTCTAGAGTACCTTTACCTCTCATTTTGTGGATTCTAAATAAATAATTATATCAACTTTTTAGCACTGACAAAAAAGAATAAATATATAATTTGAAGGAATATGATATCCAACTAAAGAGGAAAACAGCAAAAATATTTTTTTATGCAATTTTTGTGTTCTTTAATATAAAAACAGTAATGTAGATATATAATATATCGTTGGAAAGCTAAACATTTTAGAAAAAATATAATCTTTACACAAGCTTGTAAAAGTTAATGGAGAGTGTTGATGTTTCTATAAAAATTAAATTTAATTAATCATTTATTAGTTGCATTTGAAAATACATGAAGACTGTCTTTGTGGTACTGCAGCCTTACTTAAAAATTCAAACCTAGCTTAATTATAGATTGATCAAAGATTGGACTGACCTCGGCGAACTGGGTGAGCATAGGGGTGCCGTATCGACTCTTGATCCCGAAGAGGTCGTCGACATACTCAGTGCTCTCGATCTGGCGGAAGATGGAGAAGTCCTGGAGTGTCAGCTGGACCGCGACCTCGACTGCGTTGAGCTGCAAGAAGTGGACCGTGCTCTCCCTCACTAGCTCGGACGCCAAGTCGTCACCCACCAAGGTCTCTGTCACCCCATTCGTCTTCAAGTAATACCTAAAGAAAAAAAAACCCGATTATTAGTCAATATCATGAAAGGCACATTGTGACATGACATACCATCAAAAGATTCAAAATCAAGCTTCATGGTCTCCTGATGAAACATTGACTGTTGGTCAATACACTGCTGTTTGATAACCAACTGACAAAGATAAGGAACTAGATCCTTAAGGAGCCCTACCTGCTGCTGAGGCCGATGCGTTCGGCGAGGTTCTGGAGCTGATCCGGGAGGCGCTTCTGCTTGATGATGCCACCCTCAGAGACTGAGACCTCGCACAGCGAGAAGTGCCAGCTCGGCTCGGTGATACCAAACTCCTGGAGGGCAAGCATCACCACTTCGTGAGCTGTCGTTTCCTGCGCAACAAGTGTAGTGAGTACAAGTCTTCTACATAGGGGAGGGATGGTGAAGCAAGATGGGAGACTGTGCTTACCTTGTGGACGAGGAGGTATTTACAGGTCTGGTCTGCTTTGTAGACCTTGAGGACGTGCTCTGGGTAGTCGGTCGAACGCAGATCGTCGTAGCAGAGGTTGACCAGGTCGGGCTGGGTCATCAGCTGGGTAGAGTCTCCTGTCTGCGCCAGCGCTTCCTCTCCTGGTCCGTCCCTGAGTGGCAATATAGGCAACATTAATATCTAGGTCTGAATCTATACTGCCGAGGACATCTCGATAAGATGGAGAAGTTACTGGGAGGTTACAGTAATAAGAAAACTTTAGGATTCTTATAAAACAGTTCATCTTCCCTCTTAATCATAATATATTAGTTCCACGTAGGGTCCTGGGTCCTGGTCATAGAAATTGCATCACTCAATAAAGCACATAATAGTCACATATTAAAGAAAAGCACATAAAAATCAATAAAAAAAATTAGAAGTTCAAGTTATCTCGTAAAATGAATTATAATGTTAATTTTCAAAACAATGACTACTGTTGATTTATGTCACAAATGTTTTCCATGAAAATTGTTTCACATGATGTAATCTCACAATATAAATTGCTTTTGATAGCAAAATGCTTAAAATTCGACATAATTAAAAATTGCATTCTGTTAATAGTTGAAACTACCAACCAAGAACTAAGAAACGTCATTATTATTTCTTTGTTTCATTAAGGTTATTATATAAATGAGTAGACAATAAAGAAAAATATTGGATTGGATCAAATTTATTATGATAAAAAATTAAAGAAATAATTGATTGTGATAACTTCTATCACCATCACTATATACTTCTATGCTATTACATACCAAAGTTTATTTAATGCTTGAATTCTTAGAGTATAATCTTTAAACATTTTCATACCAATTTATTATTTTACAGATTGTCTTCATATTTTACTAGTGTTAATTCATTACAATTTTATTGGTTATCTTGTTTTTTCTAAGCCCTATAAAGGTCCACAATTTAGGCTGACCCCGCCCGACAACCAATTTCTCTACAGAATTCAAAAACTTCTAATAAAACACTTCATTTCCAAAAAATTGGTATAAGCATGCAATATAGACACAAATTGAAGAAGAGAAAACTTACATAATTGTGTTCTTTGGTAAGATGTTCATCTTGATGAGAGCTTTCTGAAGCCTCTTCTTGGAGGCTAGCGTCATGAAGGACTGCTTGGAAGGTTTAGTTGGGGAGATGGGTGCGACCGGGAGGGGCGGTAGAGGAGGTGGGTGAGGAGGAGGGGGGGTCGGATCCGACCTCTTCGGCGTCCCTCGACCGCTGCGAGACCCGCTAGACGAGATTATTTCTTTAAAACCTGAAACCATTATTACTATTAGATATTTAAGAAATATCCATAAGAAGGTTTTAATTACTGTAAGTAAATTAGGAGCAAATTAACATGATAGGGATAAGCAAGCGGAAGCACATTAACAATAACAGCTGCTGGGGGAAGGTCTGTTTATTTTTATTAGAACCAGATAATCTTAAATATAACTTTCAAACAAATCCTATGACATTAAATTTTTAAAATAAAATCTTAAAGAAGTAAAGCAAACAATAGGTTATATACACTATATCAAAAAAAGTTTCTCTAATATAGAAAAATAATTTTAAAAAATAAATATTACTTATAATATAGGCTTTAGAAAACCAAAATTGTTTTTCAATTGTTAAGAGTCTGATAGGTTACTATTGCTGACTTTCAACTTGTATCATCATGTAACACGACCTTGAGGCTGGACAATGATAGAAGCTAAAAAGAATAGACTATATACTAGACTAGACTAGACTATACCTAGAAGATTAGACTTGACGGTGATGCTGAGGTGGGTACTGGACTTGAGGATGTCGAGGGCCTTGGCCTGGGCGATGTGCTCGAAGCTGTTGCCGTTCACTTCCAGGATCTGGTCCGCCCGCTTCAGGCCTACTTCTTCCGCTTTGCTCCCCTTGTCCACCTGAATAGGCAACAATATTATATAAACTCAAGAAATAAATACATGTGTATTGGGTTGAATAGTAAGTTCGTAGCCTTTTTTTTTTTTCAATAATAACTTCATATTCTTATAAATATTTTAATCAATTAAATATGATCCATTTTGATCTATTACGTGTTGCCATCTTTCAGGTAATTTTTGGGATTCGGTCATCATCAACAGTTGAAGGACGACCCGAGCGCTTTGCATCTTGCAAGTCAAAATTTCCGGATCTGAACTGAGCAAACCACTTACGCTTTCTCCTAAGGTATCATCACTATATACATTGCAAATTTAGTTTTGAAGCAGAATTTCCTTTACGGAAATAAAAAATCATTAAATGATGAAAATTAATTTTTCTCTCTGAGCAAGCAAAATACCACCTAAAGATAAGGAATCTCAGTTGAAACTGATGCATAGAAGCACCTTAACTAATACTTTTTTAGAATTTGTAAACATTATTGAACAAGTAAACATGATTTTATAAACACAGTGAGGATTAAATTGAAACATTGAAAAACAAATTACGAACTTATTTAACAACTCAATACTACACAAAAATGGATTGGAGTGTTCCAACTGATCCGGTTTTAATGTGCTTAAATACATAAATCTTTGCACGCTGATTGTATTAAGAGTCAATAAATCATTAAGGGGTTATGTACTAAGTAAAAAGATTGAGATGGTAAGGCAACAAACTGCCAATGATTATCATAACTCTTACTGTACGTATACTTTTCTTTTGCAGGATAATCTTTGGTGTTAATTAAGATTTAAAGGTTTCTGATGGTAATTTTGAATCAATAAACAGAGGTGCTTGCGACAAACTGAGCATAGGATATTTATATTTGATAGTTACCATTTTGATAAATATGCCGAATCCCCTCTCGTAGCCGCCGACGATGGTGAACGGGAGGTCGTCCTCCCGCGAGGGCCTGGCCAGGACGATGGAGCGCGGACGGGCCTTCGCGGCGCAGGCGATGTTGAGCAACCCCAGCTGCCCGACCATCTTCTCCCGCTCCAGCCACCCTTCCAAGATCTCGAGGGTGTCCATCAGCCCGGGTGTAGTCTCAAAGTCGGTGAAGTGGTTGTTGACCCAGAGGAGCAGCACTCGCGTCACCCTGTCTCGGCAGCACTCCTCGTTGAACCTGCGGCATCCTATCTCTGTCACATCTGATATACTTAGCTAATCTTTTAGCTTAACCATTTTATTATACATTGCTGGTCAAAAGTTCGAGACAACCTATGGTTTACGTCAATAAATCATATCATATCATCAAGAATACCTAAATAAAATATAGGTACCTTATTATTATTTATATTTATAAACATATTTGCTAATTAGGCGTAAGAAAAGTTTGTGACCATTGTAAATAACTAGAAATAATTTGATCAAATCTAATTATCACTGAGAATTATGGCGTGATAAATAATTAAGCATAAACAGGGTGATTTTTGTGTCTGGAGCTTTATTTACAGTCCAGTAATCTAAAGAGAATTGAGAAGATAAATTTTATTCTTAGTTTGCTTTGTTGATTTTTGTCGTTGTTTTTTCATTAAAGAACGGTTAAAAAGAATGACCTTTCCGTTCAATTGCATAGTGTACAACCCAGATACTAAACAAAGAGAAATTACTAACCACTTGAGGAGCTGCTTGGCGACGTCCACCGAGCTCCCGATGAAGGTCCTGTGGGTGAGAAGAAAATCTTCCACGTACGTTGGGTCGATGATGGAGTTCTCCTCTATCAGCTGCTGCATCAGTTTCTCCGGAGTCCCCTGCAATCCACAAAATAACAATCATCTTCAACATAAATAATCTTAACATAAAAATATTATTTTGAAAAAACTCCAAGTCAATTAGCTATATTCAGTAAATATAGAGGATGCTAAAGTTTCTAAGACAATGGGTACAGAAGGCAGAAGGTTGACAGGCTCAACAATTTTTCCATCATTATAAACTCAAAACAATTCTAAAAACAGGAAAATATAAAAATCATAACTTTAATAAAAAATACAGCTGCTGAGCTGAGGTGCTTGTTTTCAAGCTAGTAAAGTACAATTTTTTGTACAATATTCTTCCATCTGTAGTTTTACTAAGACCCTAAAAATGAAAAAGTCTATGGGATATTTTGTAAATCACTATTCTTCTCAATAATGTAATATTATTATTTTTTTTTTTATGATTCAGTTCAAACTTTAATTATTTTTCCTTGTTTGCTAGAATTCTTTGAAGAGACAACGCAATAGTCGATGCGTGAGGAAGCCTTTTAGCATTAGATACAAGATGACGGGAGCTCGCTAATATATAATATAGCTAATACATGAGGAAGCCTTTTAGCATTAGCTACAAGATGACGGGAGCTCGCTAAAATATAATATAGCTAATACAACCCAGAAGACAGACTGTTGGACTCAACAGCTGTTTGTAGCCTTTGGTACCCAGTCCCTACAATGCTATCCTAACGGTCGACCAATTTCTCCACCAATGTTTCACCAGACATAATCCCAGCTTTTCTTCTCTTACAGAATGAGGATATTGCTTTATCTATCGCTATATGGCTCTGTTTCCACAAACCTGGTTGGTCAGGTTATGTCACCACATGTTCGATGACTGTTGTGTTTCAGATTCTTTTTTTTTTTTATATTGCAGGTATGTGGGGAACCATAATTTTCTCAACTTGTACCTATCCTATCAGCTAAGATATTTCGTAAATAACTAGGGATTGGTGTAGACCAGAAGCCCAAGACATAGAGCGACACCCTCGACCTGAAGACACAGATGAAGCGCTGAGGCAGAGCAGCACAAATAACAAGGAGCTACTTACCCTGATGACGACGTGGCCCCTGCGATCGGCGCCGCGCTGCTCGGTTACCATGACGAGCTCTCCCTCGCTGTTGAGGTGCCTCTGCATGGCTTCCTGCCCTTGGTGCTGGATGCGGTAGTAATCAGTCTGGGTGATGCACACGAACTGGCAGTCATCGCACTTGGTTCTCATCACTCCTCGATGGTACAGCTTCTCCATTGTCGGCAAGATCCCAAAACTGAAACCCAATTATGTCTATTTTTTATTTTTGTCACCTACAATAAATAAAAAAAGGTATACAAATTACCGAGCTTGTAAAAGAAAAGCAAACACTGCTTTGAATTAAATTCTCTTAAACTGGATTAAAAAATGTTTGGTTTTTATAATGTAATATTAACGAGTTAGTTTCTCATATATATGAGTGAGTGGCTAAAAAAAGCAAACATTTTTTCTTATGCTGACATTCTGCGGTATTATATATATATATTTAAAATAAATATTGAAGGATATAAAAGACTTGAAAACTATTTTAGAAAGGTATTATTACAACAATTTTGTGAAATGAAAGTACAACTTCTGGCAATATTTTACACAAATAAAGATTCATTTTATAAACCATATAACTATAAAAGAATTGACTTTTGATGTGCACTAAGAACAGACCTGTCCCCCATGTGCAGCTGCTCTGTCTGACCGTTGGAGTATTCTATCTCGACGTGACCGTTGATGAGTACGCTCCACGAGTCCAGTTCTTCACCGTCGTTCATGACGACAGTGCCGGCTCTCTCCACGACGGCAAAGACCTAAACAGACGACCAAGGTCACAACAATCAAGCCCTCGAGGTCATATTATCAAGTACAGAAGAAAAGAAGATGACTTACCATGACTGAGCAGAGGGCTCGACGGACGGCGAGGGTCATGTTGGTGAAGGCCTTCAGGTGTTGCGTGAACTCGAGGAGGGTCTCGATGTCCTCCTCGCAGCGGTCGGTCGGGTCCTTCTCCAGGCACTCTCGCACGGTGTCGCGAACGGTCAAGCTCTGCAACAACATCAATGTTACAAATTAAAATTTGTTCTTTATTTCAATATAAATAATAGATTGTTTTCAGGGATCACTTGTAGCTGGGTGGCTAGCGTAACAGCCTCCCATGCTAAAGGTCACGGGTTCAAACCCGCAGGTGGTCCTAGGATTTTTTAATGGGAGTAAAAAATCCTTAGTTACGCCGTCCTTCGGAGGGGACGTTAAAAGGTGGTCCCGAGCCTGTGCGATGTCAGGTACTCGTTAAAGATCCCTATCCTAATAAAACCTGGATAGGCAAAATTTAGGACTCCCACTGTAGCATCGTCCGATTAGCCATAGTAGCATAAAGTGACGTTAAATAAATAAACAAACAAACAATAGATTGTTTATAAACTAAAGTCCAATTGAATCTACTATAATTTACATTAAATTAGTACAATATAAGCAAATTCTGAATATATGTGATAAGGATGAGATGGTTGAGGTAGGAGTCATACGATTTTCATTTACTACAATTAAAAAAAAAAAACTCTTAGGGGCTATATATATATAAATCATATCTAAAAATAATTATTTTTTTAAAATCCTGTAGCTCTACAACCCATGAAGGGTCCTGGGCTCAGTATGTATAGAGATTAGTACTGTTTATAGGAGTAACAACTGTACAATGAGGTAATTAGGCCTCGGTTATACTCAGCCACCAGGTTTTCCCCATTCTTGGGTACCCACTTTATAGAGGCTAAATCTGCCCCAGGATTCGTATCCTGAATGAAATAACCGAATAAATAATATTCTGCCACAGCCGGGAACCCAGGACTCAGAGCACAGTAGTGTTCTATCCACTAGACCACCCTGTTCCATTTTTTTTTTAATCAGTTTCCTTTTTCTTTTTTAAAATTTAAATAGCATTTATTTATATTACTAAATCATCAATTGTTTGAAATATAATTGAATAAAAATAATGAAAAACAAAATTGTAGATAGTTATGGTAAAACTTTAGGTCTCTTATTAACATTTAACTCTTTTATAACTTTAATGTATTTTATGGTGGGACATTGTGGTCCGGAAACGTCGATAGTTCTGATTATAAAATGTACAGTCGTTGTCATAGAAATTGCATCACTCAATAAAAATAACCTTTCCAAAATTAAATATAACCACTTGTTTTAAAAAAATGCTGATTACACAAAAAAAATATCATAAATTGAAAAAAAACACACACATTGAAATCAATAAAAAAATACAGAAGTTCTCTTGTAAAATGAATCATAATATTAAATTTCTAAACTATGACCACTGTTGATTAGTGTCACCTCTGTTTTTCACAGAAACTGTTCCATTCATTCATGTAATCTCACAATGTTAATTGTTTCTGATCGCAAAATGCTTAAAATTCGACATAATTAATTTTTTTATTCTGGAAGTAGTTACTGGATTTCTAACTAAGTACTAAGAAACTTTTACTTTTTTTAAATTTCTTTAAGCTTATGATAGAAATGAGTAGAAAAAAAACAAAAATATTCAATCAGGAGCAATTCATTACCATAAAAATTTTAACCATAGGTGATGGAATTTCTATGACCACTACTGTATAATGAGAAAAAAAAATTAAACGTTTTTAACAAAGGAAACCAAATTATTTGTAATTATCTAAAAAATCATTAAGTAGCTTCTTGAAAATAACGTAAGGACCATACCTTTTTAACAAAGGAAACCTAATTATTTGTTATTATCTAAAAAATCATTAAATGGCATCTTGAAAATAAAGCAAGAACCATACCAAAAAAATAAGCAAGGACAATATTGGAAGTTTGAAAGAAGGGGTACTACGATAAGAGGTAAAAAAAAAAATAAAATAAAATAAAGAAAATAAAAAAAGGCACTCACAAAGTTACTACTCACATCGCTACTCTCGGCCAGATCTTCCTCATCGGAATCCACGATGGATTCTACAAGGCCTGAGAGGTCTACCTCGTCTGCTTCCACCGAATGGCAGGTCATCGTATCGCTCCCAGAGTAAGCTGAAGAAGTCGAGGAGTGGGAGCTGCGGTTCGACTTGTAAGCATCCCTTATACCAAACTGCAACATGTAGAAATAGCCATCACATCACAACATTATTATTTCTCATTTTGAATAGACATTAACAATGAAATGCCCATTTCTAAAAAGTACCATCGGATGTGTTTTAAGAAATTAATATTAAGATATTTGTATCATAATTATTAAAGCTTTATAGTAATTTGTCAACCCAATTTATCTCAAGAACACAAAAGTTCTTTAAAAATGGATTAGAAAATTGCAATTTTATGTTCATATTGGATATGAATTATTATCTAGTGACAAAGAATGTCCTACAACATTTTTTAATTCAATTTTCAAAAGAATATAATTCCATTGTTAGAGTAAATTAATCTTTTATACATTGATTTGACTCCAAAGCATACTAAAAACATTTGTTTCCATGGACAAAAATAAATTAATAAAACAAAATAATTTTATACAAAAGAAATCGATTAAATGGTTTAATAATAAATGAATAAGTGATTTTAAAATGGATACAGTAACTAGTGGAAGGCATCATCTCAATTATCTTGTATTATTTTAACTTGATAATAATCATTATATAGATCATGCCAACCGCAAACCATATTCTTTGGGTGTATTAGATTGAAGGGCAAACTGTCACTCTAAATAGGTAAGAATCAATTCATGCAAATTATGTTATATAATATTCTTATAACTTATGATTTTATGAAATGTCCTAAGTGCTAAAAAAAATAGGGAAGTACTATGTCTTCATCAAGATCATGTCTGTGATGTTGAGTCAATTATATTACACAATTTAATAGAAAGCATGATTTCAGAAAATATATCTAGAATGCTATATTTTTCTTAATTCTGGGTTTTCAGAAATGGAATTTAAATTAATAAAATAAAATTAGTTCAAAGAACAGAATTGAATGTAAACATGAATTATTGAAAAATAGATATGCGGTGATGAGTGACAATAATTTCAGCACATTGTTCTATTAATGCAATGAATCAAACCGAAAATATTGCTTATAGATATAATCAAAATAAAACAACAAAAATAAAAAAAACGATATGTCAATAATTTGTTATGACTAAAAATAAAAACATAAAAGAAAATCAACATAACCTTACCATTTTAACCAAAACTAAAAGAGTCATACACAATAGGAACAAAGCTAAAATCATAAATGCAATTCTATAAATGTATTCATAAAGTAATTCAAGGACTAGATAAACTATCACAGATAATTGAGCTTTCAACAAAATAAATATATGTCACATCTTGAAAGTATCATAACATCTTGGTTATCAAAAGTTTACTTTGACATGGAAGGTGGGTTCGACGTGTTCATATCAAATGCTTCTAATAGAATATGACATGTTTTTTAAAATTATCGTTTGCGCACCAAAAGCGTAAAAAATCAGAAAATCGTTTTAAAAAAAACCGAAATTATTAGCGTAACTCAGAAGAATGAAACCATTCTCCAACTGTCACTGAAGCTGACGAGGCGTTCAGTCCCACATCGCCTGGGAATCCAGCAAAACATGCGCAATACATGTTTTTCGTGAAGAAAACTTAAGGCATTGGACATTTGTTCCAACACAACTTCCGAAATATCAGATGGCTGCGCATGGACAAAAAATATGGACCAGGGCAAATTTGGAACAAAAACCCAAGATCCGTGATCAGTCCAAGTTCACGCATGCACCGAAAACCGTATAACGGAATATTACTGCATGGAGGGTAGTTAAACTGGCGAATAACAAGGTAGAACGTTCTAAATATAGTATTGTAATTATGACAAAGGGCACGAGTTCAAACCCGCAGGTGGTCATAGGATTTTTAACGGAAGTAAAAAATATTTAGTCATGCCGTCCATAAGAGGGGACATTTAGAGATGGTCCCGAGCCTGTGCGATGTCAGGTACTCGTTAAAGATCCCTATCCTAATAAAACCTGGATAGGCAAAATTTAGGACTTCCACTGTAGCATTTTCCGATTAGCCACAGCAGAATAGAGTGGCGTTAAATAAATAAACAAAAACAGGATTTTAATAGCTTTAGGGTAATGCTATGTTAGAAAATGAATAAATTAAGATTGTACGTAACTAAATAATATAAATGAATATTAAATTCTAAAAAAAAAAAATAATAAAAATAATAAAATAAAAGAAATGCCGATTTCAGAGAATGAAGTGTTAATCTGGGAACAAACATAGTAACAAAAATATGAATCTCAGAAGTGCTATTTTTTCTAAAATATCTAACAGCCTAGGAGAGACTATGTTCTGATTAAAAATTATAAGACTTTAATCAGGCATTGCTTATAGCGGGAAGGTGATAATGAACACGCTTCATCGAAAAGAAGGTATGAATTATTGAAGAGGAAATTAATGACGACTTGAATTATTTAAACATAGAAATACCTCCGCAACATTATAAACACTTAATTATTATCAACTGATATAAGTTGCTAAACATTATTAATACTTTGTTAAAATGAAGAGGTATAAGAAGGCAAAGAGCTAAGATTTATCTTATTTAGCAAAGAGCTACTTACGGCGTCTTCGAAGACCAAGTTGACGCCCCGGTCCATGGTCGTTGGAACTCTCGAGTTGCGGACGCTCAGTTCGGGATAGTCGATCTGAAAAGCAAGCAACAATTATTATATAGAATAGTGACAATTTGGGGTAAAGTGTATAGGATTTAGCTACAAAGGAAAAGAAATCAAATAACATTCACTTTATACAAAATTTACAGTCCATGTTGAAGAAAATTTAAATTTATTGCTTTATCCACACTCCATACTTTCGAACTCAAGTCCCTCAAACAACAGTGAATAAAAGTAACCGAAACCAAACTAAGTAAGACAAGGTGACATGAATGATTCGAGGATAGCAGTACCCCATGATTTATTCACATAGAGTAAAAAAATATTTAGTGTAGAATATGGCTTATGAAAATTCGTCTCTAGTTCTCTCAATATAATATTTGTTACTGTTGAAGATATTAACAAGTTATACGACTTTGATAAAACCTAACGAAGATAAATACTCCCTTCTACGGTACCCAAGAACTAAATCCATTCCATCTTGATAGCCTCATTCAATTTTCTCAGCAACTTTTCACCAGACTTGCGCCCGGCTTCTTGGTTTCTACCCTAAAGAAGCTGGGAGGAAGCCTGGTGAAGTGCCCAGACCAGAAGTGGACTGTGAAGAGGCTAAGGCTGGCACTTGGAGTAATGTGACGAAGCTGAGGCACCGCCAAGACCTCCGTCATAGAGATACCTAATGTTAGCAGCTGACGAGGGGAGATGGAATTATCATTTTGAACTAATCGTGTTTGAACTAAGTGCCGCTGGACCTCGGCTCATTGTGTATCTCCATTAGGGTTCTTCTTTTTCACTCCCCCTCCCCCCTCGCCCCTCCCGCTCCAAATCTCATTCCAGCCCCTTTTGTTACAGAAAATTCGTTAAAAACTTTCCCAAACCCTCTCAAACCTAATTTATAAGCTAATTGTTGGCTTCTGTTGAAAACACTGCGGAAAATACGTGATTTTATCCATCTATACACGGAACTGGCAAATGTTTAAATATACCCTAATAAGTTTTCATATTTCTAATTTTTGACTATATGGCTAAAAGAAAAGCGGTAACTCTAATATGACTATTATTCAAAAATCCTAGACAAGAAAATATATTTGAGCTTTTTAAATTTGCTAAAATGTTGTTTTATAATTGTTTTCAAAATTCTTCTTACTTTATGCTTCTGTGGCTGTACTTGACATCGAACAGGCTCGGGATCACCATTTTACGTCCCCCCTGAAGGACGGCGTAACCAGGGATTGTTACTCCCATTAAAAAATCCTATGGTCACCTGCCACCTAGAAGGAGCCTTATATTTGCTTGCCCCGCCAATAATCGAACTGAGTAAGTATAAAAAGAGGTTATTTAGGACTGTAATGGACCAAGTTGACATTTCTATGTTTTTATGATAGCCATTTCTTTGTACAGAACGTTCTTGTTGCCTGACGGTCATCGTGTGATCGAAGCGGGGCGGAAGTGAGGTTCATCTACAGGTTAACAACCTATTGAAGTGTTCGAACCTATCGAAGGAATAAGTTTCCAACACGTCCAGGCTGGCTTCGAACTTAAATAGAGTAACAGCAGCGGTTGGGCATGCATCTATCTTAATTGTTCACAAGAGGATCGAATAGTGGAGAAGATTCTTCTGAAAAGATAACGACTGTTTCCAGGACCCAAGCAGATATAAATAACCAATGATGAGATTTGGAATTGAGAAGGCACAGATAGCATTATCTAAAGGGCACTGTCTGGTGGGGGCAACATTTCAGGAAACCGTATGTTGTTTTTTTATTTAAGGGTATTCCAATAAATAAGAGTAGCTACGTCGATATTATATCGACTACAAGAGGTTCTTATTTTACAGTTGAGAAACCTTCAAATTATCAATAATTTTTATTATTATAATAGCCTGAAATACAAGTTAATAAGATAAAGTGAAGAAACCGCCTGAGATAGAAGAAGATACAGATGAGATAAGACAGGGCAGAGGTAAGGCTATATAGAGTAGAGAACTGTAAACAGGGAGAGAAGTTTAAAGGAGAAAAAAATAAAATAAGGTGTTTTGGTTTCCTTCACGCCGAGCTTCTTCTCCACAGCTTCTGGTTTATAGCAGGAGCCTTTACAAACATAATTAAACCTCAAACTTCTCTTATAAACAAAAACGATTCACATTCCCTACTCCCTTTATTTTATAACACAAATATACAACAGCTATCCATTAAGGTTTGTTTCCTTTATAGTATCTGATAATTCGGCACAATATTGTTTAGATAAAAGGCTCAAACTGTTGAACCACGATGGACATTATGTATACTCTGGTTCAATAAAAACTAATATTAATTATTAAACTCGGAGGAAAAAATACGAAATTCGTTGTCGTCATTCGTTATTACTTAATATATTTTAATCTTTACCTCGTCACTATTACATCTTCCCCTTTATAGTCATACTTATATATTTTTCTCTTCCTAATTTTCTCTTTTTTTCACTAATTCTGCATTTTTTAATCTCAGTCCGCTATTTTATATTATTTATATGTATTAAAAAAAATCATTAGCCAATCCTTTAGCTTTTTTCTTCAACAAACAATCGAATCAGTAAACATAACATAGCTTCTTGGAAATGCTCTAACGAACATTCTAGTTCCCATATTTTCCGTTCCACGCAATGAGCGTTTTTTAAACAGAAAAACATTACTTCTTTAGACACCGTCTCAGAGTCAAGTATGTATCTTTTTTCTTATTGATTAGGATCTCTTTTCATCGCCTATTTCTTTCTCCCTCTTTCCATACTCATATCTTTTCCCGTTACATATCCTGACATATAATTGTTAGTTTAATATTACATTATTTTAAAATTTATCTTTTTTTTTATTCGCACTGTTTCTCTTTTTTAATGACTATGTTCTTTTTATATATTACCTATACTCTTAACTATGTTTTTAATGTATTACCGTCATATAGCACTTCAAAATTGTTCATATTTAAAATTTGAATTGTTCACATATTTTTCCTCTGTCATTTTTTCATTTGCTTAGTCTCTCTTTACATATTCTTATTACAATATTATAATCTCGATTCTGTTTACTTCCATACTTTATAACTATCATCTTAATTCTGTTTACTTCCATACTGTACAACTATCATCTTATTAATTAGTTTTATAACTGTCATTCATACTTTATAACTATCATCTTAATTTTGTTTATTTCCATACTTTATAACTGTCATCTTATTATCATTTTATTTATGTTCCCATATTATATTACTGTCATATTATTATTAAATACCTAAAGCATTATTAAGTCTATAATTACATTGGTTGTTGTCTTGTTTCTTTTAGCCCTGATGAAGGCCCACAATGTAGGCCGAAACGTAGGCACATAATTAAAATAGCACTTGTTTTAAATGTGTGTTTCTAGTTTATGACCGCACCCCAACCATCTTCCTCACCGAAATTCGTTGTTAGTATATTATTGGACTGACATGTGCCTTGGGTTCAGTACACATAGAGATAAGTACTGTTTTTAGGCTGACCAAGGAGATAATAAGGACGAGGTCATCCAAAGGCGTCAGGTTTTATAGAGGCTGAGTGAGCCTAAGAGAGTCATTCACTTGCAGCCGGGTTCGAGCCCAAGCCAGTCGCCCAGCCGCTCCCAGCAGGCTCCAAGTAGAGTACATTAGCATGACCATCTTGGAAGTAGCTCAGCTTAGCACTAACCAATTTAGAGGTTCAAGTAACATATGTAGTAGGTTACAGGCCAGGTTATACCAGTACCACCTTTGCATTATCTATTTCCCTACAACCTTTTATTCTCTATGGGATCTCTGATTTAACTTGATATCATCTTATCTTTTTCTGTTAATAAATATGTGTGTTATATATTTATATATTTTTTCTTTTTTCCTTACATGGTAACCCCACATATGGACCGTTTATTATAACATCATGTTCCATACCTTAATGGTATACTACATGAATGATAATGTGATTATATTAAGTTACATATGATAGTAGTATTACATTAACAATTATTACAGAATAATATTTTAAATGAAATAGAACAAAATAAATAAAGTAACTAACATAACAAATTTAAAATAAAATTTTAGTCAACAGAAAAGAATTACCTACGCTGCCCATCTTTAGTCAGTGATTCGAAGTCAATGCCTTTAATGAATTTAAGTAAGTCTGTCTTGAATTTAGAGAACAAATTTTGTTCCGTCTCTGGCCAGTTACCATTTTTAATGAAATGAAATCTTTGTCTGTAAAAAATTTTGCAGTCATAAAGTATAAGTTTAAAATTTTGAATTTGTCCGTCTTCGTCACATAAGTCTGTTAGTATTATGCTAAATCGTTTGAGATAATGTTTTTTATTTCCGTGTTCTGTGATTAGTTGTGTTATATATATACAGCCTAGTGAGAGATATTATTGATGAAGAAGAAGGCTGAGAGAGTAGAGGAGGAAGGTAGCGCGAGGGTTCGGTAGGACCCGAGAGACGTGCTATTCCCGGCCCAGCCTAAACCAAACCAATTCACAGCAGACAGGCACAGTCACTAACAGCCTTCTCTGCTCAACATCACCGCCCAGGACTCCCCAACCTAAGCAAACACGCGGTATAACTACATTCACAATTAGTCTACTCTACACTCTTATCGGCAGCTATTCCTCAGTTTTTTAACTTCTTAAAAAGAACAAGAATTTCAAACTCAGTTGAAAAATTATTCATATGTTTACAATAGGCAATAGTGAAATATATAAAGTGCCAGTCCTCATTTATATAATTTTTCCCGAACCGATAGGTAGTGTGTTCATTTTTTCTATCTGATTAGAAACAAGCCCTCCTTTTGCGATACTCGATGATGCGTTCTGTCCTGGAGAACGGACACGCAGGTTGTATCTATGACTCGCACTAATGTATCCGATCCTGTCATCCCTGCATCGAACCAGGACCGGAAGACATTGCGGGGCCCACCCAGCAGCAATCATCCTCGACTGGGGAGCGATCTGGCGATCGAGAATGATCTGAGCCTAATCACAGAGTGGAGCTATAGCAAGCTGCAGGCTCTGCAGTCGGGGCTTCTCATGGGCGCGCGTTGAGGGTTAGGGATGGAAATGGCAACCATCACTCTACTTCAACCATCCCAAACGAAATGACAACAAATAAGAAAATACCTGAAAAATACAATATTGTTATGTTTCCTTTCGGTCCGATTTCTTTACTAACCAAATAGCAGATGCCGTAGGATTGTTCAAATGGAGGGAAAGGTCGTTAAATGGTGGTCCAGAGTGTGCGATGCCAGGTACTCGTCAAAGATCCTTATCCTCATTAAACATAAAATACACGTAAGAAACCTGTAGCACTACAACCCACGAAGAGTCTTGGGCTCAGTACATATAGAGATTCTAACTATATCTAGGTCAGGGCCGTGCAATGGGGTGATTAGGTCGAGATCACACTCAGCAGCAGGTGTTCCCCATTTTCAGGTACTCGCTTTGCAGAGGCTGCGTTTGCCCTAGGCGGGTCTCCATACCTAGTTCGCCCCCAGGCCGAAATAACAGAATAAATAATATTCTACCACAACCGGGATTCGAACCCAGGACCCGAGCACAGTGGATTAGTGCTCTACCCACTAGACCACGCCGCTCCATAGATATGATACATCACACGAAGCATTGCGTTGGCCACGGCAAATAAAGTGAATAAACAAACATAGCAAATAGTTTGATTTGAAAGGTACAATCATATCTTGCATTCCAGTCACCATGGTAACCACTGTTAGAATCTAGCTCTAACAAAATAATCTAGTATTAAATTGATTTCAAAATACTTACAATAGCGAAAACCATGCTAGATGGTCCAATAAGCCTTAGACAGATCTATATATGAAGCAGTACCTTTTATTCGTTATTCGATTCAGTTCCAGCGCTGAAAAAATAATCTTTTAAACGGAAATCGTATATTTGATAACGTTTAAGTCGAATAATTGTGATACATAAGAAATAAGCTGAATTTGCGATTGGCTATATCCTTGTGAAATCTGAAGTCGGTGTTATCTGATAACGTTTGAGAGGATGCAACACCATGAAAAAGGGGCTGCTGCAGCGGGTAGGGCACAAGGCTTCACTATAGCCAAGGATTCGAGCCTCGCTGCGGCAGAGACTAATTTGGAGTTCAGCCGAGGTCGACCCTGGGGATCGCACTGCTCCTCTTCACCACGCATCCCAAAGCAGCAAAGAACCTGGCTGGCTGCTTGCAGTGATCTCGGGCTAATTACCTCCTTGCACGGACGCTGGCCTATATACTAGTTGAAAGTATATAATGTGTTGTAACGTGATGATGATTGAGGTTCTATAGCACGCAAGAACACCCCAATCAGTGCTAATGTCACATTTAAATATAAGTCAGTGTTTGCAGAGAAAAGGTTTTGATTTTTAAAATCTTAGATTTTCCTTTTTTAATATCGATCATATCGAACTGTACAACTCGATAATCCTTTCGATAATTGGCTATTTGGCTGAGGTTAGTGAGACCTCACGTCTTCCATTCAATGTCTAAGAGGACGTGGGAAAGCAGCTTGGCCCCAAACAAGAATCCTTTTTCCCCAAAGTTTCCTCTCGGGTAATAACCACTTCCTCAAGCTTTTCCTTCTATAAGACGTGTCAGGAATGATCCGAAACCTATATTCAGTATTCTTGTCAAATAAAACACAAGTTTTCGGGAGGATTAAATTTTAATTTTTATTCCCCCTAGAATAATTATTGCAATAGTACTACTCATGTCAGCATGAAGGGGCTGCAATACATTTTATATCCGTTTTAAAACTTTTATAACACCAGCATTGCGTTTACCGTATATATATATATATATTATATATATATTTATATATTATATATATATTATATATATATATATATATATATATATGTCTGTACTTTAATTTTTGAAGGGGAGAGGAACATAAACCTGCTGAGCTAAATTAATATATATCCCAGAATTCGGTTTTGACTGAAAATGATTGAATTATGATAAGTGATTTGAATAGAAAAAGGTTCAACATCATTTATTTATAGTTCCTTTTGAACACGTGGATCGATGTACTATCTTTCTTTGGTCCGTGTATGGTAGAAGGTTGTCGATATGATCTACATTCCATGAAAACAGGTGTAAAGTTATTAGGGGTGTGCATAATCGAATGATCGGAGATCGATGATTCAAATAATTCAATGCATTCTGAAAGACAATATGGCACAATTCCCATCTCTATGATCGCTGAGCTGGCTGCGCCTTGGTGTAAATATGCACATAATTTCTGTGAAAAAAAAAAAGCATTCGATTGTCCCCACCCCCAATAATCCCTTCATTATCATTAAAAACTAAAGTTCGAATGATCATTCATTTCTCCGAACCGATTAATTCGATAATCGATTAATTCGCATCTATCCCTCGCATAGCTAAATAATAATAACTATTAAACTAAATAATAACTATTACTTATTATTTGCTATGCGAGGGACCTAAGGGAACCTACAGTAGGATCTCAACTTGTTACTATCACAACTGAACTGTTTTTTTAATGTAACTAACAGAACTGAAACTATGAAAGAAAAGTGCGGCCTGAAGGTGAGATGAATTAGTTTACATTACGAACATCCTAGTGTTATCTCTATTGCCGTTGATGAAAAGACTTGCATATAATTTAGCTCCAAAGCCTGGCTACAGAGCGAGCTGGCGAGGGAACTAAACAGAGGAACTAAATGGAAGAAGAGGCAGGAACTGTATTTGTCAATGGCCGGAGGCAGTTGAATGGTGGGCGTAGGAAGGAAGTTCGATAGAGCCTGATAGCTCTTCCTGCTCCCCTCTAGGGCCCTTGTTTACTGTCGTGATAGTGCCTCCAACCTCTACATAGTCCCATCTAGGCTAGTCTACTTTCGTGGTAGTGCTCCTTCATGTACCTGCCCTTTTAATGTTGTGGTAATGCCTCTTCAAGTACTTGCTCTTTTACTGCCATGATTGTATACCTTCCTGCTTCCCTCAGGGGTAGTCTACTATCGTGAAAGAGCACCTTCACGTAACTGCCCTTTTACTGGTCCCATCTAGGCTCATCTGCTGTCATGGTAGTGTACATTCGTGTAACTACTCATCTACTTTCGTACTGGTGCCTGATAGCTCTCCTTGCCCCACTCTAGGGTAGTCTGCAGTCGCGTTACCTATTCTTCCACTATTTTGGGGCTCTACTAAACCATCAAATTCTTCCCATATCCAATCCCCACAATCCAAAATCCTTCGTAAAATCCTCATGGCTCCTTATTTTACTAATAAACTGATCCACAAAGACCTTAATATTCCGTATGTTGCTGATTTGGCCCGATCTAGATACCATTCCTTTCATGACTAACTCCATTCCCACCCTAATCCTCTAGTTTCAATCCTTTCTTCCTCTTCAATTACCGACAATCCTCCGAGGAGACTAAAAAGGAGATGGCCCCGAGACCTTCTAGTTTAGAATAGTTACAGGAGTGCTACCATTGGGTAGTTCTTCTACAAGTCTTTTTCGTGTCATTTTTCTTATATCATATTTACTTGATGTATTTTTTTTAGTACAGTTGTAAATTTCAATAAATTTAAATTATGTTAAAAAAGAAAAAAAGATTCATAAACTCCCTTTTCTATTGTTATCGAGGCTAAGGGGAAATTTAGCCTCGGGTTTAGGGCAGAGAGTACCAGGAGAGGGGCTGCTCAGAAAAAGGTAGTTAGAAATAAAATAAGTAATTAGGATAGAACGTGCAGGCGGTGAGTGTTCTTGAATACAGGTACGCGATCGATTGTCTCCTTTCTATTGATTTGGAATAGATATTCTACGGCCTCGAGGCGATGAGGAGCACGGGGAGGCGGCTGTCGTGGGATATCATCGCAGGGCGTCGGAACACCAACGGTCTGTCTCATCCATCTTTGATTGAACTAAATAAGCGGCGTTGCATGACCCGAGGCTGCTACGACGACGCCTCAACACTCCGGACCGAGCGGACTCAACTCCTCTCTTCTCCCATCTCTACTCCGATACCTCATCTTACTTGCACCAACGGCTCTCTAGAGGTGTTCTGGAGCGGAGCTAGGCTAGATTTAAAGATGTGAGGTATATTCAATGGGGACCGTAATTGAGAAAAAACAGTAGAATAACAAATAAATAAAAAATCTGGTGCGGGCAACACACGACTTTCACTTACCTCCATTTTTAAAATCAATGAAAGAATTTTCAAAAACAGTTAGAGATAAAAATACGTGAAACTATTAAGGGATTAATTAAATTGAATTTATATAGAAACATATGTTTTATTAAAAAATCTATTATATTATTATCCAAAATAATCAGTTAGTTTTATGTTCATTTTATCACTCTCTATTAACTTTTAAAAGCTTGTGTATGAGATAATATTTTTTCTAAAATCTTTAGCTTTCCAACGGTATATCATACATGTATATCACTGCTCTTATGTTCAAAAACGAAAAATTGCATTAAAAAAATATTTTTAATGCTTTCTCCTTTAGTTGGGTATCGAATTTATTCAATTTATATATTTACCTGTTTTTCATCAGCGTTAACAAGATAATATAGTTATTTTTATTGAATCTACAAAATTAAAGGTACTTTCGGGGAAGAAAATGTAAAATATCGGCATTTAAGCCCTGTCAGACCATTTTGATCAGAATAAAACCTATATATACGATATTAAAGTCCATTAAATTTTACATCGATATAGCGAGTTTAATCAAAATCGTCGGAACCGTTTTTCGAGAAAATCGAAAAAAGGTGCAAAATGCACGGTGTAAAGTGCCTCTTCTGGTAAGCACATTTTGATGAAAAAAGTTTTGTCACGTCTCGGGCGTATAGTTGTCTTAAATATGAAATTTCAGTTTCATAGGACTTACCGTTTCCGCCCGGGAGTTACCACACAGACACACACAGACCTTTTTGCGGGACTTGGTTATTTGGACTCAGGGGACCCTAAAACGTGTATTTCCGTTGAAAACTGGAATTCGAAAATTTCTACGATCGCAATACTTCCCCTTACTATATATAGTAAGTGAAAGTAAAAATGTAATAAATTTTTTGTTTTTGAACTTAACAACAGTAATATAGATAAATAATATACCGTTGGAATGCTAAAGATTTTAGTAAAAATATTATCTAATACATACTATTGTAAAAGTTAACGGAGAGTGATGAAAAGCCGATAAAATATATAAGCTGATATCGAATTCGTTCACCTTAAATATTTACCCGTTTTTTTAGGAATGTTAATCAGATGATATGGTCAATTAAAAAAAAAAAACTACAAAATTAAAGGCACTTCAGAGAAAGAAATTTTGAAATAACGTCATTTAAGCGTTGTCAGCTAATTCAATCAGAATGTAATATAAATTATATTAAAAGCCCGTCCAATTTACAACGATATTGCGATTTAATCAAAATCGTTAGAGAAGTATTTTTAGAAAATCGTAAATAGGTGCAAAATGCATGGTATAAAGTGGCTCTTCTGATTAGCTAGATCGATTTTGATGAAAAACATTGCTGTAACATCTCGGGAGTATTGTTGTACTTAATATGTAATTTCAGTTTCAGAGGACTTTTCGCTTTCGCGCTGGACTTACTCAACGCACCCCCTCCCCCCCACACACACACAGATCTTTTTGCGGGACATGGTCATTTGGACTCAAGAGACCCTAAAACGTGTATTCCTGCTAAAACTGGATTTGAAAATTTTTACGATGGCAATACTTTCCCTTACTATATATTCCATATATAGGTAAGTGAAAGTAATATAATAAAATTGCGCCCGGATCCGCCACTGCTAACTAAATTATATCTGATTAAAATAGCAAGAAATAATGTTGGTTGAATATTTTTTTAATTTTATTTTCTGTCCTCGTTTAAATTTTTCTACTTTCTATATCTGTTGCTTTATCTATTTGTGTATCCTGGCTGGAATGTGGAGCAAGGGCGCGTCGCGAACCGAAACTATCGTGGCCTCACAACTATCACAGTCACATCGGCATCAAACTATCACTATCTTCACATTTGCTAATCTTAGTCAATAAAAAAATTTTTTTTATTTATTTATTGGAATTTACAACTTTATACAGGAATACAACAAGTAAATTAGATGAAATATATAAAGGCATGAAACACATGTAGAGAAGCTTTCCAATGGAAGCACTATGGAAAAAAATTAGAAGAGAAAGAAAACACCAACAATTTTTTTTTTTTTTTTTTTTTAACTTAATATTTTATTTGCACCTGTATATGTTACAATCAGCAAATGGTTTATATTTGATAAACATAGCATGGGTTGGCAGGAGGGAGACAGTACCCAGTGGTGCATCTTCCTCAAATTTAAAAACAAACTATTTTTTCAGGCTACGAGGTCCCTCATCCAACTCCTTTTCAGCCTACGCCGAGTTATGTATTGTATGTCTGTTGTAGCCATGTTTTGTACAAGTTTGTTTCCATGTCCATTTAGTTTGTCGTGAAATCGTTTGTAAGTCAGTCTTTTGACACATATGGTGTGAGTTCATTGCCAGTCTTAAAAATTGCGATTGAAAGGTTTCTATTTTTCGTATGTGTGTCTTTTTCATGTCTTTGGTCCTATATTTGGCAAGCGTGAGTCCATATTGGTTTTAATAAATAAGTGTAAACATTGAGTTTCTGTCTGGTGGATAATTTAAAACGTCTATTTAATATTGAATATAATAGTCTAAGTCGAAAGTTTAGCGTTTTACGTTTTGTCTTGACGTGTGGGCCTTATATTATGTCAATATAAGTCCTAAGTACGTTACTGTATTTGATTGCGGTAAAGGGTGATTGTCTAATGTAAACTGAAGGGCAGGTTCCGCGTCTAAGTGTAAATGTAATATGTAGTGACTTGTCATATCCGAATACACCGACAACTTAATTCGGAGATATTATCACTCGACATGATCTTAATTAAAAACCAGATACAAGACACATTTCTTGGAGTTATGTTCAATAATTGATACGTTGATTTCCAAAATGTGATGAATCCATTCTAGGGAATCTTAAAACAAGCACTAACATTTTCATTCAATTATTATTAAATCAATTTATTTAATTCTTTTCACATCAAAATATAAAAATATTGGTTTTATATATTAATAAAAAAGTTTACGTTATAGAAGGAATATTTTGTGAGGTATGATTTGAAACGAAATGAAATGTGTAATCTCTTAAAAGACTGAGGATTATTTAGATGGAATGATACGTAGGATTTCGCCATAAAATTTAATCTAAAAAACAAAAAAGTCCAAAAAACTATATTACTTCCATGGCAGATTAATGAAAAGTTTCCCATTTTCTTTAAAATTTCCTAAAACATAAATCGTAACTAATTAAAAATCATCGACTATATTATTGTTTGGGAAAGTGCAACTGGAAAAAAACAGAATTCTTTAGGTGTATTTAGTCTATTCTATAGTGGAAGTATTCAAATAGTATTATAAATTATTATGTAGCAAGAGCATTGTCAATTAAAGAAGCTAGCGAAATGTTTTGAATACGTAGCTTAAACCGTCGATCTCTTTATATTGTGCTTGATATATATATATAATATATATATATATATATATATATATATATATATATATATATATATATATATATATGTGCTCTTTATATATCTGCTATACGAGTATATATCTTTATATACGTGTTCTATACTTTATCTTTTTGCCCTTAGATGAATATTTCAGAAAACAAAACCAAGCCAAAGTTATCATTCATGAGAAAATATCTTAAAAGACCAGATTCCAAAAAAACGTCATGTAGCAAAATAAATCATCATGGAACATGATATCATATAATTCGGATACTCAGACACACACAGACATAGACCCCAGCGTGCGAAACCAAAGCTTATCTATCTCGAAGGAAAGCACACGTCATTTGTTTAGTCAGCTGCTGGGAACTCCTGTAGTGCCGCCTTCTATCGCTACTGTCACTATTTATATATATATATATATATATATATATATATATATATATATATATATATATATATATATATATATATGTATATATATACACAGGTATAAATACATTTATTATATATGTCAATATATATTGAGGATGTATAGTCGACTGTAGATTTAATGCTTATTTATGCTTGGACATGGCTCTGTGATGCCCTATTAATGGCTCACAAGCTTGAGCCGAAACGTTGGCAAAATTAAAAAATTTACAAAAAAATGACTAATTCCTGACTATTCCACCTATAATATGTCAATATATGTAAAGATTTAACGCTTGATTTGGTTCAAAGATGAGATAATCACTATCCGACCAAATTTCTGCATTCTCCATTTATTTATGGCAGACATCAGACCACAAAATTAGAGATTAATGGTTAAAAACAAAGGTAAAAAATGGTAGAACACATTGATAGATGAGACAATTTTTCACAAAGGAACACTTGAACGAAAAATATTTTAACGGTGTTAACTTTTACTACTAATCATGGAAAATGATTTGGTTAAATAAATAGCATATTGATAATGAAAAATGTAATACGGACTCAACGAAATTTGTCATTTCCAGTTGAAAACGGAATTGGGTTCTTAACTTATATACTGACCCTTAACTGGCCATAACAGGTTGAGTGTCGGTGATTTCGTCATCGTTATGATTAGTCATCTGATTAATTTATTATTTTGAACTTGATTATTCTTCTATTTTCTTTTTTTTTCTCTTTGATTTTTTTTATTTTTTATTCTGATTTAGTGATAAATAATTTATGTCACAAGGCTCTAATTGATGGCCTAGAAGAATGTTATAGAAAGTCATACAATCTACTTAAAACAGTTTAAATATATTGATCTACATAACCTCCCTCATATTATTGCAGACATATGAAAGTAATCCTAATTTTAAAGAGGAACTGTCACTTGTTATGGTAAGTTGGATCTATTAATAATATTATTATCAGTAACTAGTATTGAAGATTATTATGAATAAAATATTTGAAACTTTCTCTTATTTTTTTATTATATTTTATAATTGTGCAATATAGATCAAATTAAAAATTATTACGACATTAAATTGTTTTTTATTTTAATTGGATAATCCGAAGATGAGACAAAAAACACCTCGAAACGTGATTAAATATTTATTTATGAAAAAAAAAGAGCAAGTTCCAAATATTTTATTCATATTAATAACAGTAATATATATATATATATATATATATATATATATATATTGCTTACAAGGACTGGCTCAGAACCTCCTGACTAGGGTGGCATGAATCATTACAGCCAGCCATCAAGATAAGGAACATCACAACTTATCTTTGTAGCTACTACTGCTTCACTTTTCATTTTCTTACTTCCTGTTTATTTTTTTTTTATTATTTTTTTTTTCCTAACCCCTAATATTTAGAAAATTTACCCTGGAAATGATAAATTATAATGACTATATAATAACATTATTATTGTCCTTTTTCTGTAGCTTAGCTACATTCTAAGGAGTTTCTGAATAGGTGTTTTCCTCATATATAATATTTTTTTGTTTTTATTTTATGGAAATATTGGGCCACATTTCATTTCTTGTTAGTAGTCCCTTGACCTAAATTTATTTTTCTGTTTATTTGTTTATATATGTATATATATATCATCATCGATAAAAAAACCATTGTTATAATCAATAAAAAATAACTCCAAATGAAAAAATTCACGTTTCAAGATGGTAAGAATCCCAATTTCGAATAAAATATTTACCTTGGGAAATAAGAAATACCAACATTTTGTTTTCTAAGGAAATAATAAACCATTTTGTAATAATTTGTAGCGAACTTTGCATAGATAACATATGTACAATCTTTCGCAACATTTTAACATATAATATTACACTTAAAACAATAGAAACTCAGATTTCCAAAAAGAAACTACAGTATATCTAATACAAATTCGATATCTTTAGCTCTATGTATTATATATATATATATATATATACACACGAGGAGATGAGGATTGGGGGATTGAGACAGACAAGCTGTGGTTATATTAGAGAGAGGCAGGCTAAATGAAGATGCAGGTTGTAGAGTAGAGCTAGATCGATGCAGAGTTCATCCTGGCTTAGGGGTCACGGCGGGCTGCCTTTCGGATCTTCGGGGGAATCGAGGGTATCCGGAGGATCGGTGTACATGGTGGACTCTAGAGAGTTCGGGACATCTTGGGCTTCTTAGGATAAGTTTATTAAGTCGAGGAGTTTAAAATCAATTAGCAGAGGAAGCAGGTTATGCTATCGACAGGAGGATAACATTGGAGTAGGGAATTAGAGATACCTCAACTAATGAAGAGTAATCACCGTTTTGAAAACTAATTTGGAATTTTTGAATGATTTATAAATCGATTACATCGGGTTAGCATATATTTAAAAAATCGATTTTATTTTAAAGTTAAGTTAGAGCTAAACATTGCCTTCAACTTGCCAAGTAAGTTTGAAAGTTTCAATATTTTAGTTGTTCCAGTTCAGTGACTGTTAATGTAAAGTTGATCTAAGGGGATTGGTCAGGGAGAAAATAAAAACAAAACATCTAAAAACTAAGAAAAAACAAAACATACCCCTAGCTCTACAAGACATGATACTTTGGTTGAGTACACATATTGCTATTGGTTCTCGCCAACATGGTCTGCAAGCTGGTTAGCCGAGACGGGCTTCCTTATGTGGACACTTATGCACTTGGGAGTCCTAAATTTTAGTCTATCCAGGTTTAATTAGGATAGGGATCTTTAACTAGTACCTGACATCGCACAGGCTCGGGACCACTTTTTAACGTCCCCTCCGAAGAACGGTATAACTAAGGATTTTATACTTCCATTAAAACATCCTAGGGCCACCTGTGGGTTTGAACCCGGGACCTTGGGCATGGGAGGCTGTTATACTAGCCACCATGCTACAGGCAATCCCTACAATTAGAAGAGTTTTTATTTCAATCTGGGCCTTTATAGTGAGCACAATTGCTAAGATAGGATGTCCTCGAGCGAGCCCCGAGGAAGGATTAGAATGTCGGCGGAAACGTCGCTCCGCATTTGACTGTTCCATTTCACTCACTCGAAGCCAACCAACTTGTTGTTCTATAACCTATGGTGTCAATTATACTCCAGTCATACTTACAAATACAAATTAAATCGAATACTCGTTAAAGATCCCTATCCTAATTAAACCTGGATAAGAACAATTTAGAGCTCACACTGTAGCATCCTTCAATCAGCAACAGCACTATAAAGCGACAGTAAATAAATACACAACTATTTAATTTTGAATAATCAATACGGGAACGGTAACCTATTATTGATTACAGTGCACATATATTTATTATGACATGATAGTGCAGAACAAAAGATGATCAAATATCTTTTACAATAATTTAATATAGACGACCAGTTATTATTTAATTCCAAAAGAAAGGACAAGAAACCCAATGAAAGTATTAACTTTCCTCAAAAGGATTCACAACTACACGGACAAATGGAACAAAAAATCAAATATTTAAATATTCTGTTATGAAAAATTAATAGATTCATTCATCGGACGATAAAAGTGAAATACAATAGTGAAATAATTGACTACAAGTGACAACAACAATAAAACGTAAATGTCCACTGTATTTGTATCAAGCGTTGACGCAGAGCTATCTATCTATGAGAGATGTTATTCGATAACGTGATCGGGACTAAAGTGGTCGACTAACCTTGTCATTGAAGGACGCTACTGTCGCCATTAGAAAACATGTTATCATCCCATCTCCTTACAACAGGCCTGCCTCCCAATACAGTTAAGCCCTTAGGTAACCATTTAATCCTCATATGCTCATACAGTTGGCCCTTCGAACCCAGGCCTTCTCAACCTCGTTGCCATTCTAAACAACACGCACTTGGAAACCTCTTTCTTGTAGGCCTCAACCCCTTAACCAATCACTAAGGTCTTATACAATTTAAAGCTATGACACCTAATTAAATATTGTTGTCCCTTATTTTTTACTTTAACTTAACTATATATATATATATATATATATATATTATATATATATATATATATATATATATATATATATATATATATAAGGGAGCGCGTGGTCTAGTGGATAGAGCACTAGTCTGCTGTGCTCCGGGTCCTAAGTTCGAATCCCGACTGTGGCAGAATATTATTTATTCTGTTAATTCAGTCGGGGGCGACCCTAGGGTATGGAGACCCTCCTGGGGCAGACCCAGCCTCTATAAAGTGGGTACCCAAATTAATTGGGGAAAAACCTGGCGGCTGAGCGCGATTAAGGCCTAATCACCTCATTGCACTGCCGTTGGCCTAGAAACAGTACGAACCCCTATATGTACTACTGAGCCCAAGACCCTTCATGGGTTGTAGTGGTACAGGTTTTTTTTTTTTTTTTTTTAATATATATATGAGATATATAGTAGGAAAATGTATCGCCATCGTGGAAATTTTCGAATTCCAGTTAGCAACGGAAATGCATATTTAGGGTCTCCAGAGTCCAAATGACCAAGTCCCGCAAAAGGTCTGTGTGTGTGGTAAGCCTTGCTTGAAAACGATAAGTTGTATAAAGCTGAAATTTCATATTTTAAAAGCGTCTATACGTGAGAAGTTACAGCAACATTTTTGCCGAAGCCGGCTGACAGGAAGAGCCACATTACACCATATCATATATATACCATGCATTTTGCAACTTTTCACGATTTTCTCGAAAACATTTTGGATTAAACTTGCTATATCAATCTAAAATTGAATGGGCTTTAAAATTATGTAGGTTTCGTTCTGATTGAAATAGTATGACAAGGCTTAAAGGCCGATATTTTTAATTTTCTCCCTCTCATGTATCTTGCATTTCCTAAATTAGAAAATATCATCACGTCAGTATTGATGAAAAACGGGTAAATACGTAACTCGACATCCAACTACAAGAGAAATGAGCCATACTATTTCTGTAAGTAATGTTTAGTTTTTTGGAATTGAAATTGGACCTATATAATATGTCGTTGGAAAGCTACAAATTTTAGAAAAAAATATTACGTTATACACAAAATTGTAAAAAGTAATGGAAAGTGATGAAAAGGGAACAGAGCTAACTGATTCTTATAGATAATAATACACGTATAATGAATCATTATTAAATAAACCATATGTTTATATTGACACTCAAAGTAATTAATGCTTTAATGTTCTTCACATCTACCTCTTTATCGTTCATCTTTGAATATCGTCTACTAATATAACTTGATATATGTTTATTTTTTACTAACGCTGTCATATTTATTTTTATTATAGATTATTCTTAATCTTATTATCTGTTTTAATTAATATTATTATTAAATATTGAAAAAAAAAATATATTTGTCTAAATTAATTTTCTAAAATGAGCGTATCCGGCACTATTTATGAGTGTATTATTTGTTAATTATGTATTATCTGTATGTATGTATTCATGTATTATGGATGTATTACTTATTATGTATATCATTATTGTCTATTATGTATTATTATTTGTTCATAATGTATTCGTTCATTGTGTATTATTATTATTTGTTTTAGTGTATCATTATTTAGTGTATTATTAATTTGTTATATTGGTTCATTATTTATTTTAATTAAATTTAAGAACTTTAAATTAGATTTTGTTTTTGCGACGATAAAGACGTTCCGCTCTCCCAGCTGAACAATATCCATCATGACTGACACTAAACCCTAAGAAATTGCGTAAGACTTTCAAACCTACGACACAACATCTCACCTCAAGATGAAGGGTCTCAATATTGGGGTTCGTACACTGTTTTTGAGTCGACAGTCGTGTGGAAGGAAGCGAGTAGGCCCAGATCGGGCTGAGCCGTCAGTTCAGCCTCTCTACCGGAGGGCTTCACGACATGACAATAAACAATAACCCTGCTCGAGCAGGATTCGAACCCGCCTCCGGTGCAGTTACCACTAGCCCTTATTATTTTAACTAAACACAAGTTATTCTTCCTGTCGTTATAGGCAACAGTGCGAGCCTCAGAGGGCAGACCGACTCGAATAGCGCCTTTGATGAGCGAATGACTCGGAATATTTCCAATTTCTACTTCTCTATTGCACTGGACACAGAGTGGTGTGGGTTTATTGAGCGGCGGCCGCGGGCCTGGAGCGATAACATGAGTAGAAAGAGGAAAGGGAGAGAGGATTGAGGTGTGAGTGGAGAGGATAGGCGGGGGCTTTGTGGCCGGGTACAGGGCAGGCTCGGGTGATATCGGCCTCATCGCCTCCTTGCACTGCCGTTGTCCCTTCTTCGGTTGTAATAGTTGGAGGGGCTAAGCGTCACTCTATAACTAATATGAAAAAAAAAAAAAAAAACAGAGTCAGGAGGCAACCAAGAACCCCTCTTTAAATAGGTAGAAAAATCTGGTGCGCGCGACACGCAACTTTCACTTAACTCCGCTGTTAGAATCAATTACATGGTTATTAAATACAGTTCGAGATGAAAAGGGTAAAATCATTAATTATTTTGAGATTTAATAGAAACAAATACATATATATATATATATATATATATATATATATATATATATATATATATATATATATATATATATATATAAATCTCGTGTCACAATGTTTGTTCGCGATAAACTCTGAAATTACTGAACCGACTTTTATTAAACTTCGCAAGTATCCGTTATTTGGTTCAACTTAAATGATAGGATAGTTTTTATTACTATTCTAAATGATTGAAAAATATATTTTTCTAAAACGTAAAAAAAAAATTTGTTTAACTATGGCAACACTGGTAACCCAGTAACCTTCCCATATCTTCACATATGTGATTATTAATTCAAATATAAGTGTGTGTTGATTGTTTCTATGCGTTTTTACTTATAAAATATACATTCACATTATAGTTTCCATTTATAATAAAATTCATATTACTATACGTTACCAGAAAAATTATTAGCATTAATTTGAATGACTTGCAATGAGTTATGAGTTGCAAAGGAGTTATGATGATATACAACGGTTATGTTTAAAAGATAAAACGATGTTATTGAATAATTTGGATGTAGCTACTTGGTACTAGTATGTAATTGTAACATTGAGTAAATAAAATTTATATCTGACATGAAATAATAATCTTTTATTTATCATAATAAGAGTAGCTCATTGCTATTCACCTGTATTTATTTTATATAACCTCATTCAACAGTCACTATGAACATCTTTCGTAATTTGTAGCCATTTTAATTTAAATTATTTTATTTTTCAAATTGAATTCACCAAACCGCAAACAAAGATAAAGAAGTGTAGTTTTTGTTCTATTTTTTCAATGTGTCTCCATATTACAAAAAAGATATTTATAGTTGTATTAAATTAATTATAGAAATAGGTTAAATTGTTTTTAAATCATTTTCCTCATCAACCGCAATTCTATCTTGAGTCTAATAAGTTACCATTTTATTCTGTTAAATATACAATAGCGATCCAGTAGAAGTAGGCATACCCAAAATTACTCTATATATTTTAGCTGTAACGTAATCGTGGTATATAGTCACGTTTGCAATATAAATGTGATTGATATACATTGATCCAACGAATGGAAATATTTTCACTTGAAAACAACTTGATAAATGTAATTGTAAAAAATATAATATTTATATTTCTTGAAAATGTATACGTCTTTTAATAAAGGAGTAGTTGTTGACCGTTTTGACTATATGGTAAAGAAGTTGGTTAAGGGTGCAGCCACCAAGAAAACACACCAGTAAGAAAAAATAAAATAAGTATGTTTTATTGGTAGTTCCTTTGTTACCACATCCCCAAACAACTGCTCCATCATATTTGTTTTGTAGTTCCTACTCATAAACGCATTTATGCAAATTTAAATAAAGACAAAATGAAATATTCGCGAGCAAAGCCGCGGGTTATTAAATAATCTATTATGTAACAAATGGACCCGTTCTTGCTTCGCACGGGTGCAATTTGAATGAGGTTGAACTTTACCAATAACATATCTTTAGAGGTTTACGGGCTTACAACATTATATTAACTCGCACATAAATTAACATTTCTAATTTCTTGCGCTTTCTAACGGTATATTATACGCCTATGTTACTACTTGTATTTCAGGAATAAATATCCTACAGGTGACCAAGCTGCCCTACTAGAAAAGCACGGTCGATGCTCATACTACGGGGCCGCCAAGAAGCGGACTAGGATCGGCGAGAAGGGATTAGAACCTGGACCGTGGGAGTGAGGTAGTGAAGGCTCCATCCACCATCTAGCCACAAAACAGAATGTTCAACTTCACATCCATCAGAACAACCTTAAATGGGTTCTATGTAGAACAAGAAGATTAATCTTATTGTTTTAATGCCTCCCTCAAAACAATTAGTGGAACCTCTAAGCTTGTATTTATGTCTAAAGAAATAATTATAATGATAAGTATAAATGATTCATTAGAGATAGGATGAATCATTACAATGACTAAGAACAGATAGGCAGATACACGCGGGTCATGCACTGAATTTGCGTGGCTGCCGTAGCCAATATGTGATGTCAAGTCGTGGGAGTTGTAAGTCTGAACCCGACCAACAGGTAGGAGCATTTATCAACACTTGTCGATTGTATCGTCCCCGCTATCTGGTGGCTCCAGGCACCACACCATACTGTACACGAAGGGTTTTCAACAGCTTCAGTCTTCAAGGATAGCGATTATTAGTTTCCCTAGAAATGGCTTCGCAATCAGCTGATCAGGCCGAGATCACGCTCAGGTGAAAGGTATGGATGTGCTAAATAGCACCCATAGTCAGATATATATCTGGGTATCCACTTTATAGAGGTTGGGTATCCACTTTATATATCTGGGTATCCACTCTATAGAGGTTGGGTATCCACTTTATATATCTGAGTATCCACTTTATAGAGGTTGGGTAGGCCCCACAATGGTTAGATATATCTGGGTATCCACTTTATAGAGGTTGGGTAGGCCCCACAATTGTTAGATATACCTGGGTATCCACTTTATAGAGGTTGGGTAGGCCCTTGTCATTGTCTTTTGTAGGTTAACCGAAATTATGGTAGATTCAAATTCATGATGTCTGTTGGGAAAATAGTCTTAAATATGTAAGAAGATATCAGTCATCAACGTACGGAATATTTACCATGTTCATCTACAATTGTTTGTCCTTACGAATTTTTTTTATACACAACTATTCTAAGGGTTCTACAATGTGGAGCTACGAATCCCGACATCAAATAGTTCCAAATATTTCATTGTTCTTCACCATTCGCCTAGACACTCCTTCGGTCATTTTAAACAAAAGAGAATAGGGAAAAAATCGAATTCAAATAGCTTTCTAGGGAAAGGGAAAGTAAGTTAGACAACCATTTATTTATACCAGGACATTCATTCGACGATACCCATCAAGAGGGTCAAGACGAATCAGCTCAAATAACATATAATAAAACATTAAGGAAACAAATATAAATATTGGATGTTTTTAATACATGCTGGATTCTATATAGTTTTAAATTTAACTAAATCAATAAAAAGTGTCCATGATATTAATTGAAATACTCTTGGTATAAAGGAGGCCATTGTTTTGTCCAGTCGTTGATTGGAGTGCACCCACCATGGCGGAGTGCCTTTGTCAGTCCCAATAGTCTCGTTAGGAGATACGTTTAGCCACGTGGCTCTGTCTCGAGAGAACTCTATAAACAGTACAGTGCTGGATTAGCCAATATATTCAACAATATATTTAACAATGCTCTCGCTTCGCAAAGATACCAACATCAGGATTGTGGGAGGTCCAGTGGGGAAAGTTAACTTATATCGTAAGGTTATGCGCGCTATTTGCAGTCAGGTTCTAACTTTATTCAACTTTATTTTAGTAGCCTCATCTAATTGTTTTGTTCATCAATTTAGAAGAAAAAGTGATACTACAGATATTATAGACTGTGGTTATATTTAAGTCAGTTTCGTTAAACAAGAAGAAACAATAAACTCCAGACACTGAGCACAAACTGAGCTTTGCCATAGTGGCCCTGTTACTGAGTGGTTTACTACCAAGTGTTATTGTAGAAACTGGACCAATAACAGAGGTAGCAAAGTACCAATGTGTAAGTCTCTAGGAAGGAATACATTTACCGATATTTGCAGATTGGTATGAGCGAGTGGTTTCATCAACCTAGCTCAGTACGAAGAAGAACTACATTGAAAATACATGGAGGTATGAACTAAGCCAGTACGAAGAACTACATTCGACAAGACAGCCCAGCCCAAAGGACTATACTTGATATATGAGCCGTGTATTTCAGGGTTCCGCCTAAATACATTCTATATATAATGAAGCCTGTATATTCCTACTTCCGCTCCAACCTGATTTTCTCCTGAATCAGCTGATTGCGAGATATCTGAGGCTGTGTTCTCGGAGTGACTTCCTTCCTTCAGTTCGCGAAATTTGATGCTCCTTCTTGGCGAGCGATACACATAATAAATCATAATTTATATCATTACAATAATTTCAATTGCCCTCCTAAAATCAATTTAAGAATTTATAAATTCTTATAGGGATGAAAATATTTTTTTAAAGAATTAATTAAATCGAGTTCATATAAAAACATGAACTTAATGAACAGTCTATAAAATTATTATATACGAAAATCAGTTAGTTTTATCGGCTTTTCATCACTCTACGAAAACTTTTACAATGTTTTGTATAAGATATCATTTTTTCTAAAATCTTTAGCTTTCAAACGATACATTATAAACCTATATTACTGATTTTATGTTCAAAAATATGAAATTTGCGTACAACAATGTTTGTTTGTATGTTTATTCGTTTAACGTCACTTTTATGCTGCTATGGCTAATCGGACGATGCTGCAGTGGGAGTCCTAAATTTTGCCTATCCAGGTTTTATTAGAATAGGGATCTTTAACGAGTACCTGACATCGCACAGGTTCGGGACCACCTTTTAACGTCCCCTCCAAAGGACGGCATAACTAAGGATTTTTTACTCCTATTAAAAAATCCTAGGGCCATCCGCGGGTTTGATTCCGCAACCTTTGGCATAGAAAGCTGTTATGCTAACTACTACACTATGGGTGGCCGCACACAATATAGCAACAATATAGTATTCCTTTAGTTATCTATCAAATTTCTGTTGTTAATCAATGCTAATAAGATGGTATACTTAATTTTATAAAACATACAAAATGTAAGGCACATTAGAGAATAAGAATTTAAAATATTTGCATTTAAGCCCTGTCAGACTACTTTAATCAGAATGAAGCCAACGTGATATTAAAGCCCATTAAATTTTACATGTATAGAGAGTTTAATCAAAATCGTTAAAGCCGTTTTTGAGAAAATCGTAAAAAAGTGCAAAATGTATTATATAAAGTGGCTCTTCTTGAGAACTCATTTTGATGAAAAAGCTGCTGTAACATCTCGGGCGGATACATGACTTAAATAAGAAATTTCAGTTTTGTATGGCTATTCGTTTTCGTTCTAGACTTACCACACACATACCTTTTTTGGGGACTTGGCCATTTGGACTCAGGGGACCCAAAAAGATATCATTTTTTCTAAAATCTTTAGCTTTCAAACGATACATTATAAACCTATATTACTGATTTTATGTTCAAAAATATGAAATTTGCGTACAACAATGTTTGTTTGTATGTTTATTCGTTTAACGTCACTTTTATGCTGCTATGGCTAATCGGACGATGCTGCAGTGGGAGTCCTAAATTTTGCCTATCCAGGTTTTATTAGAATAGGGATCTTTAACGAGTACCTGACATCGCACAGGTTCGGGACCACCTTTTAACGTCCCCTCCAAAGGACGGCATAACTAAGGATTTTTTACTCCTATTAAAAAATCCTAGGGCCATCCGCGGGTTTGATTCCGCAACCTTTGGCATAGAAAGCTGTTATGCTAACTACTACACTATGGGTGGCCGCACACAATATAGCAACAATATAGTATTCCTTTAGTTATCTATCAAATTTCTGTTGTTAATCAATGCTAATAAGATGGTATACTTAATTTTATAAAACATACAAAATGTAAGGCACATTAGAGAATAAGAATTTAAAATATTTGCATTTAAGCCCTGTCAGACTACTTTAATCAGAATGAAGCCAACGTGATATTAAAGCCCATTAAATTTTACATGTATAGAGAGTTTAATCAAAATCGTTAAAGCCGTTTTTGAGAAAATCGTAAAAAAGTGCAAAATGTATTATATAAAGTGGCTCTTCTTGAGAACTCATTTTGATGAAAAAGCTGCTGTAACATCTCGGGCGGATACATGACTTAAATAAGAAATTTCAGTTTTGTATGGCTATTCGTTTTCGTTCTAGACTTACCACACACATACCTTTTTTGGGGACTTGGCCATTTGGACTCAGGGGACCCAAAAAGTGTATTTCCGCTGAAAGCTGGATTTTCACGATCGCAATACTTTTACTTACTATTTATTTCATATATAGGTAAGTGCAAGTAAAAAGTGGAAGCCTCTTGCGTTGAGAAGATGTAAGAGGCCGGTACTGTCTCTAGACAGACGGCTGTGCAAGGAGGTGTTTGGCCAAGAGAACGGTCGGCAGGAATTAACTATCCCGCCACAGCCGGATTCGAACCCGAGGCCAGACGATCAGCCGCCCTACAACCTACCCACTGAACCGTAGCACTACCTTTTTAAGATCATTAACGTTCCCAAGAACGGTAACCGAAGGATCAACAGCAACGAGATGGACAACGCGGTCTTACGCAACGACCTCCTCTACATTCTCTACTCTTCTCATAACAAACAAGACTCGGCAGGGTTAAGGATAATGCGATAAAATATTCCAAGGCTCCTCCAATAGCGTGGCTCCACATAAAATATAATTTATTATTTTCAAATAAGAAGCCTAGCTAAAAGTGAAATATAATATTTTAGAAAAATAATAAGACTATTCATGATGCGAAACTCGGTGGCGTTAGTTTTGCTGAATTGATAGTAGCTCTCAACGTAGTTTTCCTCTATGACCTAATGCGTATTTTACGACTATCAAAATGCATACGATTGCCCTCTGAACGTTAAATGTATATGAGATGTTGGTTTCGCAAAAAAATAGTTTTCACTGTGTTCATTTAACCATTCATTGACCAAATGATAAATAAATAAATGATTAAATTGCAGAATGCAAACAAAACTCATATTTATTCAAAAAATTTATATGAAATACCATTTGAATATACTTCCCATTATTGAATATACAAAACAGAAGCATTATCTATATAAAAAAATATGTTTTCAAATATAAGTCATAATATAAATATTTGGTTTAATATTTTCTCTTTATTTTTGTTTTGTTGAAAGGCGTACTATACTGAGGTTATCAACGCCTTTAACTTTCGTTGAACAATATAAATTATAGAGATATATGCTTTATATGTTTAACATATAAATATGATAATAATAACGTAGAAAACATTTACATGATTCATATAAAATACAATTATATACAGAGGAAATGGAGCCTATATCTTGTATATAACCAAAGGGACCAGAAAACTAGGACTTTAAGCTTTGGCCGTTTGTGATAAGGAATCGGTCGAGTGCCGGAAACACAGGGGAGGAGGGTGTGAGGGGGGGATGTCATCTCAAAATGCCGATGATGAACATATAATGGCTCATTGAAAGCATCACAAGATCTAACTTCAGCAACTGTGATCTATGATATTGTCTCTTCGGATTGATTGCAATTGGCCGGAGAGGGCTGTAAACTAGGGATCAGATCTAGGCAGCCTAGGCTGTTAGGCTACCTAGAGGAAAAGAGAGGATGCTAAGAAGGTACCTTGCTGATCTCCGGGCAGGAGATGGACTTCTGTCGCCTGACCTTGCGGCGCTGCTGCGAACCGCGGCGATACCTGTGGCGCAGCATGTCACTGCGGGAGGTGAACCCTGATCCTGATCCTCAACAAGACTCCCAAGACCTCGCTGTAGCAGATGATGATGAGGCGCACTACGGTCACCGCTGGCATCCTCTCGACTGCCTCATGAGTCTGCGTTATCTCCTTCCGAGAGGAGGTGGCGGGGGAACAGATAGCGCGCTGAGGTCACGCCGCCCACGCGGGCCAGAGCGTAGTAGGGAGGATGTCAGCGGGAGCCAAGGTCGTCAGCAGGTCTGAGGAGGGGGGGGATCTAAACGCTAGCTGTTGTTTTGTTTTGGTTTTTGGCCTTAAATAGGTGTTGCAAGAATAGTAGGGGGAGGTTGTCAATTGTCAAGAATGAATGGGTCACCTGTGGCGTAGTGGCTAGTATAACAGCCTTCTATGCCGAAGGTCACGGGTTAAACCCTGGGAGATGGCTCCAGGAAAAGTCCTTCGTTATGGCGTCCTTAGGAGGGGACGTAAAAATGCGGTCCCGAGCATGTGCGATGCCAGGTAATCGTTAAAGATCTCTATCGTAAATAAACCTGAATATACAAAATTGAGGACATCCATTGTAGCACCGTCCGATTGGCCACAGTAGCACGAAGTGTTATTTAATAAATAAGCAAGTATGGCCAGGTTCGAGGGACCTAGCGATTATAGCTAATCTAATTAAAACAGGCTTTATTTTGTAAACAATAAATTTGCAACTACAGTAACTATATACTATTCATATTAAATAGGTTTCCACAGCCCTAACCAGATTGGTGAGGTATACTTTCACTTCCAGAGGTCGCTAGTGTTAGTACGCTTCAGCTCCACAGTGCACCTCGTATTGCTTCCATTGAGCCATTATTATTGGACACTCATTTATTAGTTAACCGCTCCCAATAAGAGACATGTTATTATCAAGGCACAATATATTGTAGCAATCCCACATTATACAAGTTGCTAGCTCTTCACGTATATATATGCATGGTTCTGAGTCTTTGTGCGTGTATATATATATAATGTGCGTGTATGTATACGAATCTGAAGATAAATTATATAATTTGTTAGCTAAACTATGAGGACTTTGCTATTAATATGACTGCCTCAGACTTAAGGGGACTAGGGGTGGGCATAATCGAACGACGATTATCGGATCATTCGATTATTTGTTGTTGTTGTTGTTTATTTATTTAACGTCACTTTATGCTACTATGGCTAATCGGACGATGCTACAGTGGGAGTCCTAAATTTTGCCTATCCAGATTTTATTAGGATAGGGATCTTTAACGAGTACCTGACATCGCACAGGCTCGGGACCACCTTTTAACGTCCCCTCCGAAGGACGGCGTAACTAAAGATTTTTTACTCCCATTAAAAAATCCTAGGACCACCTGCGGGTTTGAACCCGTGACCTTTAGCATGGGAGGCTGTTACGCTAGCCACCCAGCTACAAGTGATCCCGTTCGATTATTTCAATCATTCGAATTAATCGATTATCGGATTAATCAGGTTTAGAGAAACAAATGATCATTCGAACTGAATTGTTTAATGATAATCGAGAGATTATAAGGAGCTCGGAAAAAAAAACGACCTTTTTTTTTATTTATTTATTATTATTTTTTTTTTTGCTCATTACATAAATTATATACATATTTCACCTAGGCTCAGCCATCATAGAGGCAGGAATTATGGCATATTGTCTCGGAATGCATATTAATTACTCGATCATTCGATTTTTTGAATCATCGAAGTCCGATCATCCGATTATGGCGATCATTCGATTATGCCCACCCCTAAAGGGGACTCGTTTCTAGGGCCCAGATTCGTCTTCTAGAGAAGGCCGTAGGTGCCGACAGCAAGGCCTAACTACAGAACTACCTAAGGCCTGCCGCCCGGGTGTGAGGTAAGCCAGTCACATCCCAGCCACACCACGAAGTCCAGGCTTAGGATCGGCTAGCAGTTGAAGACGACAGCGGAGCAGAGACGTGATAGGGACTGCCATGACAGGGCGCGGCAGTACAAACACCCCCGACTTATATTCCAGTAAATCCGATAGCGCTTCCTCTGGCTACGATAGGCCGAGCGATATTTACAGATCGATAACGGCATCATTTCCGAGGCGCCAAACTGTTTTCAACCAAACTAATAATTTTTTCCAACAAAATATGGTCCCTTCAGGGTATCATAAGATAATAGTAAGTTTTTATTTTATATTATTGGATTGTGTCACATGAAATGTTCCTTTTTCAAGGTAAAGGATTTTTATTAAAAATACGAAATGAAAACAAGATAATTTTATTCGAAGTATTTAACTTCTTTTTCTACACATTTTTCCCAATTATTTTATCCCCGAACTGAAAAACTCTGAGCTTTGAAGTGAAACAAAATCTGAAAACGCACTTTTCATTTGATCATCATTTTCAAAAAGTTTTCCTTTGACGAAGTTGTCGAAATTCCTGAACAGGTGGTAACCTGTTGGAGACTAAGTAGGGAGAATATGGAGGGTGCGGAAGAACTTCGTAGCCCAGTTCTTACAATTGTTGCATTTAGTTGTGCTGAGAGTCCGTTAACTGTTTGGTAGGGGTTTCCTTCTACTGTATGTTTGAGGACATCGTTGTCTATTACGGACGGAGGTCTTCCTCGGGGCAAGTTTTGCAAACCAACGGCGAATGGTCCGTCCATTAACACTCCCTTTCCCAAACGCCTTGCAAATATTACAAGCGGCCTCAACTACTAAATGGCCGAGTTTAAACTCGTACAAAAATATTACTCCAAAATCGCGTGTTTCCATGTTCATATTTGGAGGTAAACTAAAAAGTAGGCAACTGATTGGGAAGCTAATGTTTATAATACAAAGGTAGAGGATTAGTAACTGTTTACTTTAACCTTCCGGTAGGCGCGCCTCCTAGACCAACACGGGCGAGCGCGCGTATCTCACAGATACCACTTGTTTGTAATAAACATATCTGTCTATTTAATCATCATATCTTTATTATATACATGTTTAAAAGGGTAGATATATTTATTTAAAAAAATTTTAATTAAATTTAATTTGATTTGTATCAATAAAATTAAAAAAGTAAAATTAAATTATATTTATTGGTATAGCTTATGGGTTTATATAATAAAAAAGAAATACAAAAATTACAATAAAAGTTTATTAAAAAATAAACATGTTATGTTTTATTCCAGATATTTTTTTAACACAGCTTCTTAAGGAACTCAAAACTACCAGACAGAATTTTAAAAATGAAAAGCATCACAATGTTATACTTAAAAACTAGTTCTATGAAAATTCCTAATTATTTATTGTTAGATAAAATACAATCATTGCAAACATTTTTTGAATGCTGCAAACAAATAAACTGACTACATATCTCACACTTGAAACGGGTGATTCTCGTTTTTTTATTTTGTAAACATGGCCTACACCGTTTTTTAGGAGGCTCTTGAATTTGATCTTCTCCTTCTTCTTGTTCCTCTTGATGCTCTTCCGCAAGCCTCACTTTTTTCAAAACTTTGTTCCGAAGTTCTCCTGTCACATTTGCACTTCTCCTTTGTACGTGTTCCTGTACAAGTTCATCATACAGTTTTCTGAGATATCTTCTTCTCTTCATATTATTGTTGGTGTTTCCTTTATATAATATAAATGAGTTTATGGCAGCTACATTCATTATTGAAAAAAACACCACTAGAGGCCATCTTTTGGTATTTCTTGCAACGTTGAATGAACCACATAGTTTGTCAAGAGTATCTACTCCTCCTTTAGTCATGTTATAAAAACTTATAATTTCTGGTTTTTTGAGATCCCCTGTTTCTTCATCGATATTGTCATCATTGTGAAGGCTCGAAATCAACAAAACATTCTTATACTTCTTTGGCACGTATGAAACAAGTGTTGCGTCTTTTTGAAAACCAAAAAGACTTGTTTGGGGTGCCCGCTTTCTTGTAGCTGTGAATTCAGGGGGAATCTGAGGCTTGTTTTTCCGTATAGTCCCAACGTATGAAAGTTTTTTTGATGCCAACTCCTTTACCAAATCATAGTCTGTAAACCAGTTGTCGGCCGTGATGTTTCTCCCACTGTACAAAATAGGTTCTGCTAACCTTCTTACAACATCAGAAGGTTTATTGCTAATTCTAAATGGACCTTCTGGTTGGGTGCCGGCATATATTTCCATATTATATGCATAACATAGTCGGGAGTCGACCAAAGCATAAATTTTGATCCCATATTTACTAGGTTTTTTTGGGATATATTGTATGAAACCGCAACGCCCTCTAAAAGCCTCGAGTTTTTCGTCGATTGTGACATTCTCACCAAGCGAATAGCATTTTTGGCAGTTGCCAACAAATTCTTCAAAAATACTTCTTATAGGAGCTAGGCGGTCAGTTATTCTTCGTTCTTCTCTTGTTTCCAAGTCATCAAAACGAATAGCTCGCATTAAAAATTGAAATCGCTTTATACTCATGACCGTTAGAAAGTCATCCATTCTCCATAATTCTTCGAGATTCAGGCGATTCGCGTGGTACACCCCGGCGAGATAAAGTAGCCCGAACAAGGCTTTTATTTCCACATTGTCTGTCTGTCGAGCGTCCCTTGAACGGGAATAGTTATCTTGTATGGTAATAATAAATTTGTTTGTATTGTCTACAATGCATTGTATCATTGTGTCAGTGATAAGGCATTTCCATGAATCAAGAATATTAGTAACGTTTCTAGCAGGACCGATGACTCCAGGTAGATGAAGTAAAATATTTTGTTTAGATCGCCTTTGTTTGTTCCTCGGCTGTTTCTGCCATGTCCAAGCATTGATTATTTTTCTATTTTTCTTTTGAACAGCTTGAAAGTTTGATTGATTGGTCTCACTTTCGTCATCTTCTGAGCTGGACTGAGCACTCAGTTCAGTGTCTGAATTTTCATCTCTTTCCGAGATGTGCTCTTCTTGATCAGTATCACTATCTTCTGAAAAACATTCATCTTGATCACTCTCACCGTCGGTATCACACCTAATTGCTTTCAGAACAGCTTCCACGTCCAAAGGATTGTTCAAATTAAAAATCTTTTTGTCCGCCATAGTGACTGAAAAAAATAAACAGGTATAAGAAATAACAAAGTAAATAAATAAAATGATACAGTCATTAAAGGTCGCGCGTATCTGACACATACAAGCCTGTTTAATTTCAGTGTTAGTTTGAATCAAGTGTAAATTCAATTTGTATGTTAGTTTAAATTACCGATGAATTGAAAATTTTACAACAAATAATTATAAATAAAAAAATTAAAAAACTTACGTGGATGGACGCGCGTATTCCTGAGATAAAAAAACACGTTTTCTACCTTTGTATGTACCGTAGGACTGCTGGGCCAAGACTGTGCTAGGGTGGGGTCGAAAGAAGAGGGTAGAAAAGAGGGGATATCGAAAGCCCGCCAAGGACCGAAGAACACTAAACAAACATTTCCGCTGCGTATCTGATGCATACCCGCGCCTATAGGAAGGTTAAATATGTAAACATTCGGAAGAAAACAACAGACAACTGCAAAATCCTTTATGTATTTCAGAAACTATAAAAACGGACATTTCATGTGAAACAACCCAATACATTCGAAACTAATCTTGGAATAGTTTTAAATGATGGAGTGCTGGCGACTCAAAGAACAACCTGTAGCCGAACAGTTCATTAAGGGTCTTGGGTTAAGTAAATAACGAGAGCGGAACGGTCTTTTGGAGAAGCGAAGGTTTAATTTCCTCTCAATTATTTAGGAACCGACATTATAAAGGCTGGGAGTGCCCCCAGGATTCAAACACGTGTTTAATAACTGTCCTTCAAGTTTAAGGTTGTCTGAACAAACGTGGCTGTGCCAAGCCAATCGAAAGGGGTACAATATATGTGACCGAATACGATGGCCCATGTGAGAGGTTCAAAGACTTCACATTTCCTACTTTATTATCAAAAAAGTTCACTTTTAAGTCCCATGTCGTGGGCACCATTCTTAACTAACGAATGTGGAAACCGCCTTGTTCAAATTCCATGTTGTGCCGTAGTACAAAGAGAAGGCTACTTACTGGTCGTAAGCCGATGCAATTTTTAAGAATTTACAGCTTTGCCCTAGTGAGTTATGCTATATTCACCAATATGATATTAAAACAGTTATAATCCCAACTAGCGAAAAAGATAGTTTCCATTACCACTCAAACGGCTGAGTGCACATGCGGTTGAGCCTCTGTAATTTATCCAATATGACACATTTGCTAGTATACGTGGTAATTTTTTTCAGTAAATAATTATTCACAAAAATAATGTTTTGAAGGGCACTGTACCTTACTTATCGCCAGATTGGCCATAGTAGCATAAAGTGGCGTTAAAAATAAAACAAACTGTACCTTATTCTGTGTTCAATAAAAGTTTTTTTAAATGACAAAAAAAATATTTTTCATTTTGTTATGAATTTCCGCGGTGGGGAGGGGAGGAGAGTGTGTTTTTTTTCATTCATTATTATTAATTTTTATTGCATTTTTATAACCTCGATTTAAGTATCGAAAATTAATGTCATAAAAGTTCATTGCAAACTTAAGAATTTTCACATTTCAGACACTTAACCTTCAATTCAGTGACTTTCCACCAAAATTCTTTATTAGTAAAGTAACGATGTTTTTAAACAATTATTATTATTCTTAAATATTTATATTAAATATTAACATTAAATAAATTAAAATGATAGTTTTGCATTTGAAGTTACGTATCTGTTTTGGTCGTGGATAAGTGGTTAAGTCAAAATCCTTCATTTTACAGGTGAGCCACTTAAAGTTTTACCTAATACCAAAGTAGAGTTATTAATTACACCTTTCTTTAACCTAAAATTCCTGCACCAAGAAATTTCTTTAACCAATTTAACATGGCGTATGAGAAGCTCTGATAAGTGAAGTTAACTCATTTTTTATATAACTCGAGTTATCTAATTTTTCACGACCGCCACAGATATAAAAATTTGAAAAACTGAAAATAAATAAGCACGTCAGGTGGACAAAAATTATATTAAGCGTTTTGGCTCTCCTCAAAAGTGCCAATTTTCACATTTGTAGTTTATTAAGGTGCCGAAGATATAAGTATAAAAAAAAAAGTGTAATAATTAAACTGAATCTGACGTAGGATTCTATAAACATAAAATAATAAACATGCTTTATTGTTTACTCAAAGTCAAGGAAATATTGAAGGCTTTGTTTACTAGCAGGGACAAAATAGCTATAACTTACATGAGAGTATTCTACGATATGTTTACATTATGTTAGAACCAGACTAAACTATCCCTTATCCCTTTCTTTCAACAACATTCTCTTCAGATCTAGAAAACAAATATATGATACTTTTACTATCTTGTTTATTTACATCGGACCTTCTTACAGCTAGGCCTCCTCAAGACTACAAAGAATATGAAACAAAGATGATGAAAATCTCGGAATAGAGTCAACTATAAGGAATATTAGGTGCTTCGTCCGGAGAACGTAAGGAGCGGGTTATAGGGTTTATATATATATATATATATATATTTGATTTAAACCTCTTTAGACAGAGTCCTTGGGACTAATTTTTTTATATTTTTTTTATATTTATTTATTTACAATTTGTGAAATGAGATGACACTTTTGACTTATTGGTATTATATAGCGAATAACAGTAAATAATATGATAGAGATACCACAATCTGTGTCAGACAAGACACGATTACAGGCCCAGTATAACGGAGCTCACTGTGCTAAAGCAAAAGCTTTATTTATTGGATTGAGTCTCGGCTTTGTCGGATAAGCGAATCGAAACGTATTTCAATACAATTATATTCTAATACGATATAAATTTTAAAAATACTCCTTTAGAAATATTAAGTATAAGCTCAAAGTCAGCAAACCTATTTGTCAAGACAGGGTAGATAACACTTAATACTGACCCAGATGAGGACCTCGAAATCAGTATTGTTGTCATTCAACAGGTTGAACAGCATCGCAAGTAGCAGGTAGTGTGAAGCACTAAGATACGTATCCCGCTGCCACCGCCACATAGGCTGTAATAGTCATCTTAGTCTATAGGCTGCGATATTATAGGCCCTAATAACATCCCACTCAAAGAGTTACTATGATGAATTAAGGTGATGTTAAAATCAGAACTTGCCAGGAGTGAAATTTCGGAAACAAGGAAAATAAAGCAAACAAAAGAGATATCAGGCATTTTGAGCGATTTTGATGACCAAATAAAGCAGAAAAGTTGCAAACATATTTTTGTATGCAATTCTTGTGTTTTTTAAACCAAGTATAGTAATATAGATGTATAATATACCGTTGGATAGCCAAAGATTTTAGAAAAAAAATATCTTATACGCGAAATTGTAAAAGTTATCGGAGAGTGTTGGAAAGCCGATAAAACTAACTGATAGTTAATGGTAGTATGTGATAGTAATATAATATTAAAGACTTGTGGACCAGCCCCTAATTTGCACAAATTATCATTAGAATAAAATAAAATATCAGAATAAGACGTAATTTATGTTTAAAAAATCTCTGTCTCACCGATTTAGAGTTTATCTTGTTGGGATATTTAGTTTATCGGAACAAAACGTGGACTTAACAAAATATCTCTCATTACATAACGTCTATTCATTATTATGCTTAATAATCAGTAGAAATGGAAAAAAACAAAAACAAAATTGGTTAAGTTTATTTGTTGGTAATTTTAAAGTCAAGGATAGATAAAGGAAAATTTAATTTCCTCATAAAAAAAAAACATGAGTATTACGTATGCATTCAAAAACAACGCTACCTATTTTATTCGGTTAATTACTATTTTATATTTCTCATGAACTATTTAAATCACTTATTTTTTTGTTTTCATTTTAAACATATTTATTGATATTTACAACTGTATACAAAATACATCAAGTAAATGTGATGGACATATGGTAAATTGACATGAAATACATGTAGAGACACCACCCATTGGCAGCACTCTAAATATATCATTAACTAGAAGGTCTAGGAGCCATCTTCTTTTCAGGAGGTTTATCAGGAAATGAGGAGGAAGACAGAATGGAAACCAGTGGATTAGAGTGGGAATGGAGTTTTTCATGGAATGAATGATACCTGGTTCGGGCTAAATCAGTAACATATGGAACATTAAGGTCTTTATGGATAAGTTTATTCGTGACAAAATATGGAGCATTGAGGATTTTACGAAGGATTTTGGATTGTAAGGATTGGATACGAGAGGAATTCGATGGTTTAGTAGACCCCCATAGTTCTTCTCCGTAAGTCCAGATAGGTCTTATGATGGTCATGTAGATGAGTCTTTTGTAGTTAAGAGGAAGCTTTGAACGTTTGTCTAGTAAGGGTTGAAGTAACCGAAAGCGGCGAGCAGTTTCTTGTCGTTTCAGTCAAGTGTGGGGATTCCATGTAAGTCGTTTGTCAAGTATAAGTCCTAGGTAGCGGATCTGTTCAACCGGAACAAGCGGAATATTATTAAAGGATACTGTAGGGCAGGATGTCATAGGTTTACGACGAAGGGTAAAGGTTATTTGTTGGAATTAATTTTAATTCGCCAATTCTGACACCATACCTCAAGATCTCTGATGTGGGATTGGAGAGTTTGAGATGCAATGGTTGGATCGTTATCGACTGATAGCACACAAGTGTCATCGGCATAAATCACATTTAAAAATTGAAATTAAGTTTCCATAGGAATATAGTTTAGTTTACATAGTACAATACTTAATTTTAAATAATTAATGACAATGTTAGTATATCATTCATAACAACTTACCATTTATGTTAACAGCTTAGTTACAATTTGCTACGTAATATTGTTTCTAAAATCTTGCGTAATAAATCGAAGAATTTAACTTGCAAGACAGATATACCCCCTCCCTCTTTCCTAATAACATTTTCATAAGTTTATGGGCTTACAACTTTGTATTAACTCGTACGATTTCTTTTATTGCATACTAACGTTTCTAAATTCTTCCGCTTTCCAACGGTATACTCGTGTCATACGCCTATGTTACTACTAATATTTCAGGAATAATTTTTTGACGACTTGGTTACAAAAAATTTATTTTTCCTGTTTAAAGAAAAGCTAAATTGCAATGTATTTTACTTATAAACCTTCAGGAAAGAAAACGCTAAATGATGTTGAAAACAGTATCAAAATCCGTCTTAGGGTTAAGAAGGAGTCAGCTGAAACCAAATTTCACTTACCACTATATATTTCATCTTTAACTGTATTTGAAAATTCTTAAATTGATTTTGTTATGCGCAGAAACTTTTTACATTATGGAAGGAATCAAAACTTGGAATTGCAGCGGGAGGCTTCGGAACCAGTTTCCAACTGAGGGTGATTTGCAGCTGAAAGCATCAACAGGAAATCTGGCCTGCCTACGGGTGTGCTACGGCAACTTCACGCGAGAAAAACAGATGACTTCGGTAGCTAGCATTCTATGCCTAAGGTCACGGGTTCAAACCCACAGGTGGCCCGAAGTTATGCCGTCCTTCGGAGGGGACGTTAAAAGGTGGTCCCGAGCCTGTGCGATGCCAGGTACTCGTTAAAGATCCCTATCCTAATAAAATCTGTATATGCAAAATTTAGGACTCCCACTGTAGCATTGTCCGATTAGCCACAGTAGTATAAAGTGTCGTTTAATAGATAAAAAAACCTCAGAAAAATCAAAACCTACGTTCATGGTTTGATTTGTTTTCCTTTAAAAAGGTTGGTTACTCCATTCTACACGATAGCTAAACAGTATACATCACTAAACTCTTTTTTAGGGAGAGGGAGGAGGAGGGGGGATAAATATTTTTGGTACAAACTGAATTCAGAGAGATCTATAAAGTGAGTCCAGGAAAAAACAAAACAGATATAATGTGATTGACAATTACAGTGGCCTAGTATTCTAGTAGCCTCTATAAAGTTGAGGCAATGTTTATATTGCTAATTTTATTATCATTTCTGATTAAATAGACAATACGATAAGCTAATTTACCAAAAGATGGAAAAAGGAAATCTCAATACTTGTTTTATTGCCAGAGCTGAAGTTGTTATCATAATCGATACGCTCATTACGACAGATTAACAAAGTTACAATTCAAAGTCTGATTGAGCCGCATCGCAATGCAGGACTTTATAGATGAAGTATTTTACCTTTAAGATTGATAAAGACTAGTCACTTTTGGTTCGGAGATGAAAAGGCACTGAGTATGCGGGGGAGGAGACTTCCTTCCGGTCTTTATTATCCTCCAGCAGCCTCTGGCTAGAGTATAGTAGTCTAGTATAGCTATATATATATATATATATATATATATATATATATATATATATATATCCCAGGGAGGAGGAAGGAAAAGGAGCTGGTCCTGAGACCGGATAGCACTAGCCGTTCGACCTGAGTTGGCGGAGAGCGATTGTCATGTTACTAAAAGAGAATATTAAAATTAATATATGATGTTATTGTTTGAGAGAAAGAAAACATTTTTAATAAATTTAAGAATGCATTTGACGGTCAATAGATATACAGTTGTAAAATAGATAATTTGATTAGAATTTACATTTTCTATTATTGTAAATACATATAAAATAAATTATTACAAATTTACGTACAATTTGAGAAAAAATAGTGTCTTACACGAACATGTTTCTATGTCATAAGTGTATAATTAGTGTGTAAACTACAGACTTTGAAGGAACACTGAAACAATGGATGCTAGGAATAGTCCAGAGAGGGATTTTACAAATTACTGTGATCCGAGAATCTGGAGTTTTCTCCTTTTCTTTTTTCTTCTGCTAATTTTTTGTATACAAATTTGAATATTCCATTCCTTTTTTTTTTTTTCTTTTTCAATAGTATATGTAGGGCATAAACAAGAGAACACACACACACACACGTTTCCTACTGTTATTAAGTTTCAGTCAATAAATAAACAATTTTATTTATGCAATGTTTCGAGAATTTATTGTTCTCATATTCATACCTTAACAGTGGAAAACGAAAAACAGAACATTAATATTTTCATAAAAGAATTAATAGATGACGTTATTGTTAGAGAGACAGAAAATATCAGACAATGAATAGATATACAGTGGGTAAATATATATTGCAATTAGAATTTACATTAAAGATATTATCAGAAATTGACATACAATTTTAGATAAAATAGTTTCTTACATAGACATATGTGTATACTATAAACTTAGAAAGAACACTGAAGTAAAGATACCAAGGAATAGTTCAGGTAGGTAGGATTTTCCATATTTACAACGTCAAGAGTCTGGTGTTTTCTCCTTTTTTTTATTTGTTTTTATTTTATTTTGTATTTATTATTATTATTATTACTGTTAAGGCATGAATGTGTATACAATAAATACTACATACTTATACTGCTATACAATACTATATACTGCTATTATATCGCTGGTAGTAGGCCACTGCAAAGACCACACGTACCAAGTTCTTTCACACCGGCTCAGCGTAGCCATCTACTAGAGCTTTCAGGGCGGTGAAAGAAAACCCTAAAGATACCAAAACCACAAACTTGTTAGATTTAATTTAGATACTTATTTTGTAAAAGCGGAGTGAGTCCCAGAAGGATCTCTGTGTGGCTAAGTTAAAATATCAAATAATTGTCCTGCTACACTCTGGCTCGAACCCGGACCCGGGAGAACAGTTACAATACAAAGAACTTCTTCAGGCGCGTTATGCGATTTTTGGCAGCGGTAAAAGCTTTGATTTCGTAACCATTGTAACGTCACCAAGATGCTCTAGACTGGCGCATGCGCCCTGTGTACACCTGTGTATTAGAGATGGGATAGCGACATTAATTCGTTTATGTCAGTTTCTAATGAATAAGTAAAGACAAGGTACATAAACTATGACTGAGAATTTCCCTCCTACTGTATATAAAGTTAATATAATTAATATCTTAATTCTCTTGACACTAAAATATCGATATTTGTAAATATTATTAAAACATTACTATGCATGAAAACATTTAAACATACGAAGCAAAATCACGATGCTCTTACCGTCAATATTTCAATCGTAGTAAAGCGAAATAGAAAAGAATATTTTGATCATATAAGTATAGAAATATAAGATTTAAAAACAAAATTCATTTTAATAATATAGATTTCAATTAAGTACAATGTATAATTCATTACTAATTTTTTTTCTTCTTTTTTCTTCGGAGAGAAACTGAGGTTATCTCTGTGAAACAACTATAAAGCTTATTCCTAAATGTCTGAATTGCCTTGATACAAATGGCAGATCCACAGAAAAAATGTGCTATGTATACCGCCAACTCATACAGCCTACAGTCACAGTTAGGTTACGATGGCATACTTCAAGATGATATATCTCTACAAAGTGATGATAGTTTACAATTGAATGAAACAATAATAACAAAACATACATTCTCAACATAATCTACTTTAACGAACGTACTCTTCTTTCCAACAAATTGCAGCGCAAATCGAGAATTTAAAAAAAAAATGTTTTCACCTCCATCAACATTCCCTATGACTGCCTGAATTGTAATTTTTTTAAGAAGGAACACAGTGCAGAGCCCATGCCAAGTAGGCCAAAGCCATCCTCCTCAAATTGCCAACCCATCTTTATATTTAGAGCTGTCTTTTTTAGAAAAGGGAAGTGGGACGGCCTAGAAATCGAAAATCAAGGTCAGGAGGGTCAGAAACGACCTCAGGATAAAAGAATAGTATAATGGGTATAAAGGAAATATAATTCCACGAACGAACAATTCAATTAATCCATATCCACCTCTCTTTGGAATTCCATACCTACCTCTATACGCAAAGCATCTTCCTTAACCTCATTTAAAAACAAATTATTCCATCATCTCCTCAGTAATCGGTCTTCCGAATAATTGTATAAACAAAAACTTTTTTTCTACGATTTTACGATATTAGTGTGAGGTTCAATTATAGTAACTCTGTATGCACATGTTTTCAGCATTATATAGTCATACATGAATGTTCTATTGTCGTTGTATTTACTACACTATAAATAACGCAAGTAGTAGTCATATGTCGTTCAAGCAACAGTATTTACTATTTTTATAAATAATATAAGTATAACCTTTATAAGTTTGTTTTTGTAATGTTTTTATTTTTTAAGCCAGACATAAAAATCACTCTTGTACTTTTTTGTTATTCTTAGGTGACAGAAGTCCCAGAATAAAATTTATTTTTCTTCTTCTTTCTTCTATTTTATTAAGATGGCCTCAAATTTAGGCCGAAACAGAGCAAAAATAAACATTTCCTATTTAGACTGATTGAATGACCGCAGCTCCAATATATGTATTGGATGCAGCTGTAGCAAGGGTAAGTAAATGTAGCCTATCAGGGGGTCATTTGATCGGGGTTACGCTCGGTCCAAGGTTTATTAAACTTTTTAGTTTTGGTAACCACTTTATAGAATCTGGATGTGTCCAATGTCAGTCATCTAATACTTTTCAATTTTATAATATTTATAATAAATAAATATTCTAATATTTTTTCATGATAACCGGCCGCCGGGTTGGATCTACGTCAGTTCTTTGTTCTCTCTTGTTGATTTGGAAAAATATGTTTCGTTAGTATGTTTAAGTAATTATTTCGGGGGTTTAGTGTTTAAAAAAATGTCATAAGAACCCGTAACAAAATACCTCATCTATACTAGAACTATTAGCAACGGAATTATCAGGAGTCACTTAAAAGGTATAGGTGTAGGTAATGCTTAATATAGAGATCCACAATTATTTTCATTTACTCATCATCAGAACAGAAGTCAAGGGTTTTCGCTCAATAATAATTTCCGTCAACTTGGAACAAAGGTGATCAACTGGATAGAGCACTAGTCTACTGTTCTCCTGGTCCTGGGTTCGAATCTCGGCTCTGGCAGAGTTATTTATTTATATATTTTTTTCTTTAGTCATTATATATATATATATATAATATATATATATATATATATATATATATATATATATATATATATATATATTAATTTTCTTCTTATAATATATTGTCTTATCTTTTTACTTAAACTTTGTTTTGATACTGTTGGTCATTTAGGTGTGCTGTTTCGCATTTTTTTCCTTTGCTTTTTGTATTGTTTGTGCTGTAAATTGTGCGATATATCATATACAAAAACATAAAACTATTGATAAAGCAAAAAAATTGTAAGGTAAGTCCAGAAGATTTCTACAAAATATAAGAATATATTTAGTCATTTGATTGTTGAGTACACCTTTGGGTGGTAGGAAGCCAATAGAGTTGAGCAACACTGTTTTCTTTTGTTGTACTGTTGATGAAATAAAGCAATTCTCTCTTCAGCGGTGAGGCGATCCTTGGGTATGGAGACCATCCTGGGACACACGGCCTCTTTAAAGTGGGTACCCAGAAATGGGGATAAAATCTAACGGCTGAGCGTGATCTCGGCCTAATCACCACTTTGCAGAGCACTGTTACCCCTATAAACAGTACGGATCTCTTTATGTACTGAGCAGAAGACCCTTCATGGCTTGTAGAGCAACAGGTTAATAATTTCCGTAAAACGTTTGTCATGTCAGGTTACAGCCTCAATCGGAATAATAACTAACTTCTTCAACAGCTGAAACTTTAGCCTCTACCCTCCAAGTGACTACTATCCTATACCCTATACCTTATACCCTATACCTTATACCCTATACCTTATACCCTGTAGCCTATACCATGTACCATATAAAGAGGACCTAAAACTCTTTGAGTGTTTAGAAAACACTGAGTATAATAATTATTCAGCAACCAAATAAACTGTTTATAAACAATAGTAAAATAGAAGCTACAGCTGTTGGTGACAACGGAGTGACTGGAGAATGGCAGGGAGTGGTACCTGCTTCCGCCCATTGTGTCTGTCTCAGTGTGTGTGAGTGTGTGTTTGTGTGCGCGCGCGTGAGTGCAGGTCTGTGATAAGCAACATTACCAAAGGGAACCATCAGAGCTCATCTTCACCATTATGGAATCAGCAATAGGGGCCCTAATTTTCAAAATGTGCTGTTAATTGATATTTGTACTTTTTCTCTTGCTAATATTGAAGGAAATAAGTTTGAAGTAATTTCAAATATAAACAAACCATTTAATTGTTTATCTTTTCCTCATCGCCACTAGGCCTTAATGTCCTTCTTGATAATATCAAATATTTACACGAATTAGTAATGTTAGCTACTTTTCATAGAGTGATATCATAGGCATACAATCATAAAAATAGAATAAAATTAATAAAAACAAACAATATAGCTAAGGAAATGACTTTAAAATAGCGACAAACCCTAATAATTACAATCATATTTAATTACTTAGGAAACATTCATGTAGTCCAACTTTGGCATTAGGACTCATATATTGAAAAAAATAATAAATAAATATAAATATATATATATATATATATATATATATATATATATATATATATATATATATATACAAGAAATTAATTCATCCGGTCGGCTCCGGACTAGACGGTCTAAAAGACCATAGTTCTATTAATGTTTTTTTATATGTTATATTTTTGTTGTAATATCCTGAAAGAAAAAATAAAAAAAACAGTTATCTATCTATCTATCAATTAATTCATCGACCCTTTTATATTATAAATTTATTTGAAATGATTGTTTTGATGATGAGTTGGTCGGTAATTAAATATATGAATATGAAAATATTTTAGAGCTAAAAAACACATCATACATACGGAATTGCACAATAGGTCGTGTTGTAGCTGTATCAACTTACCTGAAATAACAAAAATAATATTTAGATAAATCACTTACACATTTACTTCTTTGTTGGAAATTAATAAGATAAACAATATATGTACTTGTATTATTATTAATATTACTAAGTGCGACAGGATGACTACGGGGCTATCAGTATTTGTCTATTCTATAGATTTATATTATAATATTAAAAAAAAAAATATATATAAATATATATATATATATATATATATATATATATAGAATAAGAAGAAAAAAATTATATATTCTAAATATGTGTAAAAAAATAAAAGAAAAAAAATTACAACTACTGTTTCGTTGGCAAGGAGATGATTTGCGCAAAATCAGGCCTAACTGCCAAGAGTTCCTTTTTTGCTAGAGTCCCAATGAATGAAAAAGTTGGCTCAGATATTATTACATCCCCTATGTACCCTCAAGTTTAAACTGCCTAACCTAAGTTGCGTATATACGCGCAACTTTTAGCAATGTCAAAAGCACTTCATAATGTCACGTAATGAGTCAAAGTTCATTCTGTGCACTGATTCCCTTTCCGCTCTCAAAGGCCTACACAATATGTACACTGATCATCCACTAATTGATAAGATACGAAAATATGTGGGAGATTTCAAAATACTAAAAAAAGAACTTGTGGATTCGATCGCAATGAAGAAGCAGACAGGGCTGCGAAAGAAGCTGCATTAGCTAACATCCAAATCCACCCAACTTACATCAAGGAAGACGTCCAGAATTACCAAAAGGTGGAAATATCTCGGGCTTGGGAAGAGATGTGGTCAGAAGTTGATAACACAAATAAACAAATAAGAAAAATCAAGCCATCACCTTCTCCATAGAAGACATTATTGCGAAGTGATCGCCGCGAGGAAACTGCTTTGGCGAGACTTGGCATCAGACATAGCAGACTCACACATCTTCATCTCATCCTCAGGTCCTGGGCGAACCATTGTGTGGCCTGTGTAGGGTGCCACTCTTGTGAAGGGTGCCACTCTCAATGAAACAAATAATTGAGAACTGCCGCAAATCCCTTGTACTAATGGAGAAACTTAATCTAGCAGATCGCTGTGTGAGAGCTTGAAGGAGTTAGTTCACTACTAAGGTTCATCAAAAAATGAAATAAATTTATTTTTAAAGAATAGATTTTTATATTGAGGATGTATAGTCGACTGTAGAAACTATTATAGATGGAATAATCAGGAGTCAGTCTTTTTTTTAAAATTTTTATTTATGCCAACGTTTCGGCTCAAGCTTGTGAGCCATCATCAGGGCATTACTAACCCATGTCCAAGCATAAACCCAAAACCCGCTTTATGCTTTATATTACAGTTTATGCTTGGACATGGCTCAGTAATGCCCTGATGATGGCTCATAAGCTTGAGTCGAAACGTTGGCAAAATTAAAAATATTTTAAAACAAAGACTCCTGATTATTCCACCTATAATAGATTTTTATAAAAATTTGTGTTATTTTATTTTTAACGTATAAAAAAAAAAAAAAAAAAGTTGTTAATATAAATACATTTTGTGCTAAGAACCAAGAGGTTGAGCAACTATTCCTATACCCTAACCCCTAACCCTATGGTCCTTCCACCGCCGAAATAAAAGAACAGATAATTATCCAAATAAAGTTATTCAATCGATATCAATATGATGTGTGCACTGTGTTGAGAATATAAATACTGGGATATTTAACCATCCCTAACAAAAATCTGGTGAGAGGGATGTAAAAGCTAAACTAGGATCGACTTTTATATTAAGATCTATTTAAGAAAAATCTTGACCTGGGTTTTAATGAGAACTTAATGAAGATGTTGAGGTAGATAGGACGGCGGTGAGGCTTGTAACCAACCACTTGGCCTTAATCACAAGGGAGTGCAGAATTAAAAAAAAAAAAAATTCAGACCTTTTTCTTTAAACATATTTATTGATATTTAAAACCGTATTAAAAAAAAATACATCAAATAAATGTGATGCAGAAATTTAAGGAGAAAATGGGAAAACATCCTTTTATATCTTCTTATGGGAAAGCTGCTTCCAACAAATATTTTTAAGATAATTTCTTTTATTTATATAGCACCTTTTATATTTTTTATAGGAAAACACAACGTACAATAATTTCTAAAAGTTTTTTTTAAACAATTACTGGGTGAGAAAAAGCTCAATTGAAAATTAATTAAAAGTTTCTTTCATAAGTTTTAGGGATCCTCAATCGAAATAAATAATACTGCAACTATAAATATTCCTTTTAATCGACTTTGTTTTAGAAACGAAGCAAATTATTATACAATGATTTATTATGTCTTTATAGTTACATTATGTTATCATACACTTTATTATTAATGTAACATTATGTTACATTATGATATATACTATCATTTTATGTAACTGTGTAGAGAATAAACTTATAACAATCAATAAATTATTCAAAGAGCCAAAGAAATACGAAGCAGCCACACCGTCTCATTCTCCACTGCTAAATTCAAGATTTCTATAATTATGTTTTTTGCTTAGCAAATTTAATACTTTGGTATTTAACATTTCTTATTCCTAAATTCTTACGACGAATTTCTTTTTCTTTCTTTTTTTTTTTATTGGATATTTGAATCCTACATATCTGGAGATACACCGAAATTGGAGGAAGGGAGGATAGTTGGATAATTATTTATTTTTCGGTCGATTACTAAAGTCCTTTATTGAAAATAATAAACAAAAGACAGATGGACATTGGCTGAGCGCTGATTTTGAGTCGCTTATTAATATATTCTTAAAAGATTCCAAATTAAACCTTTACCAAATTAAACAATTCTGATCTCTAATTCTTTTCACTTCATCATCTAACAGCTGTTAATAAACTCATCTTAGGTACTTTCCGTCTGGGCTGTCGCGCATGCGCAGTACCCTCCTAACACATGTGCAATGGAGGGTTAGAAAGGAAAACTGAACCGCGCATGCGTGAGCTTGTACTGAATAGGCTGTTGGGAACAAACCTCTTACAACTGGTCAGATAAATTGCTCTGTTATAATATTTCATTATCTTTTTCTTTTGGTAAATAATTCTAATATTAAACTATTTATGATTATTTTTCATGTCAATAACTTAAATTGTTTGTTTTTAGGTATGTTTTTATTATATCGCTACTGTATTTGTTATAGATGTTGCTTTTTTACGTCAAATAAAAGATATATATAAAAAGTACTTGTTATGCCTTTTAGTCCTGAAGAAAAGGTACAATGAGAGCCAAGAAACGTAGGCAATAAACAGTTTCATTCAGGCTATATCAATCATAGTTTTCTTTCTAGGTCAACTGTTGATAATACTATTTTTTTTTTTTTAATTTTTTTTCCCCATTTATTGAGATTTACAACTGTATTAGTAAATACATCAAGTAAATTAGCTATCAGATAATATACATGAAGAGAAAATGCCCACTGACATCACTCCACTATGAATCTAAACTAGAAGGTCTCGAGGCCATCTTCTTTTCAGGCGCCTCGGAAGATTTTCAGGAATAGAAGAGGAAGCAAGCATTGAAACTAGTGGTTTAGAGTAGGAGTAGAGTTTGTCATGGAAGGATTGATACCTGGTTCGGGCCAAATCAGCTACAAAGGGAATATTAAGGTCGTTATGGATGAGCTTGTTCGTGACAAAATAAGATTTTTCGAAGGATTTTGGATTGTAAGGATTGAAGACGGGAAGAATTTGATGGTTTAGTGGAGCCCCATAGCTCAACTCCGTTTAAAAGTTAAATCTGCTTTGTATGTTCATGTCCATACCCACACACACGTAATGTGCCTAAATGTAAACTTATTTTATGTTATATGATTATTTTGATTTTCAATCAAGAACTTAGAGTCGACTTAGATGGATCACATTTAGGCTTATAAAATATAAACTAGAAAACAAATATATAATAATAATAATCCGGAACATGTACCGAACTTTGCCTTAAAGATTTTTTATTTTTCCTGAAAAGAAAGAAAAGAATGGGGGCTTAACAAGGCAAGAACATTACAAAGGACTTTCCTTTCTCGGTAACCTTTAACAGAATATAATAAGAGAATATCACTCGGTCCAAAAATTGTGTAATAAATCCAAGTTTCGGGCTACGGGATGTAGATTGAAAAGTCACAAAAAATAATACGGAGGAGTTAATAAAGCCTCGATGGTAGGAAAAGTTATTTAAATTCTTAATTAAATTATTTTATAATTATTTGGTTAACTTCAAAGGTAATAATGACATCATAACTGGGCCGACAATTAATCACAAAGTATAAAAATATTTCAAATCCCGATCATCAAATCATTCCTACTAATTCAATATAATTTCCTTCGAAAAGAATAACATTTTTTTACTAATTTACAAATTAGCTGTTTTGATCCTAATGTTTGTTTGTTTATTTATCTACTTAACGTCACTTAATGCTACTGTGGATGCTACAGCGGGAGTCCTGAATGTTGCCTATCCAGGTTTAATTAGGATAGGGATCTTTAAGGAGTACATACTTGAAACCACCATTTCACGTCCCCACCTCCGAAGGAAGATAAAATCACGAATTTATTACTTCCTTTAAAAAAATGTGTGCCATCTACCGGGCTTGAACCCGCGACCTTGGGCAGAGAGAGATGTTGAAAGCCATCACATCACGAAAGATCAGAATTTTTTCAACAATAACATCTTTTCTTTTCATTAAAAAGATACTTGAAGACAGATTAATGGTACGTATTGGGTTGATGCAAAATTAATGCAGGTTTCCTCTATTGCAATATCTTAATTCCAATTGTGTAAACAAAGCTAATCCTAACATTGATCATTATTATACCAAAACAAACCTTATCTAATACCCTCTCTTTCACCATGAATTTGTTTAGTAAAATCGTTTTGTTCAGTGTGTTCAAAGGTCTTGAATCGAAAATGTCAAAGTGCGATTTTCGTCAAATTTATTTTTACGAATTCAAATTAGGGCGCAGCGCTGCGCAAACGGCTCGTAATATTAATGAAGTGTGGGGTCAGGGGGCTATTAATGAGTGCACGGTGCAGCGTTGGTTCCAGAAGTTTCGCAGAGGAGATTTCGACCTCGAAGACAAGGAAGGTCGGGGCCGTCATCTTGCTCTGGACAACGACCAGCTGAGGTCAAAAGTGGAAGAAGACCCAACCAAAACCACACGAGAAATGGCGGCGGAACTCGGAACTCAAAAATTGCAACGTCTTTGCCCAGCATTGATGAATCGGAAGGGGCCGATCCTGCTCCACGATAACGCCAGACCACACGTTGCACAACCAACGCTTCGACGACTGCACGAGTTGGGCTACGAAGTTCTCCAACATCCGCCTTATTCACCTGACCTCTCTCCTACAGACTTCCACTTTTTCAGGCATCTGGACAACTTTTTGAGGGAGAAAAATTTTCAAAACCAGGACGACATTGAAAATTCTTTCCGTGATTTCATTGAGTCCAGGGATTCGGATTTTTTTTCTGGTGGAATAAGAAAGCTTGTTGAACGTTGGCAAAAGTGCATTGATTCAGATGGAAATTATTTTGATTAAATATATATGGTTAAAGTAAAGATATGGCGTATTTACAATACCTACTAAAAACCTGCATTAATTTTGCATCAACCCAATATATATACCGTACAACAAAGTGAATGAAATTTCCCGGATAGTACACTATCAAGTACCCCAGAGAGTACACTATCAAGTACACCAGAGATTACACTATCAAGTACACGCGAGAGTAAACTATCAAGTAGACGAGAGAGTACACTATCAAGTACACCAGAGATTACACTATCAAGTACACGCGAGAGTAAACTAGAGCCGGGAGGGAGAGAATCAATATTTCTCCAGCCCAAGATCCAAATATAGATCGCCCAAAATAGCGCCCTCTCGGACTTCAGTGAAAGTTAGAGTCTAATCTCCCGCTCCCTTAGCTCGGTCTCTAGGTCTGTCCTGGCTGAGTCTTGGCCTTAATTTAACGGTTGTGCAGGCTGGTCAACAGGTTTTCCTTTACTCGATATTTGGGTCCCGCCTATCGCGAAACGAGAACTTATGATTATCGCACTTTAATAAGAATATAAGCCAGACCAATTTTCCATATTCCAAAATGAATTACGAATACCCACATGTGATCCTAAAATAAAAAATTGGGTATAATATTGGGTTGTGTCACATAAAATGTCCGTTTTCAAGGTAAAGGATTTTTATCAAAAATACGATATGAAAACAAGATAATTTTATTCCAAGTATTTACCTTCTTTTTCTACACATTTTTCCCAACGTGACACCAACTTTTTTATCCCCGAACTCAAAAACACTGAGCTTTGAAGTGAAACAAAATTTGAAAACGCACTTTTCACTTGATCATCATTTTCAAAAAGTTTTCCTTTGACGAAGTTGTCTAAATTCCTGAACAGGTGGTAATCTGTTGGGGACAAGTCGGGAGAATATGGTGGGTTCGGAAGAACTTCGTAGCCCAGTTCTTTTAATTTTTGCACGGTGTGTTTTGAAACATGTGGGTCTTGCTGCCGCTCAGTGAGATCATGAGGTACCAATGTATCGAGCTTTTTTTACTTTCCCAATACCCTTTAAATGTCTGGAAACGGTAGATGCACTTGCATTTAGTTGTGCTGAGAGTCCTTTAACTGTTTGGTAGGGGTTTCCTTCTACTGTATGTTTGAGGACATCGTTGTCTATTACGGACGGAGGTCTTCCTCGGGGCAAGTTTTCCAAGTCGGTATCTCCAGCTGAAAACTTAGCAAACCAACGGCGAATGGTCCGTTCATTAACACTTTCTTTCCCAAACCCCTTGCAAATATTTCTGGCGGCCACAGCTGCTGAATGGCCGAGTTTAAACTCCTACAAAAATATTACTCGAATATCGCGTGTTTCCATGTTCATATTTGGAGGTATACTAAAAAGTGGGTAATTGATTGGGAAGCTAATGTTTATAATACAAAGGTAGAGGATTAGTAACTGTTTACTTGGTTAGTAACCACAGAGACCTGCAAAATCCTTTATGTATTTCAGAAACTATAAAAACGGACATTTCATGTGAAACAACCCAATATTAGTTCATCGGAACGAAAAGTGCAATTAAAGTAGCAATAAAATATATTAAGAGAAGATTACTATTTTATGTTTCAAATGAACTGTTTAAATTACATTCTAAAAGTTTTAGCTCACAATCCAATTTCGTTAACAGTGAAAGATCCGTTTTCATGAAATATCATTAAATTTGAAATAATTAATAACAATGTAAGTTTATAGATTTATAAAAACATACCATTTATGTTAACAACTTAGTTACAATTCGGTTCGTAATATTGTTCCTAAAATTTAGCCTACTAAATGGAAAAATACAAATTGCACGATTCTGTACATTCAACTATTATAACCTCCCTCTTTTCCAAGAACATACGAGTATGTTCATAAGTTTTCAGGATTATTACAACTTTATATTAACTCGCACGATTTATTTTATTGCATATTAATTAAATTTTATAAAATCTTGCTCTTTCCAACGGTATATTATACGTCTATATTACAACTTATATTTCAGGAGTAATTTTTTAATGTCTTGATTACAGAAAATGTCTTTTTTTCCGTTTAACCTAAAGCTAAATCGCAACGTATTTTACTTATTAACCTTCAAGAAAGAATGCCTTAAATGATGTTGAAAACAGTATCAAAATCCGGCTTGTGGTTTAGAAGGAGTTAGCAGAAACTAAAATCGCGTTATCATTTTATACACGAAGAGAAGAGATAGAGAAGAAGATGGTCATTATAGAAGATATTTGTTTTAATAAGTTTTGATGAAGAGGAACAACCTAAGAATACTGACACAGCAAACAATATGGCGGCCTTAAAGAGAACATCGCTGCGTACAGTACACAATGCTATACTGAGTCTTAAAACCACTCAAAGTTGTCTTTGGCTATTTTTTGCAGGTACTGGATCAACAAGACAAAGAGTGCGATAGTCCTTAATGTTTAGGAAAGGAGAGGTGAGGTGAGGAGAGGACAGGTATCGACACTGTACTGTACTGGATCAACAACACAAAGAGTGCGATAGTCCTTAATGTTTAGGAAAGGAGAGGTGAGGTGAGGAGAGGACAGGTATCGACACTGTACTGTACACCGACACTGTACTGTACTGGATCAACAACACAAAGAGTGCGATAGTCCTTAATGTTTAGGAAAGGAGAGGTGAGGTGAGGAGAGGACAGGTATCGACACTGTACTGTACACCGACACTGTACTGTACTGGATCAACAACACAAAGAGTGCGATAGTCCTTAATGTTTAGGAAAGGAGAGGTGAGTGAGGAGAGGACAGGTATCGACACTGTACTGTACACCGACACTGTACTGTACTGGATCAACAACACAAAGAGTGCGATAGTCCTTAACGTTTAGGAAAGGAGAGGTGAGGTGAGGAGAGGACAGGTATCGACACTGTACTGTACACCGACACTGTACTGTACTGGATCAACAACACAAAGAGTGCGATAGTCCTTAATGTTTAGGAAAGGAGAGGTGAGGTGAGGAGAGGACAGGTATCGACACTGTACTGTACACCGACACTGTACTGCACTGGATCAACAACACAAAGAGTGCGATAGTCCTTAATGTTTAGGAAAGGAGAGGTGAGGTGAGGAGAGGACAGGTATCGACACTGTACTGTACACCGACACTGTACTGTACTGGATCAACAACATAAAGAGTGCGATAGTCCTTAATGTTTAGGAAAGGAGAGGTGAGGTGAGGAGAGGACAGGTATCGACACTGTACTGTACACCGACACTGTACTGTACTGGATCAACAACACAAAGAGTGCGATAGTCCTTAATGTTTAGGAAAGGAGAGGTGAGGTGAGGAGAGGACAGGTATCGACACTGTACTGTACACCGACACTGTACTGCACTGGATCAACAACACAAAGAGTGCGATAGTCCTTAATGTTTAGGAAAGGAGAGGTGAGGTGAGGAGAGGACAGGTATCGACACTGTACTGTACACCGACACTGTACTGTACTGGATCAACAACACAAGAGTGCGATAGTCCTTAATGTTTAGGAAAGGAGAGGTGAGGTGAGGAGAGGACAGGTATCGACACTGTACTGTACACCGACACTGTACTGTACTGGATCAACAACACAAAGAGTGCGATAGTCCTTAATGTTTAGGAAAGGAGAGGTGAGGTGAGGAGAGGACAGGTATCGACACTGTACTGTACACCGACACTGTACTGTACTGGATCAACAACACAAAGAGTGCGATAGTCCTTAATGTTTAGGAAAGGAGAGGTGAGGTGAGGAGAGGACAGGTATCGACACTGTACTGTACACCGACACTGTACTGTACTGGATCAACAACACAAAGAGTGCGATAGTCCTTAATGTTTAGGAAAGGAGAGGTGAGGTGAGGAGAGGACAGGTATCGACACTGTACTGTACACCGACACTGTACTGTACTGGATCAACAACACAAAGAGTGCGATAGTCCTTAACGTTTAGGAAAGGAGAGGTGAGGTGAGGAGAGGACAGGTATCGACACTGTACTGTACACCGACACTGTACTGTACTGGATCAACAACACAAAGAGTGCGATAGTCCTTAATGTTTAGGAAAGGAGAGGTGAGGTGAGGAGAGGACAGGTATCGACACTGTACTGTACACCGACACTGTACTGTACTGGATCAACAACATAAAGAGTGCGATAGTCCTTAATGTTTAGGAAAGGAGAGGTGAGGTGAGGAGAGGACAGGTATCGACACTGTACTGTACACCGACACTGTACTGCACTGGATCAACAACACAAAGAGTGCGATAGTCCTTAATGTTTAGGAAAGGAGAGGTGAGGTGAGGAGAGGACAGGTATCGACACTGTACTGTACACCGACACTGTACTGTACTGGATCAACAACACAAAGAGTGCGATAGTCCTTAATGTTTAGGAAAGGAGAGGTGAGGTGAGGAGAGGACAGGTATCGACACTGTACTGTACACCGACACTGTACTGTACTGGATCAACAACACAAAGAGTGCGATAGTCCTTAATGTTTAGGAAAGGAGAGGTGAGGTGAGGAGAGGGACAGGTATCGACACTGTACTGTACACCGACACTGTACTGTACTGGATCAACAACACAAAGAGTGCGATAGTCCTTAATGTTTAGGAAAGGAGAGGTGAGGTGAGGAGAGGACAGGTATCGACACTGTACTGTACACCGACACTGTACTGTACTGGATCAACAACACAAAGAGTGCGATAGTCCTTAATGTTTAGGAAAGGAGAGGTGAGGTGAGGAGAGGACAGGTATCGACACTGTACTGTACACCGACACTGTACTGTACTGGATCAACAACACAAAGAGTGCGATAGTCCTTAACGTTTAGGAAAGGAGAGGTGAGGTGAGGAGAGGACAGGTATCGACACTGTACTGTACACCGACACTGTACTGTACTGGATCAACAACACAAAGAGTGCGATAGTCCTTAATGTTTAGGAAAGGAGAGGTGAGGTGAGGAGAGGACAGGTATCGACACTGTACTGTACACCGACACTGTACTGTACTGGATCAACAACACAAAGAGTGCGATAGTCCTTAACGTTTAGGAAAGGAGAGGTGAGGTGAGGAGAGGACAGGTATCGACACTGTACTGTACACCGACACTGTACTGTACTGGATCAACAACACAAAGAGTGCGATAGTCCTTAATGTTTAGGAAAGGAGAGGTGAGGTGAGGAGAGGACAGGTATCGACACTGTACTGTACACCGACACTGTACTGTACTGGATCAACAACACAAAGAGTGCGATAGTCCTTAATGTTTAGGAAAGGAGAGGTGAGGTGAGGAGAGGACAGGTATCGACACTGTACTGTACATCGACACTGTACTGTACTGGATCAACAACACAAAGAGTGCGATAGTCCTTAATGTTTAGGAAAGGAGAGGTGAGGTGAGGAGAGGACAGGTATCGACACTGTACTGTACACCGACACTGTACTGTACTGGATCAACAACACAAAGAGTGCGATAGTCCTTAATGTTTAGGAAAGGAGAGGTGAGGTGAGGAGAGGACAGGTATCGACACTGTACTGTACACCGACACTGTACTGTACTGGATCAACAACACAAAGAGTGCGATAGTCCTTAACGTTTAGGAAAGGAGAGGTGAGGTGAGGAGAGGACAGGTATCGACACTGTACTGTACACCGACACTGTACTGTACTGGATCAACAACACAAAGAGTGCGATAGTCCTTAATGTTTAGGAAAGGAGAGGTGAGGTGAGGAGAGGACAGGTATCGACACTGTACTGTACACCGACACTGTACTGTACTGGATCAACAACATAAAGAGTGCGATAGTCCTTAATGTTTAGGAAAGGAGAGGTGAGGTGAGGAGAGGACAGGTATCGACACTGTACTGTACACCGACACTGTACTGCACTGGATCAACAACACAAAGAGTGCGATAGTCCTTAATGTTTAGGAAAGGAGAGGTGAGGTGAGGAGAGGACAGGTATCGACACTGTACTGTACACCGACACTGTACTGTACTGGATCAACAACACAAAGAGTGCGATAGTCCTTAATGTTTAGGAAAGGAGAGGTGAGGTGAGGAGAGGACAGGTATCGACACTGTACTGTACACCGACACTGTACTGTACTGGATCAACAACACAAAGAGTGCGATAGTCCTTAATGTTTAGGAAAGGAGAGGTGAGGTGAGGAGAGGACAGGTATCGACACTGTACTGTACACCGACACTGTACTGTACTGGATCAACAACACAAAGAGTGCGATAGTCCTTAATGTTTAGGAAAGGAGAGGTGAGGTGAGGAGAGGACAGGTATCGACACTGTACTGTACACCGACACTGTACTGTACTGGATCAACAACACAAAGAGTGCGATAGTCCTTAATGTTTAGGAAAGGAGAGGTGAGGTGAGGAGAGGACAGGTATCGACACTGTACTGTACACCGACACTGTACTGTACTGGATCAACAACACAAAGAGTGCGATAGTCCTTAACGTTTAGGAAAGGAGAGGTGAGGTGAGGAGAGGACAGGTATCGACACTGTACTGTACACCGACACTGTACTGTACTGGATCAACAACACAAAGAGTGCGATAGTCCTTAATGTTTAGGAAAGGAGAGGTGAGGTGAGGAGAGGACAGGTATCGACACTGTACTGTACACCGACACTGTACTGTACTGGATCAACAACACAAAGAGTGCGATAGTCCTTAACGTTTAGGAAAGGAGAGGTGAGGTGAGGAGAGGACAGGTATCGACACTGTACTGTACACCGACACTGTACTGTACTGGATCAACAACACAAAGAGTGCGATAGTCCTTAATGTTTAGGAAAGGAGAGGTGAGGTGAGGAGAGGACAGGTATCGACACTGTACTGTACACCGACACTGTACTGTACTGGATCAACAACACAAAGAGTGCGATAGTCCTTAATGTTTAGGAAAGGAGAGGTGAGGTGAGGAGAGGACAGGTATCGACACTGTACTGTACATCGACACTGTACTGTACTGGATCAACAACACAAAGAGTGCGATAGTCCTTAATGTTTAGGAAAGGAGAGGTGAGGTGAGGAGAGGACAGGTATCGACACTGTACTGTACACCGACAACCTAAGCGAATTCCATTTCCCAACGCCGAGTCATCGAAAAATATCGCTTCCGTTCGCTCATTGTCAAACACCAAAGTTCAATACAAAAACATTTCATTTATTTATAGGAATTTACAATGCGATACCTGATTTACAAACAAGACAGCCCTGTTAGTACCTCAACTAACAACCGAGCGGGGTAGCCGAGTGAGTATGCCGCTGGAATACTGATGAAAGGTCCCGGGTTAGTAACTAATGTATTAACCGCCATATCAACCGTTTCCACGGCCTCCATAATATGGCGAACGAAATGACCGAGTGGAGAACTTGAACCAGCCAGCTCTTTGCACTCGTTCAACCATTACGTTACGTCTTCCCCATCTCTAGAACCAAACACACATGAAGGGATGTATTGCTTTAGTCTTTTCTCTTTGTGGGGACTTCCCGAGATCTTCTTTTCAGACACATCAGAATAAAGGTCGAGTGCCAATGTGGTTTGTCATTCCATATCGTCCAAGATATAAATATCAACTCACAGTAATATTTATTTCTTTTTTATAATGATGGAGTTTTGTTGACCGTAGAGAAATTAGATGAGGAAGATGGTTGGGGGTGCGGTCATAAATTAAAACCAAAACAATTAAAAAAAGCGTTATTTTTATTATGTGCCGACGTTTCGGCCTACAATGTGGGCCTTCATCAGGGATGACGTGCAAGCGTTGCCTACAGAAGTCAAAAGTCAGACTTCAGACGCTTGCACGTCATCCCTGATGAAGGCCCACATTGTAGGCCGAAACGTCGGCACATAATAAAAATAACGCTTATTTTTAATTGTGTGGTTTTAATATATGACCGCACCCCCAACCATCTTCCTCATCTAATTTCTTTTTTAGGTTGGCGTGACAAACCGTGGAGGCCTTTGGCTGCTTAGGGTATTTTCTTAAGATTCCACACCGCTCTACTCGAAGATATATTAGAGGAGTAGAGCCATAACTCCCTACTCCTATTTTTGTAGAGACCATCAGTAAGCTGACGGGTCTCACTCAACCGGGGGAGGTTGTGATTGAATTAATTATATGCTTGAGAAAGTCCTCCCGGAACTGGGATAACACATGACCTTTGGTTTGGTAGGCTAGTGTGCTAGCCAGGGCTACCAACACTTCAGCCAATCTCAACCAGATTTAGAAAAAAATTATTAGAACTGAAGCTTAAAGAACAAAACTAAAAGAAAAAGCTAAAAACATACTAAAATGGACCTTAGCGTTGCTACTGACCCAGCTGCTAAGTGTTTAATTGAGTGATATCGTAACTCGTCATTTTATTCATGGTCACTAAATTAATTCTGATTATTTTTCACGCAAAAATTATCTCCACGAGAAATCTTTTTGCCGACTGAATATCTATTTGGGACTGTCTGCAAATGATAAGATATTGCGGTCTTAATGGATGATTTTATTGGTCACAAAGTAAGGCCTTGTAGAATAACATTATAAGTATGTGTACTAATATATATTATGGCCCCTGTAAATATTATTCGTGATATAATTAGATAGAAGCTGTTGATCCTGAGACTGTTAGCGATAATATCAAAGAGGCAGGGCAGCTGAAATGGAGTCGGAACGGGAAAGTCCTCATCTAAGGAATTAGATTTCATACACCGGCTTCTCTTCGAATAAATGTGCCTTCTGTTGAAACTAACTTGGCTGCTGAGCGTGATCACAAATCACTTCCCTGCACCACCGTTGGCCTAGGTACAAAACCCAATCCCTATGTGTACTGTGAACCCACTCCTCTTCATGGCTAGTAGAGAGACACATGTTTCTGTTTAATAAGAAAGAAGATTAATTAGTGAAGGGTAAGAAGGACGATATAGAAGGTACAGAGATAACGGACACTGCGAGGTAGAAATATTAAAAAGTGATTTGGGGTTACACAAGAGGCCGTGGGCGGTCGTTGCACAAGATGGCTGCCCCATTGAGGTCTCCATCGTAACTAAACTCATTTACACGAGCGGAAAATTACTGAAAGAGGGAAAGTGAAGTCGAGGGAGCGGTGGAAAATCAATAATAATGCAAGCCGCTCCGGCATAATGACATTATTCAAGGCAAAACAAACAGAAGGGTATTTATTAATATACAATATTAACAATGTACACTCAATACAAACATTTCTAACAGGACTAGGACAAGAGATATGCCTGAAGGCCACTCGCGGCCGTGCCAGTTGTGTTGTTGCTCCAGCCTCTGCCATAATAGATAGCCACGAGGAAGGTTATCGTGCTCGATATCAGGAACCTCACGGTCTCATATTTTGAGAGTGCGCGAGGCGCTGTTGTGTGACGATTTTGTTAACTGTGTCATTGGTATCAGCTGGTTCGGTTGTCTGTGTAATTAAAGTTTATTTCCTATAATACGTATTGACACATAATCTAATATATTGCGATCGCCTGTGGTGTAGTGGCTAGCTTAACGACCTTATATGCCCAAGATAGCGGGTTTAAACCCTACAAATGGTCACAGCTTAAAAAATCCTTGGTTATAATGTCCTTCTAAGGGGCGTAAAAAGGTGGTCCCGATCCTGTGCGATGTCAGACACTCATTAAATATCCCTATCCTAATTAAACCTGGATGGGCTTAATTTAGGACTCCCGCTGTAGCATCGTCCGATTATCCACAGTAGCATAAAAGGAAGTTAAATGAATAAAGAAACAGATAACAAATATATCCAACTAGAAAGTTCTTTATTGAAAAAAAATAAGAGGATGTCAATCAGCGACCTTAATGCATGACAAAGCAAGAAGAGAGGGGAATGAGGACTCAATTCCAGTTCACATTTGTCTTAAGCAAATGTATCTCAAAAAATACTGGCTGAGACAATAACGCAGAGCCAACTACAGTCAAGAAGCTCAGAAAAACACCAGCAAAGTGGATGCAAACATATCGGGCTGAACTCTGGGAGTCCACTTTACCATGATCTTCCTCCAAACAAAATTTACAACTTTCTTAACTTTGTCATTGTTATAGATCTGTGCATTTTGCATTCAACAAATAAGCCTCTAGCAATTCCAAGCTGCCCAACACACAGAGCTTCTAGCCCCTCACTCCACCTCTTTGTGTACCCGATAATCCTACAAGGAGACTGAAAAGAAGATTTGCTAACTTGAACAAGGAAAATCGACAAATAAAAGTGAACAAAGTAAATAGCAAGTTGACAAGGAACCGCTAGCAGAGGTAAGTCCTAGCAAGTGTTACGATCCTTCACGCCATTTTAACTCATTGTATTCTATCAATTCAGTTGGGAATTTCAAAGAATCAATAAAAATTAAATGCAAAACAATAATTGCGAGTTGATAACTTACCTCCAGCGAGCGGAGAAGACTCCAGGCGCAGGCGCGGTACATTGGATTCAAACACAAAGACAACTCCAAGTCCACTATATACTATACATCCAAAGACAAAGCTAACCACTATAGACATCACTATATATTACATAGCACATAGCAAAGGCTAACCACTGTACATATCACTATATATCAGACATCCAAAGACAATAATAAGAATATGGATCCATATAAAAGAGAAGACACTCGTAGACCACATGACAGCCGGAGCTGAGGACATTGACTGAAGAGAAAACTGTTTACAGGACTGCTTCTTGTTATTGTTTAGGTTTCGCTCGCCGGACTGCAAAGTCTGCAATCTCATAACGCTCTAGCGCCATTATAGAATAATATCCTAGCCTCTCCCTTCTCGATGAACTCACGAAAATCATATCATTCACACCCACAATATAAGAATATAAAAAATCGCCTAATGAATAATAATTAGCATACCCAAAATATAATAATCAATAAAATCTGGTGCGGGCAACACACGACTTTCACTTACCTCCATGTTTAAAATCAATGAAAGAATTTTCAAATACAGTTAGAGATAAAAATACGTGAAACTATTAAAGAATTAATTAAATTGAATTTATATGGAAACATGTGTTTTATTAAAAAATCTATTATATTATTATCTAAAATAATCAGTTAGTTTTATCTTCTTTTCATCACTCTCTATTAACTTTTAAATGCTTGAGTATCAGATAATATTTTTTCTAAAATCTTTAGCTTTCCAACGGTATATCATGCATGTATATTACTGCTCTTATGATCAAAAACAAAAAATTGCATTAAAAAAATATTTTTCTGTTCTCTCCTTTAGTTGGGTATCGAATTCATTCAGTTTATGTATTAAACTGTTTTTCATCAGTGGTGACAAGATAATATAGATCTTTATAGAATCAACCCAATTAAAGGTACTTTAGAGAAAGAAAATTTAAAATATCGGCATTTAAGCCCTGTCAGACCATTTTAATCCGAATGAAACCTACATGATATTAAAGCCCATTAAATTTTACATCGAAATGGCAACTTTAATCAAAATCGTCGGAACCGTTTTCGAGAAAATCGAAAAAAGCTACAAAATGCATGGTATAAAGTGGCTCTTCTGGTAAGCTCATTTTGATGAAAAAGGTTTTGTAACGTCTCGGGCGTATACTTGTCTTAAATATGAAATTTCAGTCATGAAGTTTCATAGGACTTACCGTTTCCGCCTGGGAGTTAGCACACACACATTCCTTTTTGCGGGACTTGGTTATTTGGACTCAAGGGACCCAAAAACGTGTATTTCCGTTGAAAACTGGAATTCGAAAATTTTCACGATCGCAATACTTTCCCTTACTATATATAGTAAGTGAAAGTAAAAATATATAATTAGCACGCACAATATATATTAATTAGCATGACCAGTATAAAATAATTAGCAAACGCATACATACGCAACTTATAAAAATAATTTTCTATTCTATTCCATCAGTGAAAGTGATATATACGAGTATGTAAGCTTAAAAGGTTTTCGTGGCTATTTCTGGCTAAATAATATTAATTAATTTATTGAAGATTTTGGATTCGATAAATCAACCAACCAAAGTGCACAGATAACGAATGGCGAAACCCTGTCTACCAAGTTAATTACTGCTGTTTAAGAAAATTAAGGCTTTTATTTTTTATTAGGCTTCTTCGTTTTTAATTTTATTAAATATTGGGTTGATGCAAAATTAATGCAGGTTTTTAGTAGGTATTGTAAATACGCCATATCGTTACTTTAACCATATATATTTAATCAAAATAATTTCCATCTGAATCAATGCACTTTTGCCAACGTTCAACAAGCTTTCTTATTCCATCAGAAAAAAAATCCGAATCCCTGGACTCAATGAAATCACGAAAAGAATTTTCAATGTCGTCCTGGTTTTGAAAATTTTTCTTCCTCAAAAAGTTGTCCAGATGCCTGAAAAAGTGGAAGTCTGTAGGAGAGAGGTCAGGTGAATAAGGCGGATGTTGGAGAACTTCGTAGCCCAACTCGTGCAGTCGTCGAAGCGTTGGTTGTGCAACGTGTGGTCTGGCGTTATCGTGGAGCAGGATCGGCCCCTTCCGATTCATCAATGCTGGGCAAAGACGTTGCAATTTTTGAGTTCCGAGTTCCGCCGCCATTTCTCGTGTGGTTTTGGTTGGGTCTTCTTCCACTTTTGACCTCAGCTGGTCGTTGTCCAGAGCAAGATGACGGCCCCGACCTTCCTTGTCTTCGAGGTCGAAATCTCCTCTGCGAAACTTCTGGAACCAACGCTGCACCGTGCACTCATTAATAGCCCCCTGACCCCACACTTCATTAATATTACGAGCCGTTTGCGCAGCGCTGCGCCCTAATTTAAATTCGTAAAAATAAATTTGACGAAAATCGCACTTATACATTTTCGATTCAAGACCTTTGAACACACTGAACAAAACGATTTTACTAAACAAATTCATGGTGAAAGAGAGGGTATTAGATAAGGTTTGTTTTGGTATAATAATGATCAATGTTAGGATTAGCTTTGTTTACACAATTGGAATTAAGATATTGCAATAGAGGAAACCTGCATTAATTTTGCATCAACCCAATACTATTGAACCCAGGAATCCAACGTGGCATAATAAACCATAGGAAGAATTCAATTTGATCAATATGTCGAAGCACAAAGGAAATATTTCCAAACAAAAAGTATATAATTGAGACGATAATATCATATACATGTATTTTGAATACTTTTAAGAAATCGTGAATACCTCTAATATATATATATATATATATATATAATATATATATATATATATATATATATATATATATATATATATATATATATATAAATATATATATATATATATATATATATATATATATATATATATATATTTTTTTTTTTTTATTATTTGTTCAGACCTGTCCCTGCAATGGTTCTGGAGTTATAGGCTGATGATGGGGAGCTTTGAGAAGAAGGTTATCTAATCAGGAATCGGGGAACATTTCTGGAGCCATAACAATCCAAGAAAATAATAAAGATACCAACGCCACAAAAATGATAATAGGATACATCATATAGTACAGATTAAAGAGGCCCAGAGCCCGCTACTCTCCATGGTATGCACTTTTCCATTTAATAAAATAATAATTTGTACACAGCACAACCTGCGGTCTTCTTCGACCTCAGGTCACAAGAGGAACAGAACTAAGTTCAAACAAAGCAAAGTACAGACGTTGCTGGCCAAGCGGTCTTAACATCCTAAAGACAAAAATAAAATACAAGATAATACAAAACACCTCCGATTCTGAGGAGCAAGAAAGAAGGCAAAATCTGCTCTCCCAAATGATCCTAAAAGAAAAAAAGGAATAGATAATGCTTATTTATCTTTGATTGAGATGGACAAGGCCTACAAAATAACTTTTGCTAGCAACAATCGCCCAGTTACTGTAATCTATTACAGTCTGTAATCTGTTTGTTTGTTTATTGGTTTAACGCCACGTTTATGCTACTGTGGCTAATCGGACGATGCTACAATGGGAGTCCTAAATTTTGCCTATCCAGATAGGGATCTTTAACGAGTACCTGACATCGTACAGGCTCGGAACCACCTTTTAACGTCCCCTCCGAAGGACGGCATAACTAAGGATTTTTTACTCCCATTAAAAAATCCTAGGGCCACCCGCAGGTTTGAACCTGCGACCTTTGGCATAGAAAGCTGTTATGCTAACCACTACGCTATGGGTGATCCCGTCTGTAATCTGTTATGCCTTTATTGCAGTTGATATGTATCTTAAACCTTCTCCCCCAAAATGTTAAACTGGCCCCTACCTCCGCAGATACACCACCACCTCTATAGTCACTATTTGAGGGGGGAATTCGGCTGGAATGTGCCTCCACTCGAGCCGGCGAGGCATCGCATTCCATTCTCTGTCCTTATATCGGGCTGGAGGCACAGTGATATCGAGTCATCTACTGGAGAGGAGAGGAACTGGAGCAGGCAGTGCACTCTAGCGGCACCGTCGGGAGCAACTAGGCCATTCCTTAGTTTAACCTCTTTTATATCGTGGCATCAGATCACATCATCGCATTACGGACTACATAGATGTATATACTTTGCAATACTTAAGGTGTATATACATGCATACAGATGAGGGTCAACCTTGGAGAAGGAAAAACTCTCCTGAAACTGTAACGTTATCTATAAAGTGGGTACCTAAAGATTGGGGGAGGACTGAATCAAAGGTCCTTCGATGTTTGTAGTGGCACAGGTGAATCTAGTAATTTATGCATTAATCCTATTAATTTGCGAATTGCAATATTAATTATTTCCATTAAAATTATGCCGTCTTGTAGCGTAAAGTTTTAAAGGAAAATGTTTCTCGTAAGCTTTTGGAATGGAAATGAGGAAAATTTGGGACGAAAGTTTTTTAATAAAGACCCCAGAGCCATCTGGAGGAGACAATGGCAGGCTGCGGAGCTGTCACTTGGTGGGGTTGGGCATTAACTTCCAGTCACCAAGATCCCTCATCAAGGGGGAAACCACATTTTCTTCTCGGATACAGCTTGTAATTAAATCCCACCCTCTTGGTAAACTGGATCGAAACTAGACACTAACATCAGTGTTACCAGTAGAATAGTTTTGAGTTGTTATGTTGTAAATGTTATTATTCCATTTTTTCCTGCTTTATGCTAATATTATATTTTATCGTTCTTAGAAGATTAACATGTATACGTATTTCACCTGGTATACCAGATTGAAACTGATATCCGTAAATTAATCGAATCAATTATAGATATAATATTTTTTTTTTCTATCTTCAAAATTTTTGTAATAACACCTGTCAATAAATGGTGACAATCAGTGAATGTGATGATGAAGGAATGATAGTTGGCGTGGTAGTCATGATGGAGAGAAGATGCCCAGCGGCACCTCTTCCTGAGGTGCTTCCTATTACGGATTTAGCTTAGAAGGTCCCTCATCCAACTTCTTTTCAGACTTCTGCGAGTATTGTCCGGCATGTTATCAGTGGCCATGCTTCGTATTAGATTGTTTGTATGCCCGTGTAAGTTGTAAAAACGTTTGTAGAGGGTCTGAATATGTTCGTTGACTGTTGGCATGTGAAGGTCTGTAGGTAAAGTAGTGTTGCTATTGAAAAACTTGAATTTTGCGTATGCGTGTCTTTTTGGTAGTCCCGTATATCTGTGAGGTCCAAATGGGCTTCAGTAGGTAAGTGTAAGTGTTTAGTTTATTTTTAAGTTTTAATTTTGAATGTCTTGAGAGTAGTGAGTATAAAAGTTTTAGTCTTTTGTTTAGTATTATCTGTTTGTTCTTGATGTGTGGGCCCCATGTCATTCTTCTGTCGAATCTCAAGCCCAGATATTTTATTGTGTCTGTCTGTGGAATTTGGATGTTGTCAAGATATACTGGCGGGCAGGTGTTATGTCGAAGAGTGGGATTTATCCTGGTTAATTCGAATTTTCCAAATTTAGCAACCAGTCATGGAATTGTGTTAAGTGGTGTTGTAGATATAATATAAACCGAATACAACACAGTACACGGAGAAAATAATACTTTTAATGTATTCTTTTAAATATCCGAGAAGGATTCCCCCGCAATAAGCCTATATTCACAGGCAGTAAGCCCGGTATAACGATGATCGTGTCCAAGGCACGGTCGAAACCTTACATAAATATTTATTCTTCAATTAACATCTTAGCCAATACAGTTATCATTGATACTATTTCACGGGACCGAGTATACAGTACCCGCAATACAGGACGGCTGTGGTGGTTCAGGGGCTCCGATGGGAGGTGCAGGGCCGGACGGACGCATATCTCGACATTTTGTATTAATGTCTTTATCTCGTAATAATAAAAAACTAGAACATAATATGTAAGAAGTGTACTCTAACGATAAGAAACCACAATCTCAGTGGCAATCATCACATAGCAGTAATTGATACTTACAACCCAAGAAAACACCTATTTAACATACAAATATTTTAAATAAGTGTTTCGCATACTTCCAAAACAGTTTGAATAGGAGAATATAATTTGAATCTTGATTTTTTTCCGTTCTCAAATATTTGCCACTTCAAATAATTCCTGATGTAGTTGTTCGTGTATTTTTTATTGGTCATATTTCATCAAATATTATCTTGTTAACTTGATCCGAATCTTTAATTCTTGGACCGATCAGACCAACTTCATAGTGACCATCATTTCCAAGTAAGCGTCCTTGAGTAGGATACAGCTTCAAAATATGTTCCAAACCTTTGCTGGATCCCACCAGCTCAATGTAAAGAAATTAGAATCTGCTGAAGAAAACAACTTGGATTTGTTTTTTTTAAATATACACTAATTTTATAAATGGAGGAGGGGACGGCACGGCGGAACTACTGTGAGGGTTGGGTTTTAAGGGACGAACAAGGCTGAATGCACTTGAGAGATTGACTTAGGAGATTAGAAAATATTATTGACCAGTATGCTTGGTATTATTAACGTATTAACATGACGTTGCTAAAAGAAAAATATGACGTTTAGAACGATAGCTGAAGGGCTAAGTTGACATGACATCAGGAAACCTTTTACGAAGTTTTGAATGAAATCTTCCTAACAGAAGGCGTCAGTCAGATTTTGGCTCAATTTATAATAATATCATAATTAATAACTAAATCAATTTTAATCACCACAATAACTAAAAATAATAATAATAATTCTATTCTACAACCCATGGGTCTTGGGTTTAGTATAACGTATATACGTTTCAAGACAAAAAAAGTGGTGTGCAAACTGATTTGGCTTTACGCTGGCCGCCATGTTCCTTCTCTATTCCTTGTGCACACACCTACACAGATCGGGTTCGACTCAGGGTAACGAACAGCAGAACAAGTTAGGTTCGAACTCGGGACTTGGTCAACACAAGTCCAATGCCTTATATTACTTTAAATCCTCATGACAACTTACGATCGGATCGGAGGGATTATACCCTTAGCGGTTAAATAAATACTTGACCATTCTAATAACAACAAAGACCTAATCCATTCAAACAGCAGTAGATGATACCATTGGATAAAGAGGCCACCACCCCCTAGCGTCAGGTGGCCATGGCAACCTCGGATCCGGAAGGACAGGATCTTATTGATCCCCCTACACTAGGTCTGTGCGGCCGCGGCCTGTAAGGGCTGTATATACCGCGAGCGATGTGCTAGGAGGGCAGCGGGTAGCTGGTAGCTGGGAGATTACGCTAGTCAAGCGGTTGGCTTATATACAGATTACATTGTTTGTTGTGACAAGTCTAAAAAGCATTTACGAAAATTATTATTGAGTTATAATTATGAATGAATGAATGAAAAAAGAACTTTATTCTAGACTGAGTCCCTTGAGAATAATACACATGTAAAAAAAAAATAATGACTACAATTGGCCAAAAAACACATATAAAAAAACTAATAATATTAATGATGGCAATGATTATTTACAATTATTTTAATTGATGAAACGAGAGAGAAATAAAAATATAAATTAAAAAAAATACAGTAAAAATATCTAAATGTAATATAGAACTAACAAACCAAAAAAACATTGTTTGTTTGTTTATTATTTTAACGTCACTTTATGCTACTATGGCTAATCTGACGATGCTATAATGGGAGTCCTAAATTTTGCCTCTCCAGATTTTATTAGGATAGGGATCTTTAACGAGTACCTGACATCGCACAGGCTCGGGACCACCTTTTTACTCCCATTAAAAAATCCTAGGGCCACCCGCAGGTTTGAATACAAAAAAAAAAACATTATAATAATTAAAAACAGAAATGAAAATTAACTTTACTATCATTTATGTTATGAAGTGTAGACATTTCTCACATCACTTTATTATTTATCACATAATGCAACCATTTGTGTTTATAACTAATATAAAACAACAAACAAACAAATATATAAATAAATATAATAACTGATCTGTAAAGTAGTATAAATTCGGCAATAAAAATTAGTGAGAACAAGACAACTATCTTATTTAAATACATATATAAGTAAATCTTACTATATATACATATATATATAATTATAAATTATATATATATACACACATATATATATAAGATCTAAACCTGCTTGCGAGTAACGATTCTTTTATCTTTACCGCTGTGTTTTACCCATCACCAAGAAACTGTTTGTTTATCGTCACGTTATGGTACTATGGCTATCGGACGATGCTAAAGTAGGTAGCACGCATTATGCTATAGTGGTAACCCTAAATTTTAGTCTATCCAGGTTAAATTAGGATAGGGATCTTTAACGAGTACCAGACATCGCACCTTTTGACGTCCCCTCCGAAGGACGGCAAAACTAAAGATAATTATTCCCATTAAAAAATTCTAGGGCACCTGCCAGCTTTTAACCTGCGACCTTGGAAAGAAGAAGGTGTATGTGCATGTATACATACCAAACGTACGTGTTTTAATAAATTAATATTAAATAGATACATCAAGTAAATCTGAGGAAGATAAAATACAATGTCATCGTATATCAAAAGCTCTTGGGGCCATCTTCTTTTCGAACGCCACAGAGGATTAGAGTGGGCATGGAGTTAGTTGGAAGGAGTTATCATTCTGGTTCGGCCAAATCAACAACGTATGGGTCTTCATGGATGAGTTTATTCATGACGAAGTAAGGAGCGTTCAGGATTTGAATTAACATATTCATAAAAAATCAATTTCATACGCTAGTGTAATAAAAATAAGGTTGCTGGTACAAAATGACAATAAAATGACAGTAGGGTATTTTTGCATTACGTTAAATAATCATTTATTAATTGATATTTTAGAGGGCTTTTTCGAATATCCTCAAAATATCAACCTAGTTATTTTCCCGCTTCTATAGTGTTATATACAGTTAATAATACAAACATTGATGAGAGTTGAAACTATAAATTTGGATGAGACAAGATGTAATAATATCCATTTGTTGAGAGAGAGTTCATCTGCCGTGACGAAGCTGACCGTGAAGGTCACCACGGACTCGATAGTCAACAATTATTTGACTCCTTTATACTCCTAATTTAAAGCCACTGTAAGAGCGCCATTGCTTTTCTCTAAGTTACCTTTATTTTTGTAAATTCCAAATATTAACCATATCATCTTATTAGCATTGATAAAAAACGGCAGAATATACAAGTTGAACCAATTTTATGGTTAACTAAAGGAGAAAAGAACAATAATAATTTTTTAAGTTAATTTTCGAAGGTAAGAATAGTATTAGAGATGTGCAATATACCGTTGGAAAGCTAAACATTTTAGAAAAAGTACTATCTAATACACAAAGTTGTAAAAAGTAATGTAAAGTGACGAACAGGGAATAAACTTATTACTGATTATTATACGTAACAATTTAACATCTTTATATTATTTCAAAAAAAATTATTATTGCTATATCTAAAACATATGTTTCCAATGAAACTGATTATTATTGACTGAACATTCTATTAAAATTAACTTTTTTTTCTCTCTCTTTATATCTATTTTCACGCATGTCAGAATGTATCTGAGAATCAGCAAGTGTACTGTATAAATTGAGATCAGGCATGGTAGGCATGAAGAAGGAAAATGCCCAGCAGCATACATACATACCAAGAAGGTATGTGTATGTATTCAGTTTCTGTCTAATTTTTAATTTTGAAGATTTAGATAAAAGTGAGTATAGTACTTTCAGTCGGTGGTTAAGAGTCTGTCTTTTCATCTTGACATGTGGGCCCCAAGTCATCATTCGATCGAGTGTCAGTCCTAGGTAATATACAGAGTTGGTCTGAGGAATTTGAGGAATTAACTTAAAACTTGTTTAAACTTTAAAGTTTATTTAATAGTTCATAAATTGATTTTAATAGTTGAGGTAAGTGAAAGTTGTGTGCTACTCGAAACAGAGTTTTTACACAAGGGAAAGAAATATTTTCAATATTATTAGGAAATCAGATAATTAGTAACTTTTAAAAAGAATTTCTACTTTCAAAGGCGTTTATGAAGGACTTGACTAAGTAACGAGAAAGTAAAATATAAACTTTCTTCAGTACTTTTTTCAAAATAAACGTCTAAATCCTTAGTTTTATTTGTTTATTTATTTAACCGTCACTTTATGCTACTGTAACTAATCGGACGATGCTACAGTGGGAGCCCTAAATTTTAGTCTATCCAGGTTTAATCAGGATAGGGATCTTTAACGAGTACCTGACATCGCACAGGCTCGGGACCACCTTTTAACGTCCCCTCCGAAGGACGGCATAACTAAGGATTTTTAGTCCCTTTAAAAAATCCTAGGACCACCTGCGGGTTCGAACCCGTGACCTTTGGCATAGGAGGCTGTTATACTAGCCACCTAGCTACAAGTGATCCCTAGTTTTATTTTGCAATAGGCATAACAACAAATATCTTATATTATACAAAAATAATCAGTGAAAAGATCGAGCAACGTGAGAAAAGTATATTTATAGTTTACAATATAAATAAGATATATTATTAAAATATAAATAAGATATATTATTAAAATATAATAAGATATATTATTAAAATACTGACCACAATCATTTCGGATGGTTCGAGAACAAAACACTCGTTGGGCCTCCTCGCGCTGCCGCCCGTCCTTTTTCCGAAACTGAAACACAAAAAGAAACAAATTAAATTTATATATATTAATGTTTGTGTACAATACATATGGAAGGTGGTGGGGTCTGGGGATGGAAGTTGGGTAGGCAGGGGAGAATACTGAAGGTATCGGGACCGAACCTATAGATTCCCTAGGGTAGATCTATATATTGATAGTCTAAGTCACACTACCTGGTCAGTACCTAGTATAAGCGGCACTAAGACGTTGAAAGGCAATGAACAGGCTGTCAATTGAGGTCTGCGTTTGTAGGAACTCGAGCCTCTACCACTTCAAGTTCTTACTTGATAATGATCAGATTTTTTTTATAGCAGCTTGAATGATTTTAAACAAATATATATTTAATAATACGCCACTCATACCTGTTTAACAAATCCGATACCAAGGAATCTATCTTGACAAACGTCTTACATGGAATCCTTACACGAGACTAAAACGACAAGAAACTGCCCGTAGATACCGACTACTACAACACTTACTAGACAAACATTCAAAACTTCCAATTCATTACAAAAAGCTCATTTATGTTACCGTCATCAGACCCATCTGGACATAGAGAATCGAGCTTTGGAGCTCTACTAAACCATCTTATTCCTACCGTATCCAATCCTTACAATCCAAAATCCTTCGCAAAATCCTAAATGCTCCTTATTTCGTCACAAATAAAATCATCCATAACGACCTTAATATCCCATTTGTTGCAAACCTTTCTCGTACCAGATATACCACTTTAAATTCCAAAATCTCAGCCCATATAAACCCTCTTGCCCGCAACCTATCAATCTCACATATTCCTGCAACCCTCAGAGACAATTGAAAAGAAGATGGCCTCGGGATCCACTTACTTAAATAAACATCGAAGTTTACCGCTGGGTAGTTTCTTCACAAGCCTTTCACGCCCTTTATTCTAATTCAACAGTTTTGCTTATTGTATTTATGTTAATACTGTTGTAAAATTCAATAAAATATGAATAAAAAAACAAAAAACAAATATATAATTGATAATATATAATAAGTCTAATAATAACCTTACAATGATTAGATTGAATTCATTCATTTCATAGCCATAGCCAATATCATAATCCAACGTCAACTTAGGATATTTTTTTATTGTGACTTAATGATTTTAGATCAAAATGTCTAGACCAATATGGACTACTAAATTTGTTTTATTAGTGTTCCCGTTCTGTGGGGAAGTTACCAAAAAAACTCTTTGGAGTAGTTAGGCGTGTTTTTGAGTGCTACTGGACTGACTGTATATCATTGCAAGGGGTAAATATAAACTACTGTATTGACAATGGCTATTTTAATTAATTATATGATTACAATGGATATTAGATACATATTAGGGGACAGATTATGGTGCTTTATTTCCTTATTTTCTCCCCCTCCCACGTCTCCTCTGCCATGGCAGTAACTGCAACTGCGCTTTACTCTACTAGTATGCTGGTCATAAAGTAAACTTCACAATACAAAAACCTGTCTCTAATTAGAACAGGGATGAAGCACTTCTGCCTTCTACATGCACGGCGAGTACCTTTTAAATCCAATTGTCTTTTTTTTTTATTGTTCTACCAGAGACGGCAACACTCAGGTGATGGGTAACAAGGTGTATTAAGTCGACTAAACATCATAAAATATAAGTCTTCTGTAGGAAAGATTCTTTTTCAGGCCTAGTACACCAGAATAAAACAATTTTCAAAAAAAGGAAAGGTTGAATTCCTTAACAAATTGAAATTCCTTTTCAGAACAAACTTTTTGGTATGCTTATTCTTGAAAGTGAAAATAATTACAAGAATATTGTATTAATCAGGCCTTTTATTATTAGTTGGAATTTTATGGAAACAGTCAATGACCAGTAATGATTTATGTTTTTTCAATCATTTCACCACAATCTTAATTTGGACGGCCAACTGGTTATAATCATACCACAGAGGGACATTCCTTCACTAATTCAACACGCTTAAAGATATTTCAGTGGCCTGTTCATAATCGAACTTCTAACGTTTAATTCACATTAGGATAAAGAAGCAGGATTAGTTTTAATGGGCTTTAAAAAAAAAGTATTTTCTAGGGAGTAAGGGTTGCTAACGTCATTCTAAGATTAATTGTTTTGGCTTCATTTTAAAAAAGATCAAATAGAACAGCCCAGTCACAAATGACGGAATAAATAATTACTCCACCCCAAAAATGACCACTAAATCGAATTAAATTGGTGATATAATTGGATATTAAGCAACCATGTTTCCTTGAGGGCCCACTCAGAATAAATAAAGTTGGAATATCGAGCACAAATATGGTTAGCATACCGGCCACTGATTGCTGGAGATCCCACACGCGGATCATGGTGGGCGCTCTTATCGCTATTCGATGTCTACTTAATTTCAGGTTTGGTGGGGGACGAAACTGAAGAGGAGAAAAAGTTTAAATATAACACAGCTCAGGCTGTAGTAATATAAAAGTAGAAACGATGTTAAGCGATGAAAATAAAAAAAAGAAAGGCTAAAACAAACAAACCTACAAGAAAAAAATCAAACCTGTATCTCTACAGCCGATCAAGTTTTTAGAAGGATTCAGTAGATATACAGGTGTGCAAGGTGGTCATATAGCAACTAGGTTTGGATAGCCACCTTATACAGGCTGAGTGTGCCTCGGTAACCATAGGTAGCTCGCGGCTGAAATAACAAAATAAATAACATTCTCCCACAGCCGGGAATCGAACCCAAAGAACAGTAGACCAGCGCCCAAACTAATGCACCACGCTGCTCCCTAGATGCCTACATAACTGACTAAATACCAAGCAGTTTTGAAGGAGTTAGAAATAGAATGCGAATAATATAGTTACGAGTTAATGTTTGTTTTACGGGAACATAATATCTAACAATTAATATTTGGTTAACTCCAAAATAAAGAGTCTACTGTTCTATCCGGAGGACAATTCTGTTCCTAAATCAACAAGAAGAAACTGTAAAAAAGGTAATGACTTTAGGCGTAATGCATATCTAATGGTCGGCAAAAAAAAGCCGTGAGCATCAGAATCAACGAGAGGGAAAAAAATTGAAGTCCAACTTGGTTCGAAGGAAACATCATAATGAGGAAGACATTACACGAGGGAGACCTAAACGTGAAGAGGTCAGAACTATTTTAATTCCTTGGTCGGATTTATTCCTCGTCTTGAGGTTTATATTGAGCTCCTTTGAAAATTATATAGATAACTTTTTCTTGTCATTTGCTTAGTTTTCTTTTGGTTTAATACTTGTAAGATACATTTTGGGCCGTTTCTAAAAGAAGTTTATTTATTTCAATTTGACACCTTACAAAGTTTCGGCCTCTAGGGCCATCTTCAAATATCCATCATGCATATTTATCTATACATACATGTGTAGGTTTTCTACAAGACGGCCAATGACATGTTGGAAAGCTAATTTGGACGACACTGCTCATGAAGCGTACATTAGATAAATATGAATGATGGGTACTTGAAAATGGCCACTGAGACCGAAACGTTTAGAGGCCGAAATGTTGTAAGGTGTCAAAGTGAAATAAATAAATAAACTTCTTTTGGGAAGGCCAAATATATATCTTACACAGATACCTTCTATCGTCCGCAATTGCTATTATATATGTATATGTGTATATATATATATATATATATATATATATATATATATATATATATATAAATATAAAAAAAAAAAAACCTGTACCACTACAACCCATGAAGGGTCTTGGGCTTAGTACATATAGAGATTCGTACTGTTTCTAGGCCAACGGCAGTGCAATGAGGTGATTAGGCCTTAATCACGCTCAGCCGCCAGGTTTTTCCCCAATTAATTTGGGTACCCACTTTATAGAGGCTGGGTCTGCCCCAGGAGGGTCTCCATACCCTAGGGTCGCTCCTCGACTGAATTAACAGAATAAATAATATTCTGCCACAGCCGGGATTCGAACCCAGGACCCGGAGCACAGCAGACTAGTGCTCTATCCACTAGACCACGCCGCTCCCACACCATATATATATATATATATATATATATATATATATATATATATATATATATAATAATATATATACTACAAGAAATTATCAGACATTATTCAGGTTAGGATTCGACATAATTGTTGGTGGAAGAGCAAACATTTGGTAATTAATTAGCGTAGAAAAACACTCGGATCAAAAGAATTACTTAATTTTCATCCAAGTGTCAACCTGGATTTGGAATCTTGTTCAATAATAAAAAGAAAATAAATAAGACAACAACAATGTAATACGAGAATAAAAAAAGGGAAACACTAATTCAACATGATACCAAATAATATAAGAAGAAAATAATATTACAATATAACAAATAATCATTTATTATATCACGTAATTCGACATTTAATCTAATTTGCTATGTTTGGCCTGTGACCTGGGAAGTCATCGGGATGTTTTGGAAAGTGTTGCTGAGTGTTTATCTATGTGCAGTTCGTCTTTGGAGTATAGGATGTTATGTCCAACAGCAAATATCCGATTCCTTGAGAACGAGATTCATCAGGTAGAACTGTATTCTTTGGACGTTTGAAGGTTTTACAGATCCCCACAGTTCTATCTCCTTATGCCCAGATTGGTTATTAGAAAATCATTATTAAAAGTTACTTAGTTGGTTAGTGATAATTTAAACGCTTGTCAAGTAATTAAGATAAAATACCGTTGATAAGGTAAAGATTATAGAATTCGGAATTAACAAAACCTACTGTCTGAGTCTAAAGCAGCATCGAAGTTTAAGGAAAGAAAGCTGAAATTCGATCTAAAAGTTCATTTTCTTTCTCATAATAACTTTCAAAACATTCGTGATTTCCAGTAATTTTGAGGAGGAAGAGAAGTAGAGAAAACTTATTTTTTAAAGGCTTGTCGTGAATATCTCGAAAACAATTATGTTTTTCACTGAGATTGAGATAAAGTTCTTTTTCTAGCTCTCTTGCTATTTTTCCCCGTCAAACAACTCAATAAACTTATATAATTATATTTATCGGATGAGCTGCAATATATTGTTATGATAATATATTTCTAGGCAGATCAGTTGGGGCAGGTATTTCATGGATATTTATTGAATAATGTCAAGAGACCTACCCTCCCCCAACCTCACCCTTATCTATTCAACCTATCTTTGGTCATTAGTTTGCTTTAGCAAGTGTTAATAAAAACTACGACGGTGCTGTGCCCCCCATACATCAAGACTTTAAATTGCACAGTATTAACCTGTTAGCCGGCGGCACGTATGAATATGTCAAAAGTATATGTACATCTAGATATAAATAAACAAAAAAGTATATTATTTATTGTATTTTAAGCATAAAAATAAATTAAATTATTATATGAAATTATTTAATCTCCTCGCGTTATATACCGCGTTATAGTTAAAAAGGCATTCCCAGGGTTAATAGGTCAACTAAGAAAGCTATACTTTTCAACTAATAAAACCTATATCAATTTTTGCCAAATCATTTTCTTAATAGCTCATGTGTGAAATATATTATATATACTTAACTTCATCTCGGCCGACTTATTATGTATCCACACAATGCAAATATATTTATTTATGTATTAAGAATGCTCGCTACTTTAGGCGGCTTCAACACTTGCTAGACAAACGTTCTAATCTTTCAGTTAACTACAAATGGCTCATCTACATGACTATTTAAGACCAATCTGGACTTACGGAGTAGAGCTTTGGGGCTCTACTAAACCATCAAATTTTTCCCGCATCCAACCTTTACAATCCAAAATCCTTCGTAAAATCCTCAATGCTCCTTACTTTGTCACGAATAAACTTTATCCATAAAGACCTTAATGTTCCCTTTGTTACTGATTTGGCCCTGACCAGGTATCAATCCTTTCATGCCAAACTCCATTCGTATTCTAACCCACTAGTTTCAATCCTTTCTTCCTCATCAATTCCGGATAATCCTCCGAGGCGCCTAAAAAGGAAATGGCCCCGGGACCTTCTAGTTTAGAATATTTTTAGAATGCTTCCAATGGGAAGCTTCTCTACATGTATATCATGTCATTGTATTATATAACACATCACATTTACTTGATGTATTTTTGTTAATACAGTTGTAAATACCAATAAAATGATTAAAACGAAAAAAAAAAAAAAAAATATATATATATATATATATATATATATATATATATATATATATATATATATAAGTTTTTGTTGTTCTTAGGTTTCAGTCAATGAATAAACAATTTTATCTATGCGACGTTTCGAGAATTTATTGTTCTCATAATCATGCCTTAACAGTGGAAAAAAAAACAACAGAACATTAATATTATTATACAATAATTAATATATGATGTTATTGTTAGAGATATAAAAAAAGAGTACATTGAACAATGAATAATCATACAGTAGGTACAAAAGAACACTGAAAAAATAAAAAAGGAATAGTTCAAGTATGGAAGATTTTTGTAGGAATTTATGATGACGTCAGGTGTCTGGGGTATTCTCCCTCCTATTGTTGAGTTGTTTTCGTTTTATTTCGTATTATTATTAAGACGTTTATTTTATTTTTTTTAATTTTAATATGTGTTTATCAAATTTGAGTAACATGCATTTAGGTTTTGGACATCCGATTTTTTATTTATGGCGCGATTTTTATATTTCTCTATGGTAATCATTTCTTTGAAATTTCGTTTGAAGCTGTTTTTTTCATAATGAATAATTTTCGGTGAGTGAAATTTGAATGAATGTCCCGTTTTTCTGAAATGAGTAGTGAGGGCAGTTTGGTCAGGTTTATTTGGGTCTTTTTTAATTGTAGTGCAGCTATATTTGTGTTGGTATACTCTCCTTTTTAAATATTGTTCCGATGTTCCAAAATAAGACTTTTCGCATTTGTCTTCACAAGGTATTTCGTATACTACATTTGATTGAAGGTCTAATTTGTCGGAATCTTTAGTTTTTGTAAATAATTTTGATAAAGTAGTTATAGTAGTATAGTATAGTATAGTTATAGTAGTAGTTGATAAATTTTAAAATATCTATATACCTACTGTATGATTATTCATTGTTCAATGTACTCTTTTTTATATCTCTAACAATAACATCATATATTAATTATTGTATAATAATATTAATGTTCTGTTGTTTTTTTTTCCACTGTTAAGGCATGATTATGAGAACAATAAATTCTCGAAACGTCGCATAGATAAAATTGTTTATTCATTGACTGAAACCTAAGAAAAACAAAAACTTAAATTATCAACAGTCGAGAACTCGTCAAACAATATATATATATATATATATATATATATATATTAAGAATGATTAGTTTTAAATAAAAAATTGACTGGATTAAATTTGATCAGGTTTTTATAATTTTTAATGATTCGTTATTTGTTTTTCTAAAGCTGTTTGCAATAGGACGTGATAAGAACCTGACACACAACGAACAAACTTTTTGTCAGTTTTAATTTTTCTCCTCTCCTGACCCCTAACCCCTTCCCCAGGACGAGGCCACGATAAGGCGGAATGAGAAAACTTTTCGGTCGTTCCGAGGAGGAGTGGACTGTCCCGATAGTTGTTAGGTGGGTGGTGAGGGGGAGGTAATTAAAACAGTCACTTGTCACTCCAGGGTGCAGAGCTCTGGTCGTCGAGGTGGCCGATCTTATCTCGCAACTTGTCAGAGTTGTCCAATTGTTATTGGAGGAACTCGCTCATCTCCAGCCTAGTTTACAGATTTGTCAACATTAGGTCCCAATTCAATTTACTTATTGCAAAACCCGTGTTCATTGCAGGTCTTGATCAGGGCTGAAGGGTAACAAGCTACTAGCTCAAGTTTCGTAGAGAGGTAACAAATTAATAAATACTGTCACGAAAAAACAAGAAAACATTTAGGATTAAAGACAATAGTCACTTGAAAAGTGAGAAGAAAAGAAACCAAAACAAAAAATAAAGTGATACAGCAATGAATTGTTTCTTCTTTTCTCATTTTTAAACTAACTACTGTTTTTAATTTTAAGGAAAATTTCAAGTTTTTAAGGAAACATTTCATAATAAATTTAAGGTGTGCTCATTTAAGTGTGTAATATTAAGAAAAACTTCCAGAAAAATTAAAAAAGAAAAGAAACTAAATTTAAATATAGAAATTAGCACCAACCATATGACCAACAATTCATCAAATTTGAAGAAAAAAAATAGATGAACTTTTAGATAAGCCCATAATATCTTGAGAATGGGAAAACAACCCCGAAACGTTGATCGATGATGTAAACAATTATTAAATGAAATAAATAATTAACAAAAGGAAGTTAAGGTGTGCTCATTTAAGTGTGTATTAACAATTTATTATCTCTAAAGAAATCCTTCCATGAAAGATTGTTACCTTTTACCTTCAGCCCTAGTGAAGACCTGCCATGAGGATCAACTAACGTCGGTTACACAATAAATAGTTTTTAATATTTTGTAATTCAGTATAGGTTTATTCAGTTTACATTGTTGACCTCTTATTTATATATTTTTGCCTGCGACGTTTTTTAGGTTCTATGCATTCTCTTCAGTCTCAAGACAGCAATATCTATTGACTATTGCCATTTATATACATTAGGGGTACTCACTACGTTTGCTATAGCATACTATTTGTGCTATTGTGCTAAACCCATCAATTTTATACAGGAAATAACTGTAGAAACTCGACGGGTTTAGCAAAATAACACAAATAGCATGCTATAGCAAACGTAGAGAGTACCCCTATTATTAACTAAGTCAATGAATAGGTTTACTTTTACAAAGCCTTAACTACAGTCATAAGGATCGTTTAAAAAACTGTTTAAATAGCCAAAATATACTCCAACTCATTTTCTCCACTTTGAAACAACAATAGATCCATTATTTATGTTCACCATGAAGATGCATTTCGATTATATTATTAGAATTTTGAATCTACCACCACATAGATATCCAAAGATATTACATTAAATATAATCAAGAAAAAAATAGCATGGTTCCAAAACATACTTTACCTGAAAGAATCGCATGGATTAAATTGTAATTTAAATCTATCTAACTGTGATGATATTAAGTTATGGAAAAATAGTCTAGCAACATTAAGAGGTTCAAATGCAAAAAGATATTTATACTCAAAATATTATTAAAGTTAGAAATTCCAAAACTTCTCCATTTTATCACATCTAGCCACAGTAATTACATTACTGACGAAATGTTCACTGGAGGTGATTAGAGGGGCTAATTAAAATCAGGGGTAATGTTATAAACCAAATTATAAAAATTCATGAAAACAAATAGTATATGTAGTTTGTGCAATACAAATGAAACACAAGATCTTTTTCACTTTTTGGCTGCCTGTCCGATACTTACTGAGTTTAGAAAAAATATTTTAACATAATTTTGAAAAGAAATTGGCTGGCGTTAGTTAATTTCTCCAGATCGGCTTTCTCTTATAGAATGTTGCTAACGAAATAATTTAACTATTAGTGAATTTGTTAAATTCAATTTAAAAAATTGTAAATTTGACGATTTGTGAATTAATTTTAGTATATAAATGACATGCGAAGTGTTTATATCTTACTTTGTTATTAATTATACATGTCGATAGATTAAAGGTTAATTTTGTCAATAAACACAGACTCCACAGACGGTCAATAGACCATGTAGTGTGTCTGATTTTTATTATTGTATTTTGTAAATTGCTTATTTGCTTATTTTATATTTGCTGTAATTTTGAAAAATAAAAACAGACTTTTCTATCTATCTATCAGTCATAAGGATCGGATAAATCAATGGATATTCTTGTAATTGGATACTGAAGACAGGAAACCTGGAATCTCCGAAACGTTCAAATAGAAAATATAAGATATCAGAAGGCTTGAACGGAATTAACTGTTTTATAGATCATATCGGATGACAAATATCAATAAAACTAAACATTTTTTTTTTTATTCACTTATTCAGAAATATTACAATATGTCTCAATAGATGTTTATGCAAATCAGGGCTCAATGGATGTGATTAAAAAAATATGAAAACAATGATGAATTTATTATATGGGACATTGCATTGAAAATATATTAAGCCAAAATGGACGCAAGGTACAAGGGTAATCTATATCTATTCCAATTATAAAAGCATTATTGAACATTTAGAAAAAGTTTTTGACAATGATGCATATTTCAATGAGTAGTGAAGTATTGGCTTGAGAGTGTGGACCAATACAATGTGGTATAGAGTATAGAGGTTGGTAGAACTGGTCAAATGACGGATCGTTATTTAAAAATTGGTCTTATAACACTTTGAACATACTCCATTTGGACAGGACTACATATTATATCGCCGATAAAGCTAAAAATAAAAAACAGAAATAACAAAACGTTAACAGAGTAAAAGATGAAAAGGGAGAGTTTGAGAAGATGAGGAAGCTCTAGAAGTAGTGAGAGGGATCCGAGGTGAGAACTGTAAGGGGATAACGGTCCTGTGGAGGGGTGTCGGTTAGCGGGGTGCTCTTCGGTATTGATGGGAGATGGAGGATGCAGGTGGAGGAGGTGCGGGAGAGGCTGGGTTCGAGGAGTAGCAGATGGAGGAATAGGAATAGGTGGAAGTGGAGGTGGAGAAATTACAGGACCGAACAACTGAGTCGAAAATCTAAGTAAACAAAAGAAACTAAACAAGTTTTCTTTTATTATTTATTTACATTTTACATACGTTATAATCTATTTTACTTTAAGATACTGAAGTTCATCGGACGATGTTACTTTGGGAGGTCTAAATTTTGCCTATTCAGGTTTAATCAGGACAGCGATCTTTGACACCACACAGGCTCGGGACCACCTTTTTACGTTCCCTCCGAAAGATAGTATAACTAAGAATTTTTGACTCTTTAGAGGAGGTGAGGGCGAAATGAATACATCCTGGTAAAATTGTGACAAAATATTCTTTTATTGTTCTGAACTTAAAATAGGTTAAATAAAACGATGAATAGCAAAATACACACAATAGAGACAATATGAGGAGCGCACAATAATCGAGAGAGATAAAACAACAGCTGATGAGAGGGAAAATAAAATAAACTTTCTACTATAATAAGATACAGATAATAAAATAAGAAATAAAAATGAGCTTCAATTAAATGTAAAGAGAACTAAAATATAAACATGTTTGAGGCAGTGACAAATCCATTTTATCATAACCTCTTTGCTCCCACCAACTGAGTGTTTATAACCTCACTCCCTCACACACATCAGGCCCGTCACAACTCCTATTAAAAAATCCTAGGACAGCCAAGGGGTTCGAACCCGTGACCTTGGGCATAGAAAGCTGTTATGCTAACACTATGCTACAGGTGACCCACCAGGATAAACTGATAAACGGAAATATTACACCTACTAGCACTGATTAAATTTATTGAGACCAGGCATTGCTGTGATCTTTGATATTCATTCCGCCTCTCCATTGATATCTTGATAATCCATCGGCACCTGATAAACTTCCTCCTTCAAGCACCCCACTACAAAGAATCCCCAAAGTATAAATAACTTAAATATAAACCATTTCCTAATTATTGTGTCCTCCTCCCAACACCCAGCTCAGCCAAAATTTAATTATTGGCAGCCAACACCCGGGCGGAACGTAATCCGGGTCGGCCGAATTTAAAATTGAAATGAGGAAGCTCTCTGAGCTGGTGGAGATGAAGCGGGGTTGTGGAGAGCCAGGGGTAGGAGCAGGCCACACCGCTCAACTTCATACAATTTAGTAAAACCTTATCCAGCTCAGAATTGACAAACCCTTCTCATTTTTTGATAGAGAGGTGGCTTGGATGTTTGGACATAGCGTGCAGGAACGGTAGGGGCAGAAATCTTAGTGAATAGCCAACGCTTAGGCACTCAGTCACACAAAAAGTTTTATTAAAATGTAAATTCACAGTATAAATAAAATCAGCAGCGCGCAACGACACGACGTTCACTTACCTCCGTTGTTAAAATCGATTAAATAATTTTCAAATACAGTTAGAGCTAAAAATCAATGAAACTAATAAAGAATTAATTAAATTGGGGATTACCTGTAGCAGGGTGGCTAGCATAACAGCCTTCTATGCCAAAAATCACGTGTTAAACTATCCTTAGTTATGCCGTCCTTGAGAGGGGACGTAAAAAGGTGGTCCGAGCCCATGCGATGTCAGGTTTAGGACTCCGGCTGTAGCATCGTCCGATTAGCCACAGTAGCATAAAGGGACGTTAAATAAACAACAACAAAATCATTATTTAAATTGAATTTCTATAGAAACATGTGTTTCATAAAAAATCTATTATATTACTATTTAAACCAATCAGTTAGTTTTATCGGCTTTCCATCACTCTTTATTAAAAACTCTTTTAATTTTAATTTTTCTAAAATCTTCAGCTTTCTAACGGTATATTATACATCTATATTATTGTTCTTATGTTAAAAAATGACATGAAAAAATATTTTTGCTAATTTCTTCTTTCGTTGGTTGTCGAATTCGTTCAAATTAGGCATTTATCAATGGTAATAAGATGATATGGTTAATTTATTCAAATCTTCAAAATTAAAGGTACTTAAGAGGAAGAAAATTTAAACTACCGACCCGAAAATTTAAGCCCTGTCAGACTATTTCAATCGGAATGAAAGGTAGGTGAAAATATTAGGGATGGGCATAATCAAATGACGATTATTGGATCATTCGAATTAATCGGTTTGGATAAGCGAATTATCATTCGAACTGAACTCTGTAACGATAATCGAGGGATTATGAGGATCGGATAATCAAACGACCTTGAGACATATCGTCTCTCACAATGCATACTAATCATTCGATCATTTGATTATTTAAATCATCGAAGTCCGATCATCCGATTATGCCCACCCCTAGAAAAAACATGATGACCTACAAACATAGTTGGGAAGACAATACATAGTTAAAACTATCTAATTGATTTTCTTCCACTGACTGCCGCCCGCAATAATTCCTTCCTCAACCTATCAGCGGCCAACTACTGATGTCTACTGATCAGAGAACACTGGAGAGGTTACGGAGGCCTGAACGACTCCTGCTACCATCTCATGTCGATGCGTGCCCACTACCATTACGGTGACCAGAGACCTGAGAGTGGAGAGGAGACTGGACGTTACGTTATGACGTCCCTTGAAACAGCGACCGTTATGGCGCGGCGTCACGCGACCAAACTACCGCTACCGCCTGCCTCGACCAACAGGCTACATCAAAATAAATTTAGCACTTATATATTACACAATTAATTTCCATGCCCTAACAGTGAACACAATATTAGAGCATACACTCATTTAAAAAAAGGTTCTATAAATCCAAACATAATAGCATAACATGATTTATATATTTACCTGTTTTTCATCAGTAGTAACAAGATAAAATAGTTATTTTAATAGAAACAACAAAATTAAAGGTACTTTAGAGGAAGACAATTTAAAATATCGGCATTTCAGCCCTGTAGACCATTTTAATCAAATGAAACCTACATGATATTAGAGCCTATCAAATTTTACACCGATATGAGAGTTTAATCAAAAACGTCGGAATTGTTTTTGAGAAAATCGAAAATTGTGCCATATTGTATTGGTTAGAATTGTGCCATATTGTCTTATAGAATACATATGAATCATTCGATCATTCGGTTATGCCCACCCTTAGTGTGGAGGAGTACACGTTAAGAAGCAAGGCCCCCATGATGATGAGTATTGAAGGTACTATCACCAACTACTACAGCTATCACATGATAGCGATAGAGGAGGCATTGCCACGGCCGAGGAAAGGTTGATATAGTGGGCGGTGGAGAACAGCTGGGCGGAGGGTTTGGGAACCGGGTCAAGGCAGCCATCTCTTTTGTCATCTCTCCTTTCCACTCTTCGGCAAACAGCAATGTTCAAAGCCATATTGTAAACTATTTTATTTACAACCTGTATCTCCAATATATATATATATATATATATATATATATATATATATAATACATTCCTTTACATGTTCTGAACAGGTAACAAGGGACTCTTCTTTATAGTTGCTTTTATTTATTTGTTTTGTAAATTAAAAGACGTAAGGAAAGAAAATAATTATAAATTAATGGAAATATAAATTTATAATTTTTTTCTTCATCGAATTACCTTAGGAGTAAAACACAAATATTAAAGAGAAAAAATCTTAGCACAAAACTAAATAATCGCCAAATAATGAATGTTTAAAAACATTATTGATATTTACAGGGCGAATGTTACAGCCTAGGTATTTAGAAACATTTTCTAGGACAGTATCACTTATTTTTTGTTACTTAATGCTGATTGGCTAGTCAGTTGGTCGGTGTGTTTAAACATGCTATTGGCATTGACTAACCTTAGCGATAAATACGTAAATTGTACAAGCTAATAAATATTTTCACTTTTTGGATAAAGAAGAAAAGTCCTAAGAAAACAAATCGTGTATTCCTCCCTAACTAGGACAAACAAAAGTTAATGGATATGTCTGTCTCCAGATTCGAACAGTCAGGAAAACATTGGATTTGCGAACAGGATGGCGGAGTAATAAGTAAATAAATAATCTACTTTTTTTAAATTTACTTTTACATCCTAGATGTACATTTAGACATAAGTATTTTTTTTATTCAAAAAGGTAGGTCTTAAGAAAAATGTTCTATAAACAAAGCTTATTTATCCACTGCATTTCTAATCAAGAAGCTGCCGAAAGATTTGCTATCCGATCAACACTGAGTAGAATGACATATCAATGTCAAAATACAAGTGAGCTAAGAGAAATTTAAAATAATTTTAGTTTTAGTGAATTTATGCCTGACAGTAAAGGTGCTAATCACGATAACTGATTAACCAATAACACATGCCAGATCACCGTAATGTTTACCTCCTCGTAGTTTACCCCCGTGTAGGCGGGGCGTGTTGGAACACGGATCCAAGCTACAAGGGGATCTGTTCTGTGTTTACCGTGTTAGCTCATGTTAGCTGGTGAGATATGTCCCCGCTGCAGAGCTTCGATCATAGAGCTTAATTAACAACTTATCAGAAAAGTTCAAGATTGCCAAAATTATTTAAGTTTATTGAGGATGTATAGTCGACTGTAGAAACTATTATAGGTAAAATAATCAGGAATCAGTCATTTTTTGAATTTTTTACTTTCACTTCCTATATATAGTAAGGGGAAGTATTGCGATCGTGAAAATTTTCGAATTCCAGTTTTCAACGGAAATACACGTTTTAGGGTCCCCTGAGTCCAAATAACCAAGTCCCGCAAAAAGGTCTGTGTGTGTGGTAACTCCCGGGCGGAAACGGTAAGTCCCATGAAACTGAAATTTCATATTTAAGACAACTATACGCCTGAGACGTGACAAAACTTTTTTCATCAAAATGAGCTTACCAGAAGAGGCACTTTATACCATGCATTTTGCACCTTTTTTCGATTTCTCGAAAACGGTTCCGACGATTTTGATTAAACTCGCTATATCGATGTAAAATTTAATGGGCTTTAATATCATGTAGGTTTTATTTGGATAAAAATGGTTTGTCAGGGCTTAAATGCCGATATTTTAAATTTTCTTCCCCTAAAGTACCTTTGATTTTGTAGATTAAATAATAATAACTAGATTATTTTGTTAACGCTGATGAAAAACAGGTAAATATATAAATTGAATAAATTCGATACCCAACTAAAGGAGAAAACAGAAAAATACTTTTTTAATGCAATTTTTCGTTTTTGAACATAAGAGCAGTAATATACATGTATGATATACCGTTGGAAAGCTAAAGACTTTAGAAAAAATATTATCTCATACATAAGCTTTTAGAAGTTGATAGAGAGTGATGAGAAGAAGATAAAACTAACTGATTATTTTAGATAATAATATAATAGATTTTTTAATGAAACACATGGTTCTATAGAAATTCAATTTGGTTAATTCCTTAATAGTTTCACGTATTTTCATCTCTAACTGTATTTGAAAATTCTTTCATTGATTTTAAAAATCGAGGTAAGTGAAAGTCGTGTGTTGCCCGCACCAGATTTTTTTATTTTGCCAACGTTTCGGCTCAAGCTTGTGAGCCATCATCAGGGTATTACTGAGCCATGTCCAAGCATAAACTCTTACAAGCAGTTTATGCTTGGACATGGCTCAGTAATGCCCTAATGATGGCTCACAAGCTTGAGCCGAAACGTTGGCAAAATAAAAAACATTAAAAAAATGACTGATTCCTGATTATTTCACCTATAATTATTTAAGTTTAGTTTGCTATAATGATAAGGTTACTATATATCTGCTGTCAAAGTATACAGTTCAATCGGGAAAAAGCCAACATAATTTCAACTGCCTAAATATTAAGTAGTTGAGGCGGCTAAAGGTTGGTATCAAATATAAAATCATAGCTATGCTACAAAAAGGTTTTGAAAACAAGGAAAAAGAACGAATCTTTTGTAAAAATTTAGGTGTAATGAGGGGGCACAAATTAATCGTCTTTCAATATAAGTAAAGCTAACTTTAACTTAACCTATTAAAACAATAAAAAGAAAACCAAAATTTTTTTTTTTTTTTTTGTTCAATTTAATATTATAACTGGATTTTTTTTGTTAAAAGGAATGTACGGATGTACAAGATATTCAAATAATTTACTTTCTCAACATGTAAGTAATGTTTGGAAGTTGATAGGGCAGTGGGCGATATTAGCCTAACAATGGATATAAAGGTAGAGCATTGTTTATCGATAAAATCTGGTGCGGGCAACACACGACTTTCACTTATCTCCATTTTTAAATCAATGAAAGAATTTTCAAATACAGTAAGAGATAAAAATACGTGAAACTATTAAAGAATTAATTAAATTGAATCATTTAGTTTCATAGGCTTTGTATCATTCAATATCAACTTTTAAAAGTTTGTGTATGAGATAATATTTTTTTCTAAAATCTTTAGCTTTCCAACGGTATATCATACATGTATATTACTGTTCTTATGTTCAAAAACGAAAAATTGCATTAAAAAATATTTTTTCTGTTTTCTCCTTTAGTTGGGTATCGAATTCATTCAATTTATATATTTACTTGTTTTTCATTAGTGGTAACAAGATAATTTGATTATTCTTATAGAATAAACAAAATTTAAGGTACTTTAGAGAAAGAAAATTTAAAATATCGGCATTTAGGTCCTATCAGACCATTTTAATCAGAATGAAACCTAAATTATATTAAAGCCCATTAAATTTCACATCGATATAGCCAGTTTAATCAAAATCGTCGGAACCGTTATCGAGAAAAACGAAAAAAGGTGCAAAATGCATGGTATAAAGTGGCTTTTCTGGTAAGCTCATTTTGATGAAAAATGTTTTGTAACGTCTCGGGCGTATATTTGTCATAAATATGAAATTTCAGTTTCATAGGACTTACCGTTTCCGCCCGGAAGTTACCACACACACACACAGACCTTTTTGCGGGACCTGGTTATTTGGACTCAGGGGACCCTAAAACGTGTATTTCCGTTGAAAACTGGAATTCGAAAATTGTCACGATCCCAATACTTTTCCTTACTTATATATATAGTAAGTGAAAGTAAAAAAACCTTTTAGCTATTAGAAAACAACTGTTTGGCGTTAATGTTGACTGACAATAGGCTCTGAAGAGACAATATTTTTACAATAGATATTAAAACAAACACCCTTCCCCCTCCCCTCCTCCAAATATACCAGACGGGACTAAAAATAGCCACGACCGGGCCGGGATCGGAGGCAATACTTCTTACGGTTCTTCCTATGTCTCACCTTTTTCTTGTCTCGGGTCTGCTTCCGACTTCCGTAGAGGTATGGGGGATCCAAAGCCCAACCAAACGGCTAACGTGTAAATACGAATGTAAGTGTAAATATGTAATTTTTATTATTTATTTAATAAACTTAATAGATTTGCAAAAACATGCATGACACCAAACGTTGCGATGAGCTTGGCCAAGTTATTTCCTTCCCGTCACAGCACGACATCCAATCTCAGGTGGCTAAGGACCATCGCGTGCGACCTGCATGCGGATCCTCCATCAGCGACTAGATCCCCGAAAACGCTTAGACTAGAGCCCTCTGTTCGAAAGCAATTTTACAAGACATTGTTCCAGGACTAGGCATAGAGTAACTGCGTTGTTATCGGAAGGGCGGGGCGATAATCGCCTAAAGCGATCAAGGCTGCCATGTTGTAGCACGGTATGCGATCAGCACACTCAAAACCAACCATACACCATATTTTCCAATTCCGATTACTCGTTGTAAACAAACCTATCATCAACTTTTAAAAGACTCTTAGTTATACATATATATTTGGTGGTGAGTGGATAGGAGCGAATGGTACTAATAGTCCAGTGATGGAACGTAATTACTCCCCTCAGTCAACAGGTTTTGCCCCGAAAATTTTGGGTTACCAATATAAAAAGCAAGGAGGATCTTCCTATACCAGTGCAGCGTTGACTAAAATAAATACATACAATCATCATCCTGCGATAGCCGGATTCAAACCCGGGTCCCAGACTATAACAGCCCAGAACACTAACACAAAACCACACCATTCCGTTAGCTGGATATATACAGATTCAGCTTACATTAAGAACTGTGAAATGGATGAACTTGCAGACCGGCCGCCTCCGTTTCTGTCAGCGCCAGAGAGGCGAAGCCTAACCGTTTTAGTAACAAATCATTCAGTCCTTGCTCAAGGCCTCATTGATCGCGTGGATACAATTAAAGCGACAGTCCCACCATCTGCAATTCAGATCCGCTACTGTCTTCTCGACCTAATCACCGCCATCAATAGTGAAGCCGAATTGGATTTCCGGATCGCCTCAGCTGTCTCAATTATCTTCCCGGCGTTGAACTGTATCAAACTGGTTCAGGCCTGCTTCCGTCCTCATCGCCAGAGCTCGCCACTCTCGCCTCTTGCCAATAACAATAACAAGGCAAGACAGACAGAAGTACAAGGATCTTCCCCAAGAGAGGATCAAATTACATTTATTCATAAGTGCGATAATTGAAAAATGTATTATTATAATTTACAAATTTTTGCGCGATTTTTAAATAAAGTAGGATTACAATTTAATGATGTTTGCGCATTTAATGAGCTTATATCCACGTGCGATCCTCTGATAGTTAAAAATAAGTATTTTATTAGTTCTTAAACAAGTTCCTCACACTTCTAAACGAAATGAACGAAATATTGCGCATCTTCTGGCATAAAAGACTGGATTTTGCTTAATCTTTAATCCTATGAAAGCTAATTGTTAAAGAGTACATTTATGGAGGGGATTCAAGGAGACCATTGCAGAAGATTTCACTAACGGTTAACATAATGATGCCGTCCTGGTTGAGTACATCAGCCACCTCAAGGTCAAAGTGGTGTCGGTTCGAATGGAATCCTTCCCAGGAATGGCTCTCCAAGTAACCACTCTTGATAAAAAAAAAAAAAAAAAAAAAAAAAAGTTAGTATCCCCACAGGATAACCCGTCCTCTTTGTTATAACTGCAGGGACCAACGGCATGAAACCCGAGAAGAAGAAAAAATAAATAGTTTGATTATGGTTCACTTGGTCATGTTTTGCCTTTACTACTGCCAATGAGGGTGTAAACATTAGATTTCTTAGTCATTAGTGATTAAATGATTTTGTCTTACTTGGTTGCCAACAAGAAATAAAGTAGAACGTTTTTAATAAAAACCACTTTGAAAGGATGCATGATCGACCTCTTTCCTTGATGAAAGCAAAACCTGCTCAGAAATTCACATTTTAATTCAGGAGCCATTTACATGGAAGTGAGATATGGCAATAATTGTATAAATATATTGGAAAATAACAATGAGCCCAAATACAGAAGGTTATATTTACAGACTAACGCCTACCTAACACTCTCATCACATGCGTTGATGCTGCAGACGCGGACCAGTGCTTGCTATTTATGACAGTATGATGAAATAAATACTACCTGGAACATGCCTTCACCAAATCGTTAACTCCCAACTCACTCCATACATCCATAGTATCCTACAATTCAAACACTCAGTCCACTCACTTCAAACTATATCGCGCAATTGTGACATTTACATTCCTTCCCACATCACTAAACTATTGGGTTGTGTCACATGAAATGTCCGTTTTCAAGGTAAAGGATTTTTATTAAAAATACGATATGAAAACAAGATAATTTTATTCGAAGAATTTATCCTCTTTTTCAACACATTTTTCCCAACGTGACACCAACTTTTTTTATCCCCGAACTGAAAAACTCTGAGCTTTGAAGTGAAACAAAATCTGAAAACGCACTTTTCACTTGATCATCATTTTCAAAAAGTTTTCCTTTGACGAAGTTGTCTAAGTTCCTGAACAGGTGGTAACTGTTGGAGACAAGTCGGGAGAATATGGTGGGGGCGGAAGAACTTCGTAGCCAGTTCTTACAATTGGTGCACGGTATGTTTTGAAACATGGGGTCTTGCTGCCGCTTTTTTACTTTCCCAATACACTTTAAATGTCTGAAAACGGTAGATGCACTTGTATTTAGTTGTGCTGAGAGTCCTTTAACTGTTTGCTAGGTTAGCTGTTTCCTTCTACTGTATGTTTGAGAACATTGCTGTCAATTACGGACGGAGGTCTTCCCCGGGGTAAGTTTTCCAAGTCGGTATCCCCAGCTGAAAACTTAGCAAACCGACGGCGAATGGTCCGTTCATTAACACTCCCTTCCCCAAACGCCTTGCAAATATTTCTAGCGTACTCAGCTGCTAAATGGCCGAGTTTAAACTCGTACATAAATATTACTCGAAAATCGCGTGTTTCCATGTTCATATTTGGAGGTATACTAAAAAGTGGGTAATTTATTGGGAAGCTAATACAAAGGTAGAGTAGTAACTGTTTACTTTAAATATGTAAACATTCGGAAGAAAACAACAGAGACCTGCAAAATCCTTTATGTATTTCAGAAACTATAAAAACGTACATTTCATGTGAAACAACCCAATAAATCTTTTAATAATCCGTTTTATATCCAATTTTAAGTCCCCTGGAATTCCCTACCTACTCATATTCACCATGCTTCTTCCATTCTCTTATTCAAATCCTGTCTTTTCCAACATCCCAAACAGACACACCTAAGAGACAAATATTTAAATATTATCTTACTTTTAATGTAAGACATAATTACTTATTTTACCAAAATTTCAGGTAAATAATTACTTAATTTCTAAAATTGTAAAGTTTTAGTGTCTTATAGATTTTTTTTTTTTTGTGAACAAAAATAAATTTTATTTGTCTCTCGGCCAGACATGTATATTAATGTGTATATTTACTGTACAAAATTGTTATTCTTAAGGGACATAGTCCCAGAATATTTTTATTTTTTATTTTTAATGGAGGTAATTTAGTTGTTGGTACTTAACCTTTCTTGTAGTAAACAATTTCCTTGATAGACGAGTGAACCATTCCATCATTTAACATCTGAAAATCGAAGAAAGTAGAAGATAGGATTGCAGTATATCGATCCTAAGAAGCACTATATCGATACTTGGAAGAAGCAACATATCGATACTAAGAAGCACTATATCGATACTCACCATACCGAGAACCTCCGCTTGGGGAAGGCGAGGGGCGGCGGCAGGCTGGCGGACAGCGGTGGGCCTTCTCCTCTCAGCTCGGCCAGCCTCGGGTTCGGCGGGCTGCGGTCCGCGCGGCTTCGCAGGCTGTTCCATCGGCGCAGGCGCACTTCGCGCTCCATCACATCTCCTACGTCATCACATCTTACTACCTCATCACATTTTACTACGTCATCGCTGCTATCTCAGGTCGTCACTTCTCTTTCAACTCACTACTACGATGCACACATACTCTTAGTATTAAAATGTAATTATCTAATCGATAACTGGATCAGAGAGGAAACTGCTTGATTCTAGGACTTGATTACCGGACCACTCTACGAGGACTATAGGCAAGTCCTGAATCGAGTTCAAGGCTTAGTAGATTGTAGAAACTGCAATGAAGACTTAGTCTAATAAAGGACAGATTGATCCCTCAACGGATTTGAAGGACGTGGAAATCTTATAGGGAGTCTTTGGCAATATTATGAGAGGCCAATCAATTCCATAGCTTGTCAGTCTGTCAAGTCTTATAATCCTCTTTTGTAGAGCAACTATAACTAATCTAGATCTCTGGCCACTGAGTGATTATAAGAAATGGCAAAGCAGATCAGCTGGCAAGAAATAGTGTTAGATCTAGTCTCGATTTGACTAGAATAGATCGGAAAGACAACTGATAACAGAGAGAGTGTGCCTCGGGCAATTGAAAGAATTAATAAGGATATACCTCTTTACTGAGACATGCGCTGTGGGACCTGAATCGACTCAACTTCGGTCATCAAAATACTTTCGTCCTCGAGAGGCATCTGCAACCGATAGGAGTTGCTGGAGGTACACATCGAATACGCGGTTTTTGACAACTTAGTGTCCGTCCAAGTCTTGACAATAGTAAGGGAAACTACAGAGGGATACTTAACCAGGTTCGCCCCGTACCGATACTTGCTCGAGATTGTTCACCTTGGGAGGCCATGAGCTATTGTATTTACATCATTAAGTACTTTTCAAACTTTTTGACCTCCAAATCATTAAGGGTTTTGGTTTGGTAAGCTAAGATCGCCACAGGAAACGAAATCTCCCTCTCCCCACCCTTCTGATTACAATAGGTTGGCTACCAATAGGAAAACTACTCCTGGGTGCCGTTATTAGGAAGAGGGGAGGAGGGGAAATGAGGTAACCCTCCGGACAAATAAATTAATAAGGAAGACTAGGAACCTGATTTGTTGCATTTCATTGGATCTATATCTGGAAGAGGCGGGGAAATACAAGGTTTCTATCGATTGCTTAGAATTGGCAGGCAGGCAAAAGAGGCAGTGGCCAGGAGGGGAGTGGTGGTAAGGCAAAAGTCAAATCCGTGGAAAGTATTCAAAAAAAACCTTCCATAAACAACGAAGTTAATCGAGCTCTTGGTCTGCAAATATTTCTCTCAGCATCCTCCAGCATAGAACTATACAATGCTGTAATGAAGAATGAACGCTAAAAATAATAAGTGGCTAAATCGATATAGTCGATTGATTAATGTCACAGAGTTCTAGGATCCTTGCCTTTGACGAATGTCCTTCGATGTAACCCTCAATATCTCTAACGTGGGACGAAACGTCCGCATTCATTAAATAGTTTCTCATTTACTACCATTACAACTTATTGATTAATATGTGTGAAAAAAAATACTTACAGCTTTCCTACTTATATCAATATATATTACATTATCATATTTCTGTTTCGAGATGGGTCATAATGTACATGCTATATCAACTATCCTTTAAATAATCCTTTTTTATGGATTAAATTTAAATTAAGTATAATTATAATAATCACTGAAACGTTCTTTGAAATATATTAAAAGAAAATATTAACTTTGGAGACATTTCTCGTTTCGTAATCCTTTATCTTAAGAAATCAGTTGAATGAAAACTAAGATGACCGTGCTAATTAAAACTTATATTAGGAGACATATAATAATTGTATTTTAATATAAATATTTGTAGACTGTTAAATTCAAAACCCTAAAGTTCCTTCCTTAGCAAATAGACGAAAGCGGAAGCTACTTCCAGAGAGCAAACTCTTATCCAATAGAAATGAATGTTACATTGCTGACGAGCCAATGAGATTGATCGAACAAGGAGGAACTGCTCTGTCATTGGCTGAAGTGATGAGGAAACCTCCGGTGAGCAAACTTTGGGTTAGCCAATCCCTCATCGGTTACGTTCACTACTTAACAGTTTTTAAGGAACACCTAAAATGCTGTAGTCGAGTCGAGTTGTATAATGTCATCAGGTTTAGTTAATAGTTACGAACCGGAAGGTTGGTAAGCAAACCAAAACAGTCCAACCAAAAAGACTTTAAACCCGAATCGTTGCAAGTCATGGCTGTGAGTCTGTATTGCTACTAACAGATATTATGTATATCTTGGAGTACTTGGAATAAGCTCAAGCCTCTCCACATTAATCTTTGAGGATAAAAGACAGCAAACCCTGTAGCTCTACAACCCAACAAGAGTTGAGTACAAAGTAGAGGTAGGTATTGTGCCTAAGTACTACAACATGATACAACATGCCGGCCATTCAAAAAGGGAACCTAATTCTTACTCATTTAACCACGATTTTCCTTTTGACCTCATAATACTTGGCGATAATACGAATCAAACGAACTTAATCTGCCATTCACAGGTGGGTGGGAATCCGCGGCAGACGCGTTTATTAGCGACAGAAATTCTTGGTTATATAACCATTGCACTGACATTATTTCGGTATCAGACCTACGGATTTCTACTACCACTGAAATTAAAGCTAATATTATGCCTCGTAAAGTAGTTTATAACCATTATAAATTTTTATTAGGAACAGCAATTTACATCAACCAAATTAATGACAAAAATAAGAAGTTTTTCGATTTCCGGTTTTTTGTAACAGCCATATCTATATAACTATCAGTCATACAGACATGTTTTAATTTAATTTAAGGTGCTTTAATTTTCTATATTAATTGTTATAACGATTATCCTCATAGGATAAGCCGGTTTCATGATAGTAGCCATAATAATGTTAGAAAAGAGTGATATCTCGTATCTCGCAAAATTAATATTATTATTAATACCTCTATATCGTTGAATATTACACATACAAATGTCTTGTACCACTAAAATGAAAGCTTATTAAATACTTGATGATTTACTTTCTAACGATTATTCTCATAGATTAAGCCATTTCCATGATAGTGACCATTATTATGTTAGAAAAGATAATATTTCGAGATATTCTCCTTTTGAATGGCCGCCATTTTGTAATCTACCTGTTTTGAGTTGGCAGACATGTATTTTTCGCGTTAGCATGATAGATGCTATGCATAACACATGCTAAAAACTTTGGTAAAATTGTTGCATTTACTGTTGCAGGCTCAGGGCATATACCAATGGTTCGCAAGAGGACATTGGTTCGAGATCACGCTTAGCCGCCAGGTGTTTACCCCAAACTTTCTGGTACCCACTTTATATGGCTCTGAGGAGCGGCGAGTTAGCATACATATTACATGTACTAGACGAGCCATATCGGGAGGAGGTAGGCGGTCACACACCCAGCCTTCACCCACACTCCAGCCAAGTTCCAAGATGTAGGCAACGCCACCACGCTATTTCCAATGAGTTCGGGGTCCAGGAGGATGTGGGAAGAAATATATATATATATATATATTATATATAATATATATATATATAATAATTACCTAGGCCTCAGTGACCTATAATACCCTATTTTGCGTATTTTAAATATATTCAGTATTGGGTTATTAGTTTCAATAATTAACCTCTGCAAAAAATGATGATGATCCTGCTGAATTTTTGTGGAAGATATAAAGGGATTATTGATTTTATTAAAGGTCGCTGCTACATACATAATCTAATTATCAACAAAAATAAAAACAAAAATAGAAAGCGGTAAAGAACTAGCAGCTTTATTGGTCGTGAAATTCAATTTTCCTTAAATATAAAACACCACAATGTAGGTGTTTAGCTCTTTGACTCATTGAATATTATAGCTGATAGCTTAATATTCTACACAGTAAAATAATATTATAGAATATAACTTGATTATTAAAGAATAATAAACCAATGTCTAATAATATTGTATATTCTGTTTTTTATACTTTACACAGCCTTAGTGGCATTTAAACTGTGCTAATCAAAGGTCAGTTTGGTAGCTATTAATATCCTTAAAAAGAGCTAATCAATAAATAATACCCATTGGACTGAAAACAGGTAAATGTGTGAGGAGAAACCTTTAATTAGAGACCGAAGAATCCAGTGGGTAGGGCACCAGAGTACTGTTCTCAGGTCCTGGTTTCAAGTCCCGGAGTAATTGTTTATTGTGTTATTATGGATAACAATATTCACGGCTTAATGACCAAATTGCATAACCGTTTGCCGAAGGAGGGTTATGAATCCGTCCCTATTGGTAGTGGATCCAGGAGACTTCGTGAATTGAGACGTTGATTTCGAAAAGGTACTATATCCAATCTAGGAAATTTTACAGGAGGCTCGAAAATCACTAATTACTATATTATTAAATTAGCTAATTTGATTCTTTTCGCATTAAAATCCATAATTGTTTTTTTAGTACATTAATAACATCATATTAAAGATGTGAAATGAGATGTTTTGGTATAATTTGGAACGAAATTAAATGTGTAATTATTTCCTTTAGAAAATAATTATATTTCTAAATTGCGTTTATAAAGGGTTGGGTGTTCATTAGATAAAATCAAATAGGAGATTTAGATATAACTAATTGATAAGAATACAAATATGTAAAAAAATCAATTTTGTAAAAAATGTCCTTTAGTAATTTTTGGAAATCAACGTCTCAATTGTGGTGGTATCGGTATCTAATTTTATAGAAAAAATGCCCTAAATTATAATTATATGTAACCAATATTTATATACTCTTTCAGTTTTAGATAATATCCCATGTAACGTCAATAAACAAAATTAAGAAGGAGAAATTATTTTTAAGACCCAAAAACCGATAAATTTAAGTAATATATATATATATATATATATATATATATATATATATATATACTACTAAGATATATGTTATAGTCCTCATTAAGATGCTTACTAGTGTTACTAATGACTTCCTTTCTTTCACATTCCATAAATATTACGTAAAGGTCTTGTTCTGAGAAGCAATCTCAACACAACCAGCGGTGACGATAAGAAGACAAAGACGAAGCCAAAATGATGACAGATCTAACTAACCGGGCCACTAGACATCCTTTAATGTTTCATCTGCTAACCGATAAAGATAAGGCTTACTGAATCCAGGATTGGGAGCGGTCTGAAGTAGGTTAGGCGGCGCTGCCCGAGCCTAGCTATCAGTGTAGCTTAGTGAGAACTCATTGGCTCTAAAATATATTCCTCGTCGATTGGTAGCTATTCAATGCTTCGACTACTATCAACATTGTATTTAAAATATATTTAATAAACAAAAAGAATAAGAAGAAAGAAACTTTATTTATTTACATAATATTTACAAGGTACACTCAATATAAATATCTTTGGTTTCATGATTTCAGTGGACCTTTTTTCATGATAAAAGAATTTCAATCATCTTTTGAATTTACTAATGATCATACAATATTTTGTTTAAGACCGTAGGAAAAGTAACAAAAAAAAAACCTACACAATATAAATTACAATATTAATTTAAAAGTACATGTTTGGTTCTTTTGTGCGTGTAGCGCTTTAGTAATGTTTTGTTGTAATTACCAATTTATAGTTTTAATGGGTTTTCAGAAGCTGTGGTTTTATCAAAATAGTTTTTGGTTACTCTGTAGATATACTGTTTTAATGTTGGAGATTTAGTTCAAAGAGCATTCTTGAAATTTTAGTATATCGTGGGTAGTTGTTGATGATTCGCATACATGTATTTTGTATTGTTTCTATTTTTTTATAATTAGTATTGCAAGTCGAGCTCCAGGCGGGCGAGGCATAACAAATCTGGGCACGTATGACTGGTTTATATAGCAGTAGTTTGTTCTGAGTGCTTAAACTGGATTTTTTATTAAAATATGGAAACATTTTATAAATACATTTCTTTGTTTTTTTCGGATTTTCTATTTATATGTTCGGTATAAGTTAACGATTTGTCTAATGTTATGTCTAAGTATTCAACTGATTTAGACCAGTTAATGTGGACTGAGTTAATTAAAAGGTGATGGTTTATGTTCGGTCGTGCGCTTAGTAAAGATTATGGCTTCTGACTTGTTTGCATTTATTTTTCATTTCCACATAGTGCAATATTTATTAATTTTTTTTTAAGTTTAGCTGTAACCTGTTAACTATGGTATCGATGCGATATGGTGATGTATATAGGGCTGTGTCATCAGCGTAAAGAGATAATAAACAGGAAAAACTAAAACACCAGAGGCCTGTTAGCACACAATGATGTCTGTTACAACGGGCCTGTTTTTGGAGAATAGCACAGAAAGCATGATTTTACAAAGATCGTGAGCAGTTGTGATGTTGAATATGCGTTAATATTTCGTATGGTAAGGTTATTGTGAAGCAATACCAAAACACAGCAAAGATTTAAGGGCTTACTATATAGAGATTTAAGAAAACATTCCAAACAAAGCACTGATTTTTCTTTCTTTATTCAGGCGAGAGTGCATTAAACCAAAAGATCCCTATCCGATTTTTTTTCGACAATTGAAGAATCTTTCCAAACATCTCGGTTGTGCCAAAGGCCTTTCTAAGTGCGCATGACCCTGCAAATTGTTAAAGCAGTGGTTCTGGAAGACTTCTTAGAGTGAGGCGATTGTTTACAATAGTGTATTATATTATATTGAGGAAAATTTACGGAAAACGAAAAAATCTCCGCTTAAAATATTTAAAACACTACATTGAAATTTAGTCAATATTTTTTCAATACCACATTGATAAGTTTATTTTTATTTTATGAAAAGTTAGTTTAGGTATTATTTGGAATAAAATTAAATGTTAATTTAGGGTAAAACTACCTTCCAAACGCGTTTTTGAAGACTTTTTACTTTCACTTACCTATATATGAAATATATAGGTAAGTAAAGGTATTGCGATCGTGAAAATATTCAATTCCAGTTTTTAAGGGAAATGCACGTTTTAGGGTCCCCTGAGTCCAAATGACCAAGTCCCGCAAAAAGGTCTGTGTGTGTGTGGTAAGTCCCGGGCGAAAACGAAAAGTGATATAAAACTGAAATTTCATATTTAAGACAACTATACACCCGAGATGTTACAGAATCTTTTTCATCAAATTCAGCTGACCAGAAGATCTACTGTATACAATGCATTTAGAAAGTACGATATAGCACGATTTTATCAAACATTTTGATTAAACTCGCTATATCGATGTAAAATTTAATGAGCTTTAATAAGATGTAAGTTTCATTCTGATTGAAATAGTCTGATGGGGCTTAAATGCCGATAGTTTAAATTTTCTTCCTCTAAAGTATCTTTAATTTTGTACATTAGAAAAAATAAGCCATTTCATGTTGTTAGCATTGATTAAAAACCGCTAAATATATAAGTTGAATGAATTTGATAATAAACTGAAAGAGAAAAGTGCAAAAGTATTTTTTGTTTTTTTAAAGATAAGTATAATATACCGTTGGAAAGCACACAATTTTAGAAAAAAATATTATTTTATGCACAAAGTTGTAAAATGTAATGGACAGTGATGAAAAGCGGATAAAATTAACTGATTGTTTTAGATAATAACATAATAGATTATTTAATAAAGCACATGTTTCTATCGAAAATCAATTTAATTAATTCTCTAAATTAATTTCATCTCTAACGGTATTTAAAAATTCTTAAATTGGTTTTGACAAGGATAATAAGTGAAAGTCATGTGATAAGTGAAAAAAGCGCACCAAATTTTTTTTTTTAATTTTTATGATGTAAGCCGCACCTCAGTTGTTGAAGTTTAAAAGTTAGCGTGGAGTAATGTTGGTTATATACCACGGGGCTTTAATAATAAATTTTGACTGGCAAGTTTGATGTCCGCTGTCCCGTATTTCTGTGCGTCATAGCTCTACACGGCTTGAGTGAGTTTAGATTTTGAAACACCAAGAAAAATTGATAATAATTTGATCAAACCTAATATAATATATGAAAGATAAATCAGGACAATAATAAATTGGGAAAGGTGAATAGTAAAGTATATTGAGAAGTGAATGTAGGTGAAGCTGGCACTATCGCAGTATATTGAGGACTGAATGTAGGTGAGGCTGGCACTATCGCAGTATATTGGAAGTGAATGTAGGTGAAGCTGGCACTATCGCACGCCGGCCAGGACCGATATCTAATCAGGGTGGTCGTTGTGGTGCCGCCACCCTACATAATGCATAATCTGTCCAGTGGGCGACTGCTCGGTCCGGGTCTGTCGTTACAAAGTAGTCAGGATATCAGGAGCGGGGTGGTTAGGGCAATTTGTAATGCTGTGGAGGGGAAATTTGTAAGGTTAATTCAGACATGAGGAGGCCCATTGGTAGGGAGGCTCGATATCAGGCGTCTGCAAAGTGGGTACCCAAGCAATTGGGACAAAACTGTAACACAGAGGGAGATCTGTTGACCTAAAAACAGAACGAATCCCCCGATATACACTGAACCGATTATCGTTGGTTGTAGAATTACTTTCTTATATAACAGAAATAATGCCGAGGAATTAAAAGGTTTTTACAATATTTTAGACTGAGTACGTCAATTATCGCAAGAACCCGAAATACCTGTTGATGTCGTGAAGTGAGACGCCTAGGCAGTCCTAGACATCTAGGACGGTCAGTACCTAGGCAGTAGATCTAGGACAGTCAGTACCTAGGCAGTCCTAGACATCTAGGACAGTCAGTACCTAGGCAGTAGATCTAGGACAGTCAGCACAAAGAGGACGATCTCATTCCTAACTCGGCCAACGAAAGATAATAATTCTCAAGAGAAAAAAAACTAGTAATTTGTGGAGTAGAGTGTCTGCAAAGAGACTTTCCTTCTCCTCGTTGAAGAGAGCATCACTACCCCCCCCCCCCCCCCCCTCCCCTACACCTCTCAACAGCAGAATCAGCCAATGGGGACCCCGCTGGCAGTCAGCGCTCGGATCGGGAAGTTTTATATAATCTTCCTAAAGCATCATTGCTTTACATTCAGGGATACAATGTAAGAGTTTTGGACGAGGAGGACTCCAAATGGAAGAAACACCTAAAGAAAAAACGACAACCAGGAAACCGCGGAATGGCTTAGCTCGGTGACCGCAGCAGACTCTTCAACCGAAAAGTCCATCTCTTTTAATCAATTATAACCGTTCGATTCGCTTCACAAAACTTACTAAGCTATTGAAAAAAACATCTGGTGAGCGCAAGACAAGACTTTCAGTTCCCTCTGTTGTTAAAAACGATTTAAGAACATTTGAATACAACTTTTTTTTTTTAAATTTATTTTATTAAGAGATAATACAATCTGCCACCTTCTGGGGCAATGAGTATTACAGATAGAATAATTCATTCATCCCATATGTACATTGTAAATAAAATTAAAGAAAAAAAATTAATAAAGATTAATCAAATAAAAGAAAAAAATATATATATACACAAAATTAAATAAATACTATAAAGAAAATAATAACAATCTTTGGATCACTTGTACCTGGGTGGCTAGCGTAACAGCCTCCCATGCTAAAGGTCACGGGTTCAAGCCCAAAGGTGGTCCTAGGATTTTTTAATGGCAGTAAAAAATCCTTAGCTACGCCGTCCTTCGGAGGGGACGTTAAAATGTGGTCCCGAGCCAGTGCGATGTCAGGTACTCGTTAAAGATCCCTATCCTAATGAAACCTGGATAGGCAAAATTTAAGACTCCCACTGTAGCATCGTCCGATTAGCCATAGTAGCATAAAGTGACGTTAAATAAATAAATAACAATCTTGATCACACTAAATACAATTAGATATGAAAATAAGTGAAAATATTAAAGAGGTAATTAAATTGACGCGATGTTTAATTAAATTATCTATAATATTATTATCTCCAAGAACACTAGTTATTAATCACACTCCGTTAACTTTTACAAGAGTGAGTATAAGATAATATTTTTCCTAAGTCTTTATCATTCCGATGTTCAAAAACAAGAAGATGCTTAAATAATATATTTATGCTGTTTTTTTCTTTAGCTGTGTATACCGAATCCCAACTTATGTATTAACCCGTTTTTTTATCAATGCTAACAAGATGATATGAGTAATATTTTCGAAGGTACTTTAGAGAAATAAAACATAAAAAAATCGGCATTTAAGCCGTGACAAACTACTTCAATCAGAATGAAACCTACATAATATTAGAGCCTATTAAATGTTACGTCGATAAATTAAGTTAAATGAAATTCGTTAAAGCCGTTATTGACAAAACCGTAAAAAGGTGCTAAGGCCATGATACCATATAAAGTGGCTCTTCTGGTTTGCTCATTTTGATGAAAACATTGCTGTAACATCTTAAGTGTATAGTTAGTCGTCTAGAATTTCAGTTTCGTGCGACTTTTCGTTTTCGTGTTAGACTTACCACACACGGAAACACATCATTCGACTTATATAGACTCAGGGGATCCTATTCGTTGAAAATTCACGATCACAATACTTTTCCTAACTATATAATTCATATATACACGTAGGTTAGTGAAAGTAAAAATGTTATCGGTTCACAAAAGAATAAATGTATACTCGTATAACACAAAGCAATATCCTAAATACAAGAATATAACATCTTTGTAGGTTTCCTCAGGTACAGGACTTCATTTCCAACTGCTTAGCCCGAGCTTAGCCGAGTCCCGATACCGATATAGCTTGGGGCTTCATAAAGCAGGGGGAGGAGGGGACTTAGCAGGGGGGAGGGGCTTAGCAGGGTTAGTACTCAAGCTGTGTATACAGGGAATATATGGCAGTAATATATCTTCTTGCATCGGGCTATTTGTTTGTTGTTCTTCGCGAAAACAGCAACAAAATGTCGAAAATCAGTTTTCGAGAAGGTGCAATGAAGACCTCAAGTAAAAAATTTCAAAAATGTGAAACGGTATAAGAGTAGACATGGGGGCGCACCGATGTACCTAAAAGATGCCCTAACAAATAACTGTAATCCCAGCTGTGAGGTAACTTGTACATGAAGTGGGTACCCAAAATTTTGCGAAAACCCTTCTTATTCCTTAGTCTTTATCGTACCGCATTCTGTAAGGTACAATGCGGGGGAAAATATATTTAGCAGTGTAATGAAAAAAAAAAACATATTGTTTTATTTTTATAAAGCAATTACTTTGCATACGAAATATAAATAATACAGTAAACAAAAACAATAATATGTCAACAATACGATATCCCCAATGACTGTTTTGACTTATATAAATCGATATTCAGATTCATAAACAATTCTATTATACCTAAAGTAAATATTAGCTTAAAATAAATTGTAACTGATGTAACCAGTAGTCTAACCGAACTTTATCAATGCAATGTAAAATTTTAATCTAAAACGCCTAAAACAGATATTTTTTTTTTTTAATTTATTTACAGTGTCTATTTATTTATTTAAAGAGATGTTTATTATTTTAAAACATTATATATATATTTATTTTTATTTCTACTCTATTGAAAAAAAAAAACTGTTAATTATCACTATCAATATATTTATTATTCATTTTTTTTTTAAATGTATAATTATTTTAAAACCATATGTATTTTATTATTTTTTTTATGTTTTTATTTTATTATTATTTTTTTTAAACAGATGTATATTACTTCAAAAAATATGTATCTTTTTTAAATTTTATCTCTACTATATTGAAAAAAATGTTAATTTATTTATCAATATATTTATTTATTCAATTTTTAAAGAGACGTATTATTATTTTAAAACCATATGTATTTTACTTATTTTTTTATTTTTTTTTTTATTTTTATTTTTTTAAACAGATGAATATTACTTCAAAAACATATGTATCTTTTTTTAAATTTTATCTCAACTATATTGAAAGGAAAAAAAAACTTTATTTATCTTTATTAAAATATGTATATAACTTAAAAAACTTAAAAAAAACCTAGGCACTCTACCTCTATAGGTACTCAGTCCAAGACCCTTCATGGTCGGAGAGATATAAAATGAAGTAAGGTAACGGTTGATTTAGAGCGAGATATTACATTGTATCATTAGCCGGAGTGGCCTAGTCAAGTGAGTTGCGGCAGGGCACATTAGCAGGTGAATCAGAGCGGGGGAGCTGCAACTTGGAACAGATTTCTCCACGAGTCCATGCTAATAGTATACTATAATATTTCTCCACTTCCCCACGAGCAACTGTTCGTAAATTCTTCAGGACTCTAGGCTGTCGGGCATACTTCGATATTATGACTTGAAGGTACACAGTACTACAGGTTTAAGATACACAGAAATTGTACCAGTAGTAACAGATAAAGCTAGGGCATATCCAATACGATTCCATCCTGCTTAGTAAAACTGACAGTAGGAGTGCATTAAAAAAAAAAAAAAAAAAAAAAAAAAAAAAAAAACATTAACACTACACCCCATGAACTACCTAAAATCAAGTATACTCAGATATTGGTACTAATCAATTTGCGAGCGATTTGGCCGACGGATCAGGATAACAGAATAAATAGTTAGGATTAAATATCCGACCACAATTGGACCCGAACAAGAAGGCAGGAGCTCGCCGTGTGCCAGACCAAGATAAAGTAATTTATATTCAAGATAATAAGATAAACATGGTGTGAAAATATTCGAATGTATTGACGAGAACTTAATTCGGGGAGCAGGCATAATGAACTCTTAATTAAGTAAAACCTTAATTTACCGGGCCGACGTTTTGGCCTAAATGTTAGTCCATTATCAGGACTATAAAACAACTGGTATGTAAAGAAAAATAAATAAATATTTTATACTTTATAGATTTTATATAATTTAAAATATATACTTTTTCTTTTAATACTGTTTTATATAACTAGTTGTTATTTTTACTTTCACTTACTATATATAGTAAGGGGAAGTATTGCGATCGTGAAAATTTTCGAATTCCAGTTTTCAACGGAAATACACGTTTTAGGGTCCCCTGAGTCCAAATAACCAAGTCCCGCAAAAAGGTCTGTGTGTGTGTGTGTGTGTGTGTGTGTGTGTGTGTGTGTGTGTGGTAACTCCCGGGCGGAAACAGTAGGTCCTATGAAACTGACATTTCATATTTAAGACAACTATACGCCCGAGACGTGACAAAACTTTTTTCATCAAAATGAGCTTACCAGAAGAGGCACTTTATACTATGCATTTTGCACCTTTTTTCGATTTTCTCGAAAACGGTTCCGACGATTTTGATTAAACTCGCTATATCGATGTAAAATGTAATGGGCTTTAATATCATGTAGGTTTTATTTCGATAAAAATGGTCTGAGAGGGCTTAAATGCCGATATCTTAAATTTTCTTCCCCTAAAGTACCTTTAATTTTGTAGATTCAATAATAATAACTACAATATATTATCTTGTTAACGCTGATGAAAAACAGGTAAATATATAAATTGAATAAATTCGATACCTAACTAAAGGAGAAAACAGAAAAAATATTTTTTTAATGCAATTTTTTATTTTTGAACATAAGAACAGTAATATACATGTATGATATACCTTTGGAAAGCTAAAGATTTTAGAAAAAATATCATCTCATACACAAGCTTTTAGAAGTTAATGGAGAGTGATGAAAAGAAGATAAAACTAACTGATTATTTAAGATAATAATATAATAGATTTTTTAATAAAACACATGTTTCTATATAAATTCAATTTGATTAATTGAACAACAATTTCACCATTGATTAATTAAACCATCCCTTAACAATTTCACGTATTTTTATCTCTAACTGTATTTGAAAATTCTTTCATTGATTTTAAAAATGGAGGTAAGTGAAAGTCGTGTGTTGCCCGCACCAGATTTTTTGTTTTACAATCCTGTTGGTAGTCAACAATTTAGGCAGAAATCTGTACCACTACAACCCATGAAGAGTTTTGGACTCAGTACATGTAGAGATTCGTACTGTTTCTAGGCCAACGGCCGTTCAATTACGTGATTCGGCCAAGATCACGCTCAGCCGTCAGGTTTTTTCCCCTTTTTTGGGTACCTACTTTATACAGGCTGGGTGTGCCCCAGGAGGTTCTCCATGCCCGAGGATCGCCCCCCGGCTGAAAAAACAGAATAAATAATATTCCGCCACGGCCTGGATTCGAACCTAGGACCTGGAGCACAGTAGACTAGCACTCTACCCACTAGACCATGCCGCTCCCTAGTTGGAGGCAGAAACGACGAAACAATAAATTAATTTTCTACTTAATTAAGTGTTCTTGATGACTGCACTCCGAATTAACTAATGATAGAGACAAACCTGATGTATAATACAAACACAAAGTAAGTGCGAATCAGAAGAGATATTAATTTAAAAAATAAACAATGTTCTTTAAATTAAAGCATATACTTCACAAAATTACAAATTCTCGTTTGATAATGACCAAAACATAGAACTAGTATTGATGTTCAGGTCAAGGCAGAATAGAAAAGGTGGACAACTACCGATACAAGAAATTAGGACTGGAGAAGTTGGGGTAGGTACGGCGGCATTGTAAGTACTTGCCATTGTACTCAGCAACCAACCTTCCAGGAACCGCAGGTCTGTGCTGTATACTAGTCTACGTTCAGCGGTCAACTTCAGGACCGTTCGAAATCAACTCAAAAATGTTGTGGCAATTGTTCTTGTTGAAATCAAGCATTCGGCACCTCAATACATACTTCAGGTAGAGTGCTTCCAATTCTTCATTCAAATAACCGTTCAATAATAACAAGGGCAGATGGATCCTCGTAACGCTAAAGTAAATTAAAAAAAAAAAAAAATCCTCACACAAGACTCAAATGACAAGAAACTGCTCGAAGATATCGATTACTACAACACTTACTAGACAAACGTTCAAAACTTCCAGTATATTACAAAAGACTCATCTACACCACAATTATCAGACCTATTTGGACATATGGAATCGAGCTTTGGGGCTCTACGAAACCATCTAATTCCTACCGCATCCAGTCCTTACAATTCAAAATCCTTCGCAAAATCCTGAATGCTCCTTATTTTGTCACAAATCAACTCCTTCATAATAGCCTAAACATCACATTTGTTGCAGACATAGCCCGTGATAGATACTCCTCTTTCCATTCTAAACTCTCTGGCCATACAAACCCACTTGTCCGTAATTTATCTTTCTCAGATATCCCTGATAACCCTCCAAGGCGACTGAAAAGAAGGTGGCCTCGGACCTACTGTATTAAAATAGTTAGTGAAGTGCTACCACTGGGTGGTTCTTTCTCAAGACATTTTCATGACTTTTTATATTAATTCTACATATTTACTTATTGTATCCCTTAGTACAGTTATAAATGACTATAAATAAATGAAAAAAAAAAAACTTCAACTCAAGGTTCGGTACAAATTTCACATTTTGGGTACCCACTTTTAAAGGCAGGATGACCCCATACCACAGAATGAATATTATCATGCCAGAACGGTGGATTTTTTTTCTGAAATAGTGTTATACAAAAGTGAGTTTTAAAGACCGACCCTCAGTGGGGTCTACAAAACAGCTTATGAGGACTTCGACCCGTTTCCTCCCACTGACGTGGTTTTGATAAAGAATACAGTTCTATTGTATATTCCTCAGTCGTACCAAGTATTCCAAAAGAAAAGGAGTGAGCACAATAAGACTTGGGATGTGGCCTGCACGTAGAGGGGTAGCTGAAGGAGGAATAGACCACTCCTGATGATCCTCGGACGACAGACCGCGCCCCCCTACGACACAGGACACAGCTCGCACGACAATTAGCAACGCTAGCGGAGGAACGCCCTGGAACGTGGACACGCTCTCTAGCCACGCCGTATCCCATTTACCATCGACCGTCAACCACTTCGCGTATTAATATCTAGGGCGGTCATCGCAGCACGCTAATTTCACTTTCACCATCATTATTGAGAAACTTTAAAACTGTAGCTATTTTTTCCACGGGAATCCCTCAGTGTTCGGAAGAAATTTCGATTTCATTATAGGTTCTGTTGTGAAACAAGTTCGTGGCGTTTTTTGAATATTTCAATTTAATCCTGTTTGTGTTTATAAAATCGTGTTTACTTGGTCAATAATCTTTGCATATGTTAAAAAATCTGGTGCGGGCAACACACGACTTTCACTTACCTCCATTTTTAAAATCAATGAAAGAATTTTCAAGTACAGTTAGAGATAAAAATACATAAAACTATTAAAGAATTAATTAAATTGATTTTATATAGAAACATGTGTTTTATTAAAAACTCTATTATATAAAATAATCAGTTAGTTTTATCTTCTTTACATCACTCTTTGTTGACTTTTAAAAGCTTGAGTATAAGATAATATTTTTTCTAAAATCTTTAGCTTTCCAACGGTATATCATACATGTATATTACTGTTCTTATGTTCAAAAACGAGAAATAGCATTAAAAAAATATTTTTTCTGTTTTCTCCTTTAGTTGGGTATCGAATTTATTCAATTTATATATTTACCTGTTTTTTATCAGCATTAACAAGATGATACAGCACGTCAGAGCTAGCACGTCCACTAATGGAAAATGTATTGAAGAAATGGGAAGAAACTTGGAACAACAGCTATCCAAGTAAGCTCAAAGCAATTAAGAAAGAGGTAAAACCTTGGAAAACCTCAAGTCGCACCGACCGTAGAGAAGAGGTGGTCCTGGCCCGCCTGAGAATCGGACACACACGGCTAACGCATGGGCACATAATATCAAAAGAATTGCCCCCAAGATGCAAGCATTGTAGGGAAACCTTGACCATAGCTCATATTTTTGAAGAATGTTCCTTCTACATCAGGCAGCTGAACAAAAATAAAATACCAAGCAACGTCGCAGATGCTTTGGGAAACAATGGAAAAAGGATTGATGAATTAATGTGTCTCCTCTCTCAAATGGATTTTTACAAGCTTATTTGAACTACTCTTGTTTTCTTTGGACTTAAATTATTTTATATATATATATATATATATATATATATATATATATATTTTTTTTTTATTATTATATTATTTTTATTTATTTATTTTAATTTTATTTATTCATTTTTTTTTCTATTATATTTTATTTTACTTATTTTTGTAATTACTTTTCTAATTATTATATTTATTACCTTATTTTTCAATTAAATATTAATGTATTACTATTACTTATTTATTTTTATTATTATCAATTTTATCTACTTGTTTTTTATCTTTATTTATTATTATTATTTTTTATTTTATTTATTTATTTTTATTTTTTTATTTTATTTTATTTTTTATTTATTTATTCTTTTCTCTTGAATATTATCTAACATTCATTTATCTCAAGTAGAATTATACATATATTATAATATCTTTTAATGAATATCTCTTTTAATATTTTAACTTATAATATTTGTCTTAACTTAATCTTCTATAAAAATTAATATATCTGGCACTGATGACCACGATGTTTTGTGCCATTAAAATTTTAAAAACCAAAAACCAACCAACAAGATGATACAGTTATTTTTATAGAATCAACAAAATTAAAGGTAATTTAGAGAATGAAAATTTAAAATATCGGCATTTAAGCCCTGTCAGACCATTTTAATCAGAATGAAACCTACATGAAATTAAAGCCCATTAAAT